>VXBT01004752.1:144007-563382 GCA_013400235.1 Oriolus oriolus
ATATGAGGTATTTCTATGCTGGTATATGAACAGTTTTCTTAACTGGCCCTACACTGCTTCCACATTAGGATGTGATTTGGTTCCAAGGTACGTGGTAACTATAACCACTCATTGTTGAATATTTGTTAGGAATGCCAGTCAAATTAGGGATGTCTTAATAGCACTGTGAGCCACTGATGTAGCTGAATAAATGAGGTATTCAGTATGTTATGCAACAAGACATTCCACAAGAATGTCTTTACCAGCCCCTTTGTGTAAATACAAACATATTCATGTGAGTGTGTGCATGTTTTTGTTAGGGATTCAGAGTAACAAAGGAGGACACAGAGAGATGCCTTGATTTTTGCACTGGCGTTTGGAGAATCTTGGCATGGTGAGATTTTGGGACAAGTAAAACTCTTACCAGCACCATAATTGAGGCAAAAGGCTCAATGAATTCTAAGTCACCATTCACTGTTACAGGAGACCGGTGGGGTTTTCTTAGAGTGTGTAAATCTGAGTTGGCATGTGGTGTTTCTGTTGTTTTCCACATTAAACTGCAGCCTGTTACAGACCCTGGCAGATGGGCAGAATTAACTACGGGGTAGCTGGACTGTTCACAGCTCCTCTCGGCACTCACTACATCCAGAAGGAGAATTTGTGTTGTACTAATGTGGAGCTCCAGGAGCAGACATCTTGTGATGCTTCCAGTCAAATCAATGAAGCAAGATCGAGGTGAGGTGGAAACAAACCTAGATGAACCCTGGAGGTAGCACTGAGAAGTATCTTGTGTGGATTGACAAGTTTTCTTAATAAAACCTTGTATTTAGGCTGTGTGTAAGTGTCCTGGACTTTATGAGCATTTGTTACCTCAAATGTAAAATACTCCTTTTTGCCTGCACTACCAAAACCAGTTAAATTCTTCCATTCCTAGCTCAGATTTATTTTTCTTTATTTCTGCTACTTTTGTTGGTTTTTTTTCTTTTGCATTAGTTTAGTCAATTTAAGGCCTGTCTAAGTCTTAGTGATTTTTATTTTAATTTTATATTCTAGTGCCTATAAATACAGCAACTACTTGTTAATCACCCAGACTGGTACCAATTTCTTTTAAACTATATGTTGTGCCAGAATAAACAAGGCAGACATGAAAAAGTCAGATCTGATCTGACCCCTTCACTTCATGGACTTTGCTTTTGCAGGGCATCAAAAATGATGTGGAAGTAGGGCCTCTAATCTAACAAATCTTGGCTGCCCTGTAGGTTTGTATATCTGCTTTCTTCTTTGTCTATTTTTATGCTCTTTGAGGTTTATTTTTGAGACCTTTATCGTGTGGGCTCCATGGGCTTAGAGGAGACATCAAATCATGTAGATTTTGAAAGACTTGTTTCTGTAGGAAATGAGGCAAAAAAGCGGGGGAAAAATTATTAGGTATGGATCACTTTAAAAATAGGTAAAAGATAAAAAGCAGTAACGCAAGAAAGGAAAGGTAGAAACCCCCAAAAGTGTCTGTTTTAGAAACAGAACAAGGTATAAAAATACATTATTTTTCAGAGGATCACATCTTTTCAGGCTCAGTGTGCTGGTGTGTGGTCCTTGCCATGGGAGTTTTAACAAGTTTCCTTTGGCAGAACTACTCACACTAGGGTCGAAGAGCTGCTGAATGATAACAGAGCAGTTCTAGTTCTCTTCAGTGTCATGGCAGGCTCATTTTTTGTTGTTATTATTAATAACTGAATACAGGGTCATGGACTCTTGTATGTGAAGCACATTCATAAACTGTGATCACAAAGTTGATTTTAATTTTGCAATATAATCTTATAGGTACCTTGGAAAAACAAAATGAGAAAAGATTTTATTGCAACAAGGAAGGAATTACATGGAAGTACTTACTTCCCAAACTCTTGCAAAAGAGATAGCTGACAACAGTAGCTGTTAAAGACTTCATCAGTTTACTGTGAAAAGCCCCCCATCTGATTCCCTTTCTCTTAAAATATGGTTTGTAAGGTGACTTGGATGATGAGGCGAGGGACACAATACTGAGATCTTCGTAGAATTTGTTAACCATCTCTCCGTTCAAACCAAGTAACTAGAAAGTGAAAAACTAAATTTACTCTTAAATTTGAGAAATATATTTTGGCATATTTAAAAATTAAGCTGCAGCCAGAAGAAACCTCATGCTAGAAACAGCGCTTCAGAGGATGGTACCCATCAGTGGTGTTTGCCTCAGCTGAGGCTATAAAGGGCATGCTTGTGCCTGTTTGTGTAGGTAGCTTTCCTGTAGGTTTTATCTCTGTTATTTATTCTCCTGCATTGCAGATTCATTTGTTTTTTAAAGTTAAGTAGATAAGAGCTACATGAAATCAAGGACAAATTGAGTACTGTATGATTCATCCCTATATACTGTGTCTATGTGAAGAGGCAGCAGTAATTGCTGATAGAAAGTAGAGGGTTTTGCCTAAAATGCCATTTGATGTGCGTGTCTGCAGAATTTTATGGTACTTTATTACTGCTTTTTCCAGGCAAGGTAAACATTCAACAATCTCCAGTGGGACAGGATGGGGCAGAGCCTGCATGGAAGGAAGCGAGGGGTTACTTACCTGCACACAGGTATTATTAAAACAATGTTGATCATACAGACTTTTAATTTTGTTGTCAAGTGCCTCTAGAAAAGAGCTGTGGAGACTCTTCTAGGGAGTAGTGTAGCCTTTCTTCCTCTCAGAGGTAGGTATATGGCAAGTAGGAATATGATGATGTCAATATAAGAAATCTTCAGCTCCCTTTTGCAGGTGCCTTCAATGGGAAGAAATCCAATAAAATCAAACCTTGAAAGGACAGGGTATTTCTCTAAAATTAGTTCTGCATGCTAATAAAGGTCAGAAAATGGCACTTATGGCTAAAGTGACAAAGTTTGTGTTTTAACAGTCCTTCACATTCATATGGCTTAACTGAAAATGGTGACAGACATTCCCAAAATCCCAATATGCATTTACAAAATTATAATTTGAATACAAAGTGGTAAGTCAAATATTTCAAACACGAAATCTGAAAATCAACTGAAAGGTGGCACGGAAGTCTGTCAACAGTTCTCTGAAAGCTTTATGTCTGCAGATGTTTTAATGTAGTGCTGCCAAATTTCAAGATTTGACGTCTCAAGATATCCGAGGAAAGAGTTCATCCCATATAAAAGCCACAAGTATTGTACCTGAAATGAGAAGTTACAGAAAGGACCTTTATTTAAATGCATTTGAGAAGGACACAGTAGTGGTATGGAAAATTAACATTATATTCAAGTATTTGAGTGTCTAACACAATACGGCAGGGACTGCATCAGTACTTTTTGCAAAGGAAGCTTCAACAGGCCATGCAAGTGGTCCCTGTGAGTTAATAATCTTGTTTTCCTTAGTACGGTTAATGCTTTGATTGCTGTAAGCTGAGCCAAAGGCACGGCGTTTGACTAGGGGAATCTAACACAGGCATCTTCCTGTTCCTGATCAGGGCTCCTTTCTTTGTAACTGGATGTATAAATGACTGAACCAGCAGCTTAGCCTCCACCCCTCACCTGAGTTTGTTAGCTGTGTCTGTTTTGATAACCACATCGTTTTTAGACACTGCCAAGTGGATAGTGGGTGGTTTTTTGAAGATCATTCTGATTTAGGGTTTATACTGAAGCTGAAAAGATGGTAAAGTTAGAGATAGCGTATGATTCTCATGAAGAAATTTCAAGTTGAAAGGGACCCATAAATCCAAAGGGCATCCAAATACAGTTTATTATGACCTTTTTTTTACAGCAGGAAAAAAGAAATCAGTTTATTTTTTCAGAGATTAAGAGGATCCTGCTTAATGGTGTTGCCCACACATAAGCTCGTATTTACGAAACTTCTTAGGTCACAAAAAAAGCCTATTGGAAGGGATTCTGTTTAGTTCAGTCTCCCATTCAGTGAAGGACTTTGCCTATGCTAGATGGGTCATTGAGACTTTCCCTGGATGAGTCCCAAAAACCTCCATGCTGGAGACTGTAGCATTTCTCCAGGAAACTAATTTCAGTGTTGCTGCACCCTTCCTCCTGAATGTTTTCCTGGAGTCTAAGCTGAACTTCCCATGCCCCAGTTTGTGGCCTTGCTGTTACTCATTGCCAAAAAGAATGGTTATTCTCTTATCCTTGTAACTACTCTTGAAATAATGCTTGACTGTACTTAAAACACACTTTCATCTTATTTTTGCAGCCTAAACAAGTCCGGTTCCCTCAGCCTTCCCTCTCAAATCAGGTACTCCAGGCCCTTCATCATCTCTGTAGTCCTCCACTGCCTGGATCCTGTTTTTTGACACGTTGCTCTTGAACTAGGGGACTCCAAACCACCCATGTTCCAGATGCCACCTCACATGCATTGAGTAGAAGGAGGCAGTAATCACAGAATCAATTTGTTTGGAAAAGCCCTGTGAGAGCACGGAGTCCAAGCTGTGAGCAAACACCACTGTGTCAACAGACCATGGCACTGAGTGCCACATCCAGCCTTTGCTTAAACACCTTCAGGAACAGTGACTTCACCACCTTCCTGGGCAGCTCTTTCCAGTATCTAACCATGCTTTCAGTGAAGAATTTTTTCCTAATGTCCAACCTAAACCTCCCCTGGCACAAGCTTATGCCTATGTCTTCTCATCCCATCACTGGTTGCCTGGGAGAAGAGATTGACACCCTCCCTACCCCAGCTGCAACCTCCTTTCAGGTATTTGTGGAGAGCAATAAAGTCTTCCCTGAGCCTCTTTTTCTCCAGGTTAAACAGCCTCAGCTCCCTCAGCCACTCCTCACAGGACTTGTGCTCCAGCCCCTTCACCAGCTCTGCTGCTCTTCTCTGGACCCACTCCAGCACCTCAGTGTCCTTCCTGAACTGAGGGGCCCACACAGCACTCGAGGTGTGGCCTCACCAGTGCCAAGTACAGGGAAAGCATCACTTCCCTGGTCCTGCTGGCCACACTATTGCTGATATAGACCAGATGCCATTGACCTACTTGGCCACCTGGTCACACACTGGCTCATGTTCACCCCCAGGTCCCTTTCTGCTGGGCCACTTTCCAACCACTCTGACCCCAGCCCGTAGCCCTGCATGGGGGGTTTGTTGTGGCTAAAGCGTAGGACCCAGCACTTGGTCTTGCTGAATCTCATGTTGTTGGTCTCAGCCCACCTCTCCAGCCTGTGGAAATCCCTCTGCAGAAGTGCTGATCCCAAATTGCTGAATCATGTGCTTTGTCTTGCAGACACACAAAACTGTTGTGAACAAACTTTAATTCAGGTCAGTGTTAAACATACTGGGGGATATGAACTCCCAGTACTGACACCAGCATACTCTGTATGGTATTGGCCACCAGCCACGTGTCAACCCATTGATTGTGACAGTTTGAGGTCAGTGGTTTAGCCAATCTTTATTGCATCTAACAGTCTTTTTGCGTGACCCCACTTTGAACCAAGAACGCTGTGGGAGGTGGTATCAAAAGCCTACTAAAGTGAAGGTACACTACATCCCTGCTTCCCCCTCATTCCCGCATGCATTCATCACAGAAGGCAACCGAGCTGGTCAAGCATGGATTACCCTCACTAAATCTGTGTTGCCTGTTCCTGTGATTATCTGTGTGTTGTTTACATGGTTGGAAATGGATTCCGAGACTAGATACTCCACCGTCTTCCCACTGACTGAAGTGAGACCAACTAGCTTATAGTTCTCTGGCTTCTCTCTCCTCCTTCTCAAAAGCAGGCATAATATTAGCGCATTTCCCATTGGCAGGAGCCTCCTCCAACTGCTGTAACTCCTCAGAAATTAAGGACAATTCCAATACTGGCCAACTCTACCTTCATTTCTAGGTGAATCCCACTAGAGTCAATGGATTCACAATCACATATGTTGTTCCTATACTGTTGCTCCCTATTTATCGCTTTCTTTCCAAAACCTTACTGATTTACACAGAGGTTTGGGAGCAAATTTTGCTTGAGAAGACTGTGTGGTACCTCAGCCTTTTCCATGCCATCCATCACTAGGTTGTCCCCCCATCCTCCAATGGACCTGCATTTTCTCTGGACTTTTCTTGTGATTAGGACATTTGTAACTCTGCATGTCCCTGCTCTTAGTTCCAGCTGAGCTCTAACCTTCCTGATTTTGTTTCCAAGTGCCTGTGCAAAGCTCTTATATTCCTCCTTTGCTGCCTGTCCCACTTTCAACTTCTTACATGTTCTCCTTTGTTGTAGGGAAGCTCTTTGTCTAGCCAGCAGGGAAAGGCTTCCTGTCCAAATTACCAGTCTAACCATGTGACAGATTCCTTCTGCACATCTCAATCTATTACTGAGCTCTCATGAGCTTTTTTTTTTTAAATCACCCTTGTAAGGTATACTTTTGTCATTTATAGCAGCTTCCAAGGGAATTACTACTGACTTAGCAATTCCCTAAATAAGCAGAATTTTGTTTTGAAGTCCAAAGTCTGGGCAGCTCTGCTATTTACCTTCCCAGTGTTCCTCTGGACCCTGAATGCTTGTGAGGATTACAACCCAAGTGGCCACATTCACCACCCATTCTTCTCTGTAAGCAGGTCAAGTTCAGGATTAACCACTCACTGGCCCTTTAGTATTTGAATTAGACATAATTACTGACAGTTTCTAGGAACTTCATGGATTGCATTCACTCACTGCATAAGATTTTTTGCTCTGTCAGATGATGTCATTGGAGCTGAAAACCCCTATGAGGAACAGGGTCTGGAAATAGGCGTAGTTTGTTTTCTAGTTGTTTGTTGAAAAACCTCCTTTGCTTCCAAGTCCCTGAGATACTGAACACTTCACTGCACGTGGACTTGGAATTCTTGTTTCTTTGCTTAAGTGTTCTGAACTTGTTGGCAGCCTCTGAATAGCCTCTCCTCTGAGCAGAAAGGTCACAGTCTTACCTGTTGCCTTCTTCTATGCTTACCTCTTCCGTTTACATCTACTGCTAAGTGACTTTTGCGGCACTTACTTTCTAAGGAATAGTATTAGTCTTTCTAGTAAAACTGATCTAAAGAAGGGGGCCTTGATTCTGGTTTTATAGTTTTAGAAACCTAGCAGGAGGCTAGGCCAGGTTGGATGGGACTTTGAGCATCCTGGTCTAGTGGAAGGTGTCTCTGCCCCTGGGCAGGGGCATTAGAACTGGATGGTCTCTAACATCCCTCACTCTACAATACAATTCTATGATATGCTAAGCTGGCACCTGTCCAGGAAAGAGCATTTAATTTTACTGACCTCATGACTATCTTGTCACCAACTCTTCCATTCGTAGCTGCCATCTCTCTGGTACCGAAAGAGCAGCATTAGCTCAGTCCCCATTATTACTGATGGTATAATCATGCTGGGACAACTAACATGAATTCCTTTGGCAGCAAAACAGAAACCATCTTTGTTCCACTGGTACTTACTGAGTCTATGTTCACAGTGCAGAACTTAGGTCTGCCTGTGCTAAGTTATAAACACTTGCTGGCATCTATGTTTATTGCAAGAATCAGGAGATTATTGCTGCTGGAGAATCACCTTCACCAAAACATCAGTGAAGCCATTTTGAAAAATGAATAATTAGCTACAATTTCAATATTAAATTCCTGAAAGACCATAAATCACCAGTAGATTTGTTTATCCTAAAAGAAAACTTCCATTTCATTGTCGTCTTGTGAAAGTGATAATCAATCTTTCTCTTGTTCCAAGTGTCCTTTCTAAGAACATTGTTTACAATGTGTTTGTTTCAGGATTCAGTTATATACTGAGCACTCTCCATCTCCTTGCCCTCATGGATTTTTGCTATGGCCATAAATGAGAACACACTGCACTTTGCACTGGCAATTTTAAGTTTCATTATATGTTAGCCCATGGTTCTACTGTGTGGTAGTTATTACAGAAGAACACAAAAAAACCCTTCTGCAAGAATTTCCCAAAGTAACAAAGTAATTGTTAAATTACTTAGCATCTAAGATGCTGATGCTGGAAGAAGTAAGACATCATGTTAGCATATCATTGTGACTCTGCCAGTTTCTAGAAGTCTGAAACAGCATTTCTGCTGACACTTGGATTCTGAAAGTAATTTTTACAATTGAACTTAAAATATCCCTTCCCTCATCATCTACTTTCATGATTCTGCTCAGAGGTTCTTTCCACAAGAATTTATCATCATAACAGGTCATTTTCCTAGATGCCTCATCATTTGGTCCAATAGTGAAAGAAAAAATTATATTCCTATTATTTTCTAATTTTCAAAAAGTGTCAGAAAAAATTCACTTCATGTTAAGATTTGTAGATCTGCACTCCTGTATTCATCAATTCAGTTTTCAAATTCAGCAATCTCCTCTACACTTCCACCTCAGACACTACATTTGTTTAGAACTCTTGATTTATAAGGACTCTTAAACGTATCCATGAAACATCCTTGTTTTGTAATGAGATATTTTTATCACCAATAGATTACCCAGTCCTTCAGGTGATCCACAGACCTGAGATTTGTCACTAAATGTTGGCTACAGTAGTGACACCGTGCAAGAAGTGATGTGTCCTGAGTATTCACATCTTTGCAGCTGCTCAGTCTGGAGTTCCTTTCCCTCATAAATCAAGAGACAGCATTCAATGTATTCTGTATGTATATTCTAGATGTTAACTAATAACAAACCACTCTTTATGAATTTTCATAGAAATGTAACATTGCTCCCTTCACATTCTAGAATCACATTCTAAGTTCCTCAAGTCATGGGTCCATTTCAGTTAACATCTGTTGATTTTCTTATGTCAAAAATCACCTGGAGGTTTTCTGCAAAGCTGTTCTGCAGGACACATCTTGGCATGTAAGTAGAACATGGGGTTTCAGAATGCCTCCTGTTTCTTTAAATCACTTGCCAAAAGATTAAATCCCAAATACTTACAACCTGGAAAATCTTTAAATGGTTATGAGGTTGAAATCAGTTAATGAAAGCTAAAGCTGAATTGTGAGAAACATTATGTGGTCTGTCAGGACCCGAGTGATGCTGATCAGCTTTGCCTATGACATTTCATTAATTACTCACTGAACAGTTATCAAGCTTACTCTATTGTTCAGTCATCCTGTTTGAAGATCTAATTTAACAAGATTATATTTAAAGTGAATTTTAGCTAGGTTTAAACTTCCGTCTTCATTTTTGGCTGACTGAGAATCAAAGCAAGTAGAACACGCACAGACCTGAACTCAAGAAAAGGAAGTTTTTGGTCGTAACAGGAGCCCTTTCCAGGGTTTCCTGTGTATATTTTACATCCTGTTGTGCCTTCATCACTGTTGTACCTTCTAATAGGATTAACAGTCATGAAAGAACTCGGGATTAGCAGACTGCTTCTTTATATACCCTAAGCAGAAAGCTCACGATTTGTAGGAACCAACTGTAAACAAACAACAGCACGGAGTATCACATGGAGCATTTTCATCTGCACACAGCTAGAAGTCAAAATCAATAGCTTCCAAATTAAAACCATAATTTAAGTTGGAAAAAACCTAGTTGCTAATAATTCTTATTCTTAAACTAAGGGCAGACCATGTCCAACAGTGACTAGGGGAAAAACACAGAATGGGAACAGCAAAGTTTAGACACTATGGGGATAAAAAAAAATTGATATCATAAAAATGGTAATTGAGAAAGAGTATTTAAGGCACTTGTCCCAGTACCTGTGGGTGGGGTTTATTAAAATTTATCATCCCCATGTTTTTGTACACTGTCACAAAACAAGACAGACACTGCGTGGTAACCACTATGTTTCTCTTTTTGAAGTTAATCAGGCTGATATTTACTTTCAGGTGAGGACCACATGATCTTTAAAGGTCCTTCCTAATCCAAATAATTCTGTAATTCACAATACAGTGCTGCAGGCACTCTACATAGAGCATTAAAAAAGTTTAAAATACACAGCCTGCATTCCTGCATTTGCAAAATGAAACCATGATTCTGAATGACTTCAACACATACATTATAATTTACTATTTTCTGGATTTATTTAATGCAAAAACCAAGCACTCTCAAATAAAGAACACTTATTTCTTGATTTATGAACCACGTACTAAATAACACTTTCTCAAATACATAAAGTATTAACAACTTACCTAAGGATGGTGCTATCCAATATACTAGTGAGTAACTCAAAAATTTGTCATAGAAACAATCTGCATGTAATGAAAAAGCCAGTGCTGGGTTAAATATTGCTCCCGTGAGATTTCCACCTGCAATAAGATGTAAACAGCATGAAACCAAACCATCTTTTTAAATATTTACTTTAAATTGAAATGCACATACACCACACTACAAGAAATCTACACCCTGCAATAAAATGAACTAGCAGAAACAGTTTGAACAGATAAAACTCTTCTGAAGTTACTCACCTGATGACATAGTAAACAGTTTAACTGTTTTCTCAAAGGCTTTAAAACATATGAAGGGTAAGCTGTAACTTCCTTTATCTCTTTCTAGCAAATATTTTTTAAAGACATAGGTCTGGCTAATGCTGAATGTTTCTACTGATAAAGCTAGAAGCTATTTCCATATCATGATTTTAGAGGAGACAGAAATTACATAAGTCATTATATTACAGCCTCGTGTCACATGAAACACATATGCAAGATAAAAGAAAAAAACCCTGTCAAGTACTGTTCTTGCTAAGCTGACCTCTCTACTTTCTTATAAGAACACTGATATTATCATATCAATGTACAGAACATTAAGATTTTCAGATGGTATAAGAGCTGTGGGAAAATTCTATTAGTTGTTCAAAGAAAATAAAAGCAAGTGCCACTCCACTGTCTTGTAGAAGGAAGCCAAGCATCTTTCCTTGCCTCTGACTTCAGATGTAAATGAAGTTGCCTAAACATTTTCTAAATAACGAGATCCAAACACATTACACTGGAGACTAAACTGTAATTACACTGCAGATGAACCTGGAGCTAAGTATGTTTAATTCTGACATATGTTATTCCTCTCATTGCAATCCTGCAGAAAAGGCATTACTCATAGCTAAATTACCTGTATTCCTGTACTGTTAGTTACTAACCACCCCATACCTGTTTTATCTATTAACCTGTTCCCATAAAATATTCTATAATTGCATCTATATAATTTCCTACAGCTTATTCTTGACTTCTTCCCAAATAAGCTTGTATGAGCTTTGAATTCACCCTTTGTACAAATACACTGCTGCTGTAATCCTCATTTGCTATGACTATGCAATCATTTACCCAGTTTTAGTAAGGTCTTTGTCATTCTCTTCTTCTGTATTTCTCTTTCTATATTCTCCTTATTACTTCTTTTACTGTTCAGGAAGATTTTCATCTTTGTTTGCCTACTCAGTTTACTGTGGTTTTACACTTGTTCTCGAGAACAAGTCAGATTTACTGTGCAGTCTGTTTTTCTGCACACTGACATATTAGCAATGTCCACGGTTGCCAGGAAGCCCAGTTACAATAATTTATTTTGCTTTAATCTATTTATGACTCCACTGCTTCTGCTTTTATATCCACAAACATACAGTTGAAGGCAGAATTTCACTCTCATGATGCAGTTGATGAACATTAAACATTAGACAGTTTTAACTGCTGTATTTCTTCAATATTCATTACTAATAACTACTGGAATATCAACCATAGGCCAGGCGCACTACTATAATCTTACTTAAAATTGTTTATTTAACACCTCAGTCTGTGTACCAGAAAAGACAAATTATTTTATGGCAGAAGAAGTGTAATCTCTTTGCTGGGGTGTGCATAAAAAGTTTAAAAGGGGAAGTAATGCCACACAGCGCATGAGAAAGTAATTCTACCTTTTTGCCTCTACTAAAGGCAAAGCCAAACTTAGGAAGAAACTCAGGATTAAAAATATGTATGTTATTTGTACCTTGATATGTTAGGCTCACAAAAATCTAACCAATTTAATATGATTCTGACTTAACTGTAATGCTGCTTGTAAATAAAAAACCCCTCAAAAGGTGTATTTTTTTAACCTAAATAAGTACTTTCCCAAAATAATTATACAAAAATATCCTTTACCATCTTGTATATGGTCTGCATCCTAAGCTAATGAATCATTCCCTTAATATGTAAGGACAATGTTCTTTTTATTTTCTTTATTTTGTAGAAAAAAAGAGAGTGAAGCAGTATTGGAGCTTTTGTGTACAGTATGTACTACTATAAAAATTCCGTTTGTGTAGGACTAAATGTAAAAAAAAATCCAAATATTTTTAAGTATGAAGAAGTATAAGAAAAACTAAAGGAACAGCTTGTAATTTTGATAATACTGTATAATCTGATGTTATTTGTTATCATAAGGTAAATAGCAGACCTAAGTACCTCAGGACACACAACACTGACCTACCAAGATGTGTTTTTTCCAACAGCTTCATGTAGTCAACCACAAAAATACAAGTGAACATTTTTGAGCTTTGTCTGTGCGTCAATACTTTTAGACAGGTGTAAGCCACAGGGATGTGGCTGTCCTTCAGAATTTTACCCACACCAAACTGGAATGAGAGGTATTCCTTCTTACAGTCCCTGTTTAGACAGCAATCATTCACCTTACAGGATATGAACTTTCAAACTCATAGCAGAGCATAATTCACAGAATGAAATACGATATACTATGTATGAGGCGTTTTTCCTATAATTTCTAATTCACTCATAACTGTAACAAACACAAGTCCTAAAGGCACAATTGCGCCCCTGATTTAGTTTTTTGAAATCAAAGTATAAACCAGAAATAATTATCACTAATTTTATTTTGTAAATTTAATGCACCTGAGTTCCTAGCTAGAACACTGTATTTACCAAATTAAAGTTAAAAAAATTTATTATTCAGACAATACTCTAAACTATTCAATACTTTTGTACAAGAAAGTAAGAATGTGTAAGAGTAAGCGTGCCTTAATTTGTGCTGGTTGCTTGACCCTTTGGTGCTGGGTGTGCAAGGAAGATCTTTTCCTCTTAAAGAAGCACTCAAGTTTCTCATAAACAGTAAACAAAGAGGTGCAGAAGATTTCCTGAGAATGATCCAGCCCAGCTAAATTATGCATCTGTCTGTCTTCACAGCCTGCAGATAGGAACTTGTCCTGCTGGAGGCCACCATTAGTGACACCCGATTTGTAAGTCACTCTCCCTACTGCGTGCAAGAGGCAGAGGTAGGACAGGCATGGTTAGGGCTATGCCACGAGATCCACAGGATATACGGGATATGTGCAGCAGGCCCCTTGGTATTGCCTCAGCTATGACAGGATCTGAATACACATGTGTTTTTATAGTAGACTAGTAGATTCTAGTTTAAAAGAAATGCAAAGAAAAATGTCCAGGTAGCACAGGGTGTTGTGCACACAACGCAAAGGAGGCCTGGGCACAGCAGGTCTGAGGTTTCCTAGAAGCACAGGCAGATCGATTGCACCGGATAGTCCCAGCAAGGCCAGGTTTATGGCACAGAAGGTACACTCAGCCTTCACGTGGCACACTTAGCCTTCTCCTGGTAGAAGAAGGTAGGAACCTGGCCAGTGGCACTGGGAGTGAATTCTTTGTATGAATTAGCTAAAAGAAAGGCAATGTGACATGTATTATTTTATACGAGTGTTTGCTAAGAGGGAGAAGAATTAGGAATCCAGTTTTCTATGCTTGTAGAAGACGGAGGAGGAGGCTGCATTTCATTGAGCAACTCAGAAATATATTTAATGTCCTCAAATGCACTGACACCTTGGTTCTGCTTTTAAAAGTTAATTTTAGAAAGTAGTTCAAAGTGCTAAGTTGATTCTCAAAATTCCCCATCGACTTTTATCTTTTAGGTATTAGCTAATTTCAGCTAAAAATAATGAGTAAAGATTTTTGCATTACTACATCTGAAAATGTGACTGTACATTGTTCTAAATGCTATTATGTTAAATAGCATTAATACAGCTAAACCTTTAGCACTAGGCATCAGTGACATCCCAGATGTTTGCCGATAAGAGATCTCCCTCAAAGGGATTTGGTAATTCCCTAGATGACTTTTTCTGTGGTGGGGGCAGTAGCTGAGTTCTGTAATCATCTCTTTCACCTCTCCAAGCTACACACTCTCCTTGCCAGTAGGAGGACTCCCTGCAGGGCAGTCCTCAAGTGACCTAACAACTCTTGTCACTTCGGTGGGGACAAGAGGGAACATCAACAGTCAGGAAAAAGAAGTTAAGATTGACTCCCCTCATCTCTCCTTTCCCACTGGTCCAGAGAGGATGGACAGGTGACAGCTCTGGGAAGCACGAGGTGACAATCAGGTAGAGGTGGGGATATGGACACACATGGCATTACAGACAAGGGAGGCTCTAATAAAACCGGCACCTATTTTTTTCCTCTTTTTTTTACATTTGGTCTCATTAGGTATTATTTCTGTATGCATTCCACAAATAACCGTTCCCGCTTCTGATTTAAGGAAGCAGTTAAATAAACTGCACTGATATGAATTATGCATTATTTAAATGCAGAGTTTCTCTGTTACCAGTCTGTACCCTGCTGTTGCACAATCAGCACTTTTTTCTGATGCAGCCAGCGGTGCTCTCCCAATGTCACTTAGTAATCAGAGCACATAGTATGAAATCTCTCACGCTGTATAAATAGTTGGATTATGAAACAATCCTTCACTGAGATATTTTAACACTTAACCATATGTACTTGCAGACCTGACATCATTTTAAATGCGTAACTCATTTCATTCTTAACCCCATACCTGCCTGGAATGCAACCAAGCAAACTTTATATAAAACACCAAATGAACTTTGCATATGTAGGACGATACAAAAGAAATCACCAAAGAAAGTGTAATCTAAGAAAAAGCATTTTGCATCTTAACACTTCCAAGAAGACAGTAAGAACCCTTCCATTACAACTTTATTGCAGGAACAGAAGAAGAAAAAAGACTAACCTGCATACACGAGCATGGTGATGAGAAGAGCAATCAAATGGACTCTGTATTTCGGATTAACACTTTCGGCTCGCAGGACGGCCAGCTGGAACACGACAGAAAAAAGCAGTTCTATGCAGAACGCCTGCACCTCTGTAGTCTGCATGGGGGTGCTGCAGCCCTGTGAGAGTGCTCCAAAATGTGGCTCTGCCATCTCCAGACTCCAGATAAAGTGCATGAACGCTCTGGCGAGCACAGCAGCCACGAACTGAGCGGCGATCTTGAGTCCCCCCATCCTGAGCGATGTCCCGCCGCCCCACATGGGCTGCAGGGTCCCGCAGGGATTGCATGTGCTGCCGGCGAGGGTCAGGCCGTGCAGGACGGTGAAGCCGTAGGTGAGGGTGAGGGCGGTGTGCGGCTTCGGCTCCACGTTGCCGAGCAGGCTGAGCTCGTTCGTGCAGGCGCAAATCTGGAAGGTGCTGAACATCTCCACAAGGAAAGCGAAGAGGTGCGGGCGGGAGCGCAGCCGGCGCCGGGCCAGCCTCCGGCACAGCCCCACGGCCACCACGACGCCGGACATCAGCAGCAGGGAGCTCCCGACCCCACCGACAGCCATGCCCGGAGCTTCACAGGCCCGAGGGCTCGCGGGAGGTCCAGCCCCTCCACCTGCGGGGAGAAAGCAAGCAGGAGAGGGAGGGAAAATGCCCCTGCTTTCCCTTGGAGGTAGGAGCCAGCTTCTGTTCCCACCTGCCAGGCGCCTGACTCACCCTCCGCTTGGCGGAGCAAAGGGCAGGGATGAGGGCAAGGGGATCCCGCTTCCTGCCAGGGCACGGGTTAGGACAAGGAAGCTCTCTCCCTGCGGTGGAAAAGCACGGGGAGGGGAGCGGGGAGAACGGGGCTCTGCCGCCCCCTCAGCCCCTCCGCCGCGGGACGGACCGAGCTCCCCTGTCCCCTCAGCCTGCCGGAGGGGAGGGAGGGCCTCCGCTCCCGGCCGCGGGGGAACGGGAGGGGAGCCGATTTCCCGGCGGGATCGGCGTTGCGCTGCGCCCGTGGCTGCAGGAGCGGCTCCAGCCCCAGCGCGGAGCCGGGCGCGGGCTCGGCCGCGCCGCCCCCTCCGGCGGGCGCTGCGGCACCGCGCATGCGGGCGGGGCGCTGAGGGAGCGGGGGGCGGGCAGGGGAGCGCCGCGGGGCTCGCCCGCGCTGGCACCGGCACTGCCGGACACGCACCGGCCTGGCAGCGGCACCGCCGCCGGACACGGGCCCGGCTGTCCGCGGGTATGAGATCCCGCGGTTTGCAACAAGCTCGAGAGGGAGACATTGGTTATTTATGTAGAGTTGCGCAAGCCTGGATGCTCGGTGGTGTTCAGCAAAAGGAGGACGCCAACTATCAGAACTTTTTTTACTGTTTATACGTTGTAGCACACACAGGCATTACAGAATCACAGAATCAATTAGGTTAGAAAAGACCTCTAACATGACATAAAGTCCAAGCTATGACCGAACACCACCATGGCAACAGTCTTTGCTTAAACACCTCCAGGAACGGTGACTCCACCACCTCCCTGGGCAGCCCATTCCAATGTCTAATCACCCCTTCTGTGAAGAAATTCTTCCTAATGTCCATCCTAAACCTCCCTTGACACAGCTAAAGCCTATGCCCTCTCCTCCTCTCACTTGTTAGCTGGAAGAAGAGACCGACCTCCACCTGGATACAGCTCCTTTCAGGGAGTTGTAGAGAGACCAGGTGCCCCCGAACCTCCTCTTCTCCAGACTAAGCACCGCCAGCTCTTTCAGCCACTCCTCATAAGATTTGTTCATTGACTACAAGTTACATAGTTCTCTTATTAATTAGTGCGCTATCTTCTCTTGGTTAATGATTCTTTCACTTCTCATGCTAATTCGTCCGCACAGTCAGTGTTTATCTTTTTTGAGTCGGTGGGTTTCTTGGGTCAGTGGTGTGTAAATTGGTGGTCAGGATCGCCCCCTGCCAGAACTACCTTTTACCCAGTTGGAGCTGATTCAGCACAGTTGCTGAGTTGTCTTTATTAGTTTCTTCCTTATCTTGTGAGTTCTGCCAAATGTCCTTGTGGCCTGTAAATTCTGTGTTGTGTCCACTATCGGCGGTACATCCTTCTTCCCAAGCTTTGTTATCCTCCCTGTAGGTCTGAGGTCATTGAAACAGGTTGAGCCCTAAACCTTAACAAGGCAATTCTACTGACAATTTGTTTTTCTAACACCTGGACACCACTTAGAGCTTCTTGGCTGCTCTGTTTCATGGATTAAACCTCCTTTCTTGTTGATTAGGCTTGAAATATGCAAAGATCAAACATTAGAGAACATCCTTTCTTAAGAAAATTTTTACATTTACCACATTTTGTAACAAGACAGGTTTCTTTCCTGTGTTTTTGGGAACCTGGTGGTGCAAAACGCAGGTGCGCAGATTGATTCAGCCTCTTCCTCCCACTCGCTTGCTGGGAGAAGGGTGTTTGACAGAGCGCCCAGAGGAAGCAGGTGGTGATTCTTGGGCTTCTCCAGTGGAAGCAATACTAAAAATAGGCATCGGCCTCATTCTGCTGAATGTGGTAATGTTGGCATTCATAGCAGGGCCAAAATGCATTCAGATGGATCGGGACTGTCCTGGGAAAATAGGCATGGGCTCCTTTGGGATAATTCTTTGGGCCTGGTAACTGAGAAGGGTGAGCCCAGCGTGAGGTAACTGGGAAATGCTTCCTGTCCTGTCAGGCTAGGGCTGAGTTTTCCTTCAGTCTCCCCCCGCAGTGCTATTTTGCAGTGTTTGGAATGGGTTGTACCTCTCACCAGAGTGTTTTTCTGTTGGGAAAAGAGAAAAAAATGCCCCAAGCTCTGAGCACATGAATAGTTGTGCCATGTGTCATTGGGTGTACTGATTTAGTTTTCACCCTAATAAAACAAGAATAAATGTGTTTTGTGGTGCTTTTTCCTACTTTCATCCTCTCTGTCACTGACTGGCAACGTATTTTTAGGAGTGTCCAAATCCTGATTTTATGAACTCTAAAACTGAAGTGCTGCAAAGCAGCAGTAACCACTGTGCTGCAATTCAATACGCCTGCAAGGAGAGGCAAATGCTGAATGTTTCTCCAGAATTCCGGTATCCAACAGTTTTGCCACAAGGTGGCATCCCTGTCAGTTTATCAGACCTTGCAGGAATGACTTTTGCCCGATCAAGGTCCGCACAATGTGTTTCTTGCAAGGAGGCAAGACACAGATACATCGCTTCCAAGCAACAACAGCAAACTTTTAGTTGAAGGTCAGCCTACCATAAAGATCAAAGTTGAAACATAACGAACTGTTTCTGTAGAAGGGAGTGACATGACAACCTCTTGCTCATTTCCAGAACGGTAGGACCATTGAGACACCTGGGCTTAAGAAGTCTGGGGATAAAAGGATATTTGGAAAGCGCATTTGGCTTTGAGAAATAGGGCTGTTTTTAACAGGAGAGGGGAAAAAACAGCAGTTGAACAGTGATGATATAAAGAGGGGAAAGGAGAAAATGACAGAGCAGTTAATATTTGGCTTTTACTGTTTGTACAAGATTAGATGTCAAAAAATGTGTGTGAGGCAAGGCAGAAGACACGACTGTGTTATGTCATTACCTAAATCTCAAAGCACCTCCATGAAAACTGTGCATTGAAGCAACTGCTTTTCTCAGCAAGGATGTTCTGTAGCTGTAATGTGGAAGGAAGAAAGCCCCGGTCTCTTCCAGAGCCTTGGACAGTTACTTGTGCATATGACCAGTCATGAATTTGCCATTTTAAAACAGACTAATAAGGCAGATGTTTTGATTTAACAGCACGGTCTCGAGGTGGATTACTGGAGTGTGGATTGGAATTGATTGCATCTTCAAGGTATCTGTAAGACCAGCTGTGAATATTTTACTTCCTGGTGCACATATCATTGTGTTATTTGACCACCAGAGGGTAGTGTCATTCCAAACAATTGCTTTTGGTGTGCTCCTGTAGGAGCTTTATTTTGTGTTTTGCCACAGGGAGGTTAGAATAATAGATCTTCTATGTACAAGTTCAAGCCCTTAATTTTGTAATTTGTAAAAACGAGTGTTCAAGCCTGAAATGTCTCTTAAAATTCACTTCACAACATACAGTTTTTTGGTACTGAATTAGTGAGGCTCATCAGTTTCTTCTTTGTGGCATTGCTGGCTCAGTCCCATTCCGGGTTGTCCTTGTGTATGCTCTCTCCTCCCTGAACAAGATTCCCTCATGCTCCTGCCTGCTCTATACCAGGACATATAAAATTTCCCTTTTGTCTGATTTGTCCCATTTTCTTTTCTCCTCATTTCAGAGTCCCTCCACATCTTTTTCTCCCATCTCCCCTTCCATGCAAATCACTCTTTGTATTTTCCTTCCTGTTTGTGCGTATTCCTACTTTCTCTTCTTTTTGTCCAAGCCGTTGTATTTCCTGCTTTTTCTTTATGCAGTTAACTGTTCTTAGCTGTGTGTATGGTTTCAGCCCCTTTCCTTCCTAAAATTCCCTCATCTACTTCCCTTTTCTATGGCAGGCTGAGTCATTCGGAGGGTATCAACATGCCAAGAATTCTTGGATGGGTTTTGCAGGGGTGAAATTGGGTGTTATCATGCTGGAAAATGCTGGTGAATGCTTCCATCCACGTTAATGTCAACGACTAATTGCAGAGGAGCTGAATCTGTAGTTCAGGTAACAATATCCCAGGGAATCTGTGTGCCCTGTTTTCTTTGTTGTGGTTCAGTTGGTTTCCCCCAAAATTAGTAGATTTCCACTGACATTTAAAACTGCGTTGGAAATACAGAAAGTAAAAGTTGTCATAGTGCCTCCAAACTGAAAATCCTTGTTGAGCAGGCCCTGGCAAGCTCAGGCACAGCTTCAGCGCAGCTTTTCTTAGCAAGCGGCTGCGGAGGTTTGGGACATTTCCCCTTTCTGGCTGCGTTTCACAGCACTTGGATGCCGGTGCCAGGATCTGCACCAGAGGGCAGCCAGAAGCTCTGCTGTTGTGCTGTGCAGAGAGAGGTCCTGGGGCACGGGCAGTAGGGAAGAGCTGCGGGTCACATGTTCAGGGGAATGGCTCAGTGCACAGGAGTTTGAGCTCGCAGACAATACACCTGGGAACGTTTGATTTCAGGGCAAGAAATGTCACTGCCTTGTGAGGGCTCTCGCCACGAGGACCTGGTGAAGGCACTGGCACAGATCAAAGTGTGGAAAGTGTACAGACTCTTTAAAGCTTTGCCCATACTGTCAGATTAAACAGCGTCAGGGATGTTCCTGAGCACCGGAACTCAGTTGTTTTTACTGATTCTCATAATCCTTACATGGTTCTAGTCTGGGCCAATGATCAGTATCCGAAAATATTTCAGGGTGTGGGTTAGGGGATACATCCTGGTGTTACAAATAGGCAGACTGCGCTTTCACGGACTTTTTGAGGCTTTCATAGACTGGACATTGGATGCCCTGTGCCAGTTGGCCTCAGGGGCAGAGACTGGTCCAAGACTTGTTTAATTTACTAATGTGAGTGTAATCACAGTGACTAGGCCTGGCCACTGGACTGAAAATCTGTTTTTGCAAACCCTGTTTAGTTTAGGCATCAGCAACTGGAGTTGCTCCCATCTGTTCCCCTACTCCGCCTCCAAAGGTTACTGCCTTGTACAAAAGGGCCAGAAGGTTTATTTGCTTTTCAGTCATGACTGGCCACCTTGCACCTCTAGCACTGAGTTAGACCACTGATTTTTCTTTTCTGATCATGCTGTTGGCTTTGATGGAAAGGACTTTTTTTTTTCTCGAAATGTAACAAGCAATGTTATTTTATGAGGTGAAATCATGGATGAAGGAAATCTCTAAACCACCTGATGTTCATAATCTCTGAGGTAACAAGACATATACAAATTAATATAGATAAAATCACTATTCCCTAATAATAGACACAGCTTTCAGTGTTCTTTCTACCAGATATTTTGTTGTAGAAACCCTGTTATTATTGCAGTAGTGGGTGTAGAATTAGGATTCTAAATAAAAGTTTTCATACAACTGGAGCAAAACTAGATTAATTTTAAGTTAATGATGATTGGAAGGCAGGTCCTGTTGACAAAAGACCCTTGCATTAACTGATGCTTGCTTTGTTTATGAGCACTACATTATTTCTCTTTTTCCCTGTAGACCAAGGTCCAGAATTAAAGTGAATCTGTTGGTTTTGATTTAAAACCAGAAGGATCTGCCTATCTTCATAGCAGAGGTGCTCCAGCCCTTTGATCATCTTCATGGCCTCCTCTGGACTCACTCCTGTTGGTTCGTGTCCTTCTTATGTTGAGGCCCCAGAGCTGGATGCAGCACTGCAGAGGGGGCTCACAGAGCAGAGTAGAGGGGGAAAATCCCCTCCCTGGCCCTGCTGCCCACGCTGCTTTGGATGCAGCCCAGGACACAACTGGCTTTCTGGGCTGTGAGTGCACATTGATGGGTCATGTTGAGCTTCTTGTCAACCAACACCTCCAACTCCTCCCCCTCAGGGTAGCTCTCAATCCCTTCATCCCCCAGCCTTTATTTGTACTTGGGAATGCCCTGATTCATGCAGGACTTTGAACTTGGCTTTGTTGCATTTCATGAGGTTTACAAGGGCCCACTAAATCCACCCTAATGAAAAAGGATAAAAGTTTAAAAAGCTAAGGGCAGAGAAGAAGCTTCACATTTTTTAGAGGCTCTTGTTTTTCAAGGCCATTTCTCTTTTTTTTTGTTCGTTATTTTTCCCCTTCTTCTCGATTATGTAATACAAAATAATCCTTAGCTTTGCCTTTCTTAAGTGTTGCTGTTAGCTGCCACAGCCCCATTCATGATAGTAAAGTGACACTTGCTAACAAAATCTGCACAGTGTGCAGTCCTTCATCTTTTGTTCCCATCGTGTTGCTTTCCATCTGTTTGAAGCTTTTTCCAGAATCAAACTGCTAGCTTTAAAACATGGTTCTGTATTGAACAGAGAGTCCATGAAGTGAATGCTTATTGTCTCAATATATCTGCTACACCCAACTTTCAGAAGAATTTTTAAGTTGCTTATGAACATACTTTACTTGATTATATGAGGTAACATAGAACCATATTCTAAGAATTGTAAATGCTGAAAAAACAGTAGAAGGCCGTGAGCTGAAATGACTCATTTTCAAGTATATTTAAGACAACAATCTCCAAAACAACCAGCTGAATTCTCTGCTTCTGTATATTATGCATAGTGCCATAGATCAACAAAAATTATCATTGCTTTGTTTTCTTTTTACCTGTGATTGTTTCCAGGAAAAAGAAATGTGTAAGTGCAAACCACAATATTCTGCTGAACTTGTAAAGAAAGATACATTACTGAATTCTGGTTGCTCTCACTGATAATTAGCTTTCTCTCTATGAAGTACCGTGGAACAAACCTAACAAATAAATTACCACTGTGATTTAGAGTAGCTCCAATGAATATTTTTGTACAAATACAGTTTTTAGGGGCTGTATTGTCTCATGTAGCACTAAAATATATTTAGTATGTCTTTGTGTTTTGCAAGGCTGGGTTAGAGCCTTGGAATCCAGCAGTCTTTTTAGCACATTGTCTTATAAAAGCTCTTCAACCTGGTTCACACTCAGTTTTGTCTTTCTCCTTCACGTATCTGGGTTGTGAGTGGTATTCACTGTACTGTGTGAGCAGGAGGGCTTGTGCCAGTAGTGCTCCCTTCTGCACTTGTTACCAAAGGAGTTTGGTTTTGGCCCAGGCAAAGCAGTTCTGGAATTCGAGTTTGATTGTAGGTAAGCTGTGTATTCAAGTGTAAATCATCTCTCTGTATGATGTTGGCACACACCTGCCAAGTGTCCTCCTGAACTAGTAAGCAGACATCACATTCCCTTGACATGTATGAAAGCATTTACCAAAAAAAGTGCATTAGGAAGTGTGCCAGAAACTTCTCTGTGGGAAAGAAGTGAGTTCTTTTGTTCTCCCTCTCTCTGTTGTTGCTGATAATGACTCATGTGTTGCTTACAGCCTCGAAAGTACAATAGCAGTAGTTCAAAAAGCAAAAGACAGCTCTGCTTTTCTTTATGAACAGGTGATGAAAGATTTTGAGAGAAGGAGGCAGCCCATCTTAGAAGGATTTGAATGAGACAGCTGCAGCAGCAAGCTTGACCAAAGGTGAGTGGAGAACCAGATATAAAGGGAACAGTCACAACTTTTAGTTTGCTCTGATGTTGTCTGCCTCTGGTGCCAAAGGAAAGATTGTGGAACTGTGGAAAAGGAGCATGACTCTGATTAATGCCTGTTTTTATGTTTGCACCTCCACCTTGAGCTGTATTATGCCTGTGTCCATTGTGGTTTCCTTCGGAGAGAATATTCTGTAAGCTTGTCTTTGCTGGAATCCCTGTCGGTAAGGTGTGTTTGTTCATTGTCTGTTCCTGATGCCATGAAGCTGAAGCAAAGGAGACCTTCCGTGTCAGACAGGAAGATCATTTCAAGTGAGTGACTCCCTGTGGCAGAAGTTTATGTTAGTGAAGTTGTTGCTTCTAGGAGACATCTCATGCCTGTTTATCATTGCATTCACATAATTGCTTTGAAAGTTTGATAAGATTAAAGCTTTATTAACACAACTGGGTTTCTTTCATTTCACTCAAGTAGATGTACTTCTTCCATGGGGGATTATTTTTTTTTGCTTATATTTTGTATTTCAATACATGTACTTTTTTGCAGCGTAAGGAGAAGTGTTGAGTGGTTGATTCCTTCCATAAAGAAATCATAATTCATTTGCGAGAGATGAGATAATCTGGTAGAAAAGCATGCATGCTAGTCAAGAGAGGTGCAGTCTAATCCTTATTGCATAACCATGTGTTGTGGACTTGTTTTGATTCCAGCTCAGCCTGTCTGCAGCCCTCTACTTGTCAGCTGGCAGTGTCAAAACTTGGGTGTATGGATCATCGTTGCCGAGTGGCGTGCAGTCACATCTCAGATGGGATCTCTAACCCTCATGTAATACAATTAATTAGAAATAACAATGATATTGGAATATTACATGAGCATTAAAAAGTATGTTTCACGGCGCTGTTACAAGATGCAGTAAAACATTGCTTATTTTACTGGGCAGTAAATTAAGACTGTTCAATGCCTTGTCTGACATGACAGGAAGGCTGTGGATTATGGGGAGCCTCTTGACTCCCAGGTTTTATCCTTGATCACAAAATCAAAGTATTGGCACCCTCGACAGATACTCCCTCAGCTACTTCAAGTTACTGGTAAACCCGAGAACTGTGACACCTGAAAGCATCACAGAGTTCCTGTGTGTAGAGCACAGAGTCTGTGCTCAGGGGACTGGCTACGATTTTGTTGGGTTTTCTTTTTCTTCACCTGCTCCTACTCGGGTGTTCTGGGCCGAAAAAGTGAGCAGTGGGTTTGCTTTTTGCTGTGGACATGCTGGGCCCAAGCTGAATCACCTGGAGCTTTGAAAGTTTCCATGAGGGTGAGATGAGGGCACTGATTATCAAGAGACTCTTTTTCCTCAGTAAGATGTTAGGCATCATACTTCAAGACAGATAATAAGAGGTAACTGGAAGGATAACAGACACCAGATCTTAGAAACAAGTACTGCGTCAAGCCTGCTGTTTCTCAGTTGTTCTGTTTCTAGCTTTCTATGAGTTTTAACCTGTTGAAGGGTGCCACACTGAAGTCTCTCAAGCCTGAACTTTCATGTTGTCTTTAAAAAAAGATTGTTTAGGGTCAGATTCAGCCAGTGCATAACCACAGACAACTGCTAATTTTCTGTAATGCCGCTGGTTTCCCAGAATTGAAGCTTTTGTTATAAACACACATTTTCTCCCACCTTCTTTGATTTCTAGCCCGCAGGATTTCAAAAAACAATTCAGTATGTGACTGAAATGAGTTTTCAGAATTCTTTGGGAAAAATAGTCCTGAGAAGCATGAACAGATGCCTTTCTTCTCAGTGGGTAATATTTCTGAACTTGACAAATTAAATTGTTTCATTTTAGTTACCATGTTATTGAGGAATTGGACTAAAGTGCCATCACAATTTCTGAGTCCACCTAGGGGCCAAGTAACCATGAAAAACGACACTTTTAAAGTTGGTAGAAGACGTAACAACTGTGCTAACTGCTTAGATAACCACTTAGACCTAATAAAAAGAAATGTGTTTATAGGCATGTCAGGAGAACAGCGATACAATACAAACAAAAACCTATGAAAGCAATAAATGAACAATATCTTCAGGGCTAATTTTCAGGCAAGAGAAAATTTGCTAATTAAATTTAGCAATGACATAAAATTGGATGACAAAATCAAAACAAAGAAGAAGTGGAACATCATATAGGAATTACTGCATAACTTTAAGGACTGGAGTAATAGAAGTCACATGGTCATGTACTGGGGACTAAGGAAAAAAATTGATAGAAGACAGGAGATTAGAGGTAAAACATCTGGATTCAGTTGCCAGCTGCCAGTGTACTGTGGACCAGCTGTAAGATGTGCCTGGATGAAGGCAAAGGAAATCTTGAAACGTGTCATTGCTGTTTCAGAATACATGGAAGAAGCTAAAGCTCTGCAGAGAGATGACCTGTTCAGTGTAAAAGACAATACTGACACAAGAACAAATGGAAAGATATAAGCGTGAAATGTGAAGCAGGTGAACATTGCTAAGCCAGAAACCAAACACATTTATTTTCAGCTTTGATTCCCATTCTTCTAGTAACAAAGAACACAAACTCATGATTCAAGGATTCCTTTCCAGTTCCAGTCATGTTATCATTTATGTTCCTAGAATCACAGCTGAAAAATGTGCGAGCTCATTTACTGTCAGTAATACTTTTCCTTGCTAAAATACAACGACCTCCAAGAAACCTGGGAAGTAATCTTAAAGAAAAGCCAAAGTCAAGTTACCAATTACATCAGGGTTCATTAGGCTGTGCCAGAGCACCACTGACCCTGCATAGTTTGTCTAAACAATAAATATAAGCAGGAAGAGGGGTTTTAACTAATCTGAGGATCAAACGGAGGATTTCGGTAATGCAATGTCTCTCCCAGTCTGCTCTCAGCAGAACCTTCAGCCCAATATCTGAAAAGTGAAATTGGACCCAAATAGGACAGGGGAAAACTGACTTGCATGTAAGAGCCAAACCAAAACTGAAGGTCAGGAAAGTGAGAAAGACATATATTTACTTTCAGAAGTAAATATACCTTAAAAAGACAGAGCCTGAGCCTTTTTTTATGAGCTAAGGCTTGAAAGAAATCTTGGTTATGTAGGATTCTGCATCAGTGTTTGTAAATGTGCTCACTCCAGAGCAGTTCCATAATCTCCAACTGGTAAACCACCAATAACAAGAATAATAAATGCTTACGATTTCAAGACACAGACTAATAATGAAGCAGGGAACTAGACTTGGTAATACTACATGGAAGTTGAATCCTACTGGTTCTAATGAAAAGAGAGTATGGAGGAAAAAAAAGGTAGCCTTTTGCACACTAAAGAATGCAATGCCTTTAAAACATACTTAAAACATATTCAAAACATAATAATTAGCTGCATGGATCCCTTTGGGTGAAATATTTAATAAGAATGTGTGCAAACCTAATTCCCTCAGTGTTTACAATCTGAGATAAATCTAATGAACTGATGTTAAGAGTCAGTAGACCGTAACTTTGCAAATTCCTTCAGAAATGTGACCGATATCTTACCAGGGTAATCACAGCTCATATGGAGACCACAAAAAAGCATAACTTGCAATAAAAATAATCCATTTCCTTTAATGACTTGTTATGGGGCCTCTGTTTGAGACTACCTGTTTAGTTTTAATTAACTCTGATGCATTTCAGTCAGGGGTCTGTTTTGGGCTGACTCATCCCTACTTCCCCTTGAAATTTCAGCCAGGGATGTTTAGTCATTTCCCAGTATGAAAAGAGAAGAATAAGTTGTTTTTCAGTGTTAAAATATCTTAGAAGTTCAGATGCTTTTGTGGTGTGGGGTTTTTTTTGTTGTTTGGCAAGAGGATGGGCTGTGTGTCAGGTCTGCGCCTCTTGTGCCTGTGAAAATTGACCTAAATTTGGCCAAGTCAGGAGGCTTTAGAAAAGAATCTCACTTCTCATGTTCTGGGGAGATGTGCTGAACTTCAACAGTAAAATAAAACAGTGGGTGGGAGAATGACAGAGGCTGGATGAGAAGATGATGGGAGAGAGGGGACATAAACAGGAAACTAGGACTGGCCTTATGAAGGTGTTGAATTGACTGTGGGGGAGTAGAGAAAGATTTACCTAAACAGTTTGGTGTGCGTGGGGACAAATATATTGGACAAAC
Organism: Oriolus oriolus; assembly: GCA_013400235.1. NCBI lineage: Eukaryota > Metazoa > Chordata > Aves > Passeriformes > Corvidae > Oriolus > Oriolus oriolus. The sequence continues at coordinate 171,214 of VXBT01004752.1, forward strand.
AAAACAGAAATGACAGGATGTATGGGAAGTGAGAAACTGAGACTGAGCAAGAGATGTTCCCTATAGGACTGGAGAGATGAACTCCTCCACCTTCTAGGATTTTATAAAAATAAGAAACAAATGCTGAGGTTCTATCATGGTGAAAATCATAGAATATAGAATAAAGTAATATTTTCTGTCTTCAGGTTTGGCCCACTTACAGTGACTATGACTTTGGAACATGCAAGAAATTAGGAGTTAAAAAAGGAATTGAGCTGCTGTTGCTTTAAAAGGTGGATTACTGACATATCCATGAGATATCGAAATTATAGTTTTGTAAATTCATCATGGTAAACTCTGTATTTCAAAAGGAGACTCAGCTTACTTAAGACTTATTGCATAAACTTGGTGCATAAAGACAAATGACATCAATTTCCTCTTGAATGAGTGTTGTTCTTTTTGTGAACCAAATGAGGAAGCAGGGACCTGTGGAAAAACAGCACCAACTCAGGTAATTAAAATCCAGCATAAGGAATATATACAAAGGGCAATAATTAAGGTGGTGCAGCTGACATTCACTTTGGCATTTTGCAGCCTTCAAATGCTTAGATTTGCAAATTTCATTAGTGTTCTTTCAGCCTCCTTTTAGTGCATTTAATTAACATTGTGTATTGTTTGTATAGAGGTAGAGCCTGGAAGCCCTAGGCAAGGATTCTAAGGCTTTGCAGTCACAACACGGAATAGCTGTCAGAAGCCCAGATTTTTCAGTTACTACTGACTTGGACTACATTTGAAAAACTGAGATGTATGAGCTTTGTCTGGGAACTCGAATAGCAGTGTGTAGTCCCTGATTTGTCTACTCAGACTGTGTGCTTTTTTGAACGGGAGACATGTTCTCTTTGCACAATTTCTGCTGTCCTTTGTTACCACCTTAGAACTCTAAATTCTGTGCTGATAAAGATGGTTAGTAATAATTTGCAAAATAAAACCTTTTAAAATCCTTAAGCCTCGCTGCTGCATGTCAGGACTCCCCAGCTGGATGTTGCAGGCTTAGTGCTGTTAACAAACAATAGAGATTGTAATTTTGTTTTGTTGTAAGTGCTTGTGGTTTTGAAGACATCCATTCTTCTTCTCCTTCCCACAGAGCTCAAAGTGACTTGGGCATGCAGTAATGACTGTGAAAGTTTCTGGCTTCTATGCATTTCTTACGGTATTAGATAAGCTGCTTGGTTTTGGAACACATGAACCAGGTAGAATTGTCTTCCCTGAAAATGCTTCAGTGAGTGTCACTCATTGCCTCAGGCAGGCAGTCGGTCAGGGATAGTGTGTCTGTCTTGTCCTTCATCCAGCAGTCCCCTCCGACTGAGCTGTGGGCATCGGGCTTTCTCAGGTCAGGGAACTTGTCTGAGGAGCTCACTCCCCGAGGATGCCAGCCATCGTTCTGCTCCAGCCTTCTCCAGGTCTCCTGGTGCAGATCTTGGAAGTCAGTACATTCTTTGGCAGCTGCGTCTCACCCTTCTTCTTTAAACTTATTTGGTATGTTTGATACAGGGAGGCTGTGTGACACACTTTGGTTTCTGCAGCATCCTAGAAGCCTGGATAAAAGATTTAGCGAAAAGAAAAAAATAGGTAACAGTGGGCTAAATATGTCATGATTTGATTGCATGGAAGTCCGTAGACTTATACCTGGAGGGACTCTGGTCTAATGTGTGTGGCAAACTTGTGATTGACAGGAGAATTTGGCTCAGATTGCAGGCATGTGGATCAACTGCAGGATCAAAACTTTCCATTCCAATTGGAATAACAAGAAAAGTCATCTCGCGCTCAGACAAACTTCAGTTTCATCAGCTGCCTTCTTTTGATCTGCAGTAAGTACCAGTGATCACACTTCAAATGATCACTTTGTTAAACAAGGGAGAAGTGCTGGTGTAGATGTTCCTAATGACGTCCCTCCCTGCCACAGAAGGTGACACCACAGCAAACAGAAATGGTGGGCATAGCTAACAAAACAGTTCCCTTGCAATCAAAGTGTAAATAACACTTTGACATTATGACTTCATTGCTATATAATGCTTTCTTTGGAAGTGCATTGCAAGCAAAAAGGCAAATTACTTTAAAAAACCCCCAAATCTCTGTGGAGCAGAGGTCTCAAGCGTGCTATTTCTTCGTTGGCCATCCTGCAGAGCAACCAGCAAACTGCAGCTTAGCCCGTAAGCCTCTCAGGAGAACTAATCTGGCCTTGATGGCAGCAGAGGCTTTACAACAAATCTGGAGAATTTAGAAACAAATGGAGATCAGGTAAGAGGTAAAAGGAGTTAACCAAAATAGATAGTATCACAACAAGGGTATAAGTTTATTTTGTGAAATAACTGATTTTTGACAAGGAAAATGGGATCTCTTGGGACTTCAGTGAAGTAGTTGGTGTGTTGCCACAAAGAAAACTGAGCTAAACAGGCGAAAGTGAGGATTAGGGCAAGAAGGGTGACATAAACAGGTGAGGTCAAAGTTCCCTACTTACTTGGGATTTTTCACGAGTGCATCCAGTGAGCCCGTTAAACCGGTTGTTTTGTGCTGTGTTGTCTATGTTGAACTAACAGGCCATGAAGGAAAAGACTCATGGAAAACATGCAGGTAAAGAGCAAAAGGGATGAACCATACTCTGGTTTTGCCAAGCTCTGTCTGGGTTGACAACTAGCAGCTGTCAGGGTGTTGTCACTGTGTGTGTGTGGGTTGTGCGTGGGGTTTTTGGGTTATTTGGATATGCAAAATTGTCTGCGAGGAGACTGTGTGCTTGACATGGTCTGCTGGTAAGTGCAAATTCTGCTCTGTATACTGTCTGTGAACCTACAAAAGATCTTTCTTCTAGTATTTTATGAAGTAGACCAAGACTTAATTGACCAGTTTTGGAAATAGTTTGCAGAGTAGAGTTAAAAGGGAAATCTCTAATTTCTCACACCATGTAAAGCAATAATTTCAGCTGCATTTCTGCTCACCCTGAATACCTTCAAATAACTGTGCTGTTAAAACCCCCCCCCAAACAGACCTAGAAGGTTGAAGAGGGGGAACACTTTGGAAGTAGAGAACTTCTTATATAGGTTTTGAGGATTTGGGTTGCTTGCTGCACTGATTTATTTTTTAAAAGCACTTAAGGTAATGCATTTCGATTTATTTTCCCTTACTAACTGAGCCTTGTAACCTGCTGTTTTTGTGATCTCCTCAGTCATCACACTGTCTCCCAGGGTTTGGGGAAGAAAACCAGGAAAAGATATAGGTACTGGCAATCTCTGATTGGAATTTGTTTAATAATAGCAGCCCGCTTACTTCTTTTTCATGTTTCAACACATATCCTCTGTTCTACATTTACTTACTAAGCCTGAGGACCATCTGCTGAAGGAAATTTAGCTCCTGTAGTAGGAAGGAACCACATGCAATTCCTACCTAGGCTTACTAGTGGTTTGAATATAGTAGCATATAAGCAGAAGATAATTTTTTTTAATAGCTCTAATTTGTGTATGTGCAGAACATGTACATGGTGCAGAACAAAAGAGAGGTGATGAACTCTTGTTATCCTACTCCCTGGAAAAACATAAATGACTATCAAGGATACTGAGCAGAGGAGGATCCGGTCCACTTGGCTCATTAGGTTGTTTTCCTGGGTATATTTTCAGTGCCTGTTTGTTACAGAGATTAGTCATGTATCTGCAGCGCTGGATGGTTTTCCTCCATTTCTACAATAGGATGTGCTACTCCCAGAGGAAAGAAATAAATAAATAAGCACAGTAACTCCTGCTTTTTGCAGTACCAGTGGGTGGTTTGGATGTGTGTGTGTGTGTGTGTGTGTCATGCTGGAGCTGTGAGTTCAGGCTTGGCAAACTATTACCGGATCATTTAGGTTAGAAATTATTACTTGTTATTAGTGTTATGGTAGTGCCTACAAGCCATGGCCTTGCCATTGTGGATGCTGATAAAAACATCAGATGGAAGCCTTGATCTTGGTCTGTATAAGACATGTGGTCCACGTATGGTTTTCTCGTATAGGCATTTAATGGGGTTTTAATCACTGTACAGCCTAGGCTGGGTGCATGTTTTGTCTGCTTAGTTTTTAAAACCGAAAGTTTTAAAAAACTTGTTTTTTAAAACAGCCGAAGATTGTGCCATCCCTGGTGATTATGCAGGTTATACACAGGCTAAGAGCAGATAGCTGTTTCCTGTCTTTTTCTGTTCATGAAGAAAGGCAGCACAATGGAAAATTAGGATGATTAATAAAACAAGCAGCATTTCCAGCATACCAGTTGCTTCTTTGTGGCTGAGCATGATGGCACCATCCTTAGCTTAAATTTTATTATGGAGGCTGCAGTGCTATTCTTACGGATTTTGTGTAGCTCTTCTTGCCAAAGGAAAGCATGGGAGAAAGCATCCTTGTGCTTGAGGGAGTTCCAGCCTGATGAAGAGCAGATACCTGGCCGGACTGTATGGCCCCATTTCCCCAGATACACCATTATGCCCTGCCCAAGGGCATTCAGTGAAGCTGGAGATGCTGCAGCTCCTAGAGAGAAATTTCTTTGATCCATTTGAACAAGAAAATGTGAGCACCATCCCACAGATATAATCTTTCTGCGACTGTAACTCATTGAATTTGTTTACTCCAGTGGTGTTCTCTGGCAGGAATATCTAAGGAACAAAATATTAACTTTTGAGCATTCTATTGTGTAGGTTCACAAGCACTGTCCTTCAAAATCACCAGCCCAAGTGATTTCTTTCTGGCTGGCAAAGTTTCTTGCTTCCTGAATTTTTCTTGGCAAGCAGTTCAGCTCCTGTGTTGCTCTTAATTCTGCCCATGATCCTCACAGTAGGCACTCCTTTGTCTGTATCCACTGAGGGCTGTGGTCTGGAAGCTGTGCCCCAGGCACTCCTGCCTCACAGGCGATAGCACTGACCTGAACACACATCACAGCACTCAGCTCACATCAGGAAACAAGTAAATAGATAACCACAGCACTGCAGTTAAGTAGTCAAGAGAGCTTGGACCAAGACTAGACATCCCTTTTCCGTGGGGTGTGTTCTAACCCTTATGCTCCTTCTTTTTGGCATAGTGATTTCTAAATAGTTTGTTGCACTGTGACAAAATTCCTGTAGCAATTTTTCTTGTGATAATTTCCTTGGGCACTTTCATGCTTTTTCACAATTCTACTTTCATCTTCGCTTCAGGCACTGCTGGGCACACTCTGGTGAGTACTGCTGTGGCAGTTTAAGATGTGGCTGCTTGTCCTGCCCCTCTGGTGTGGGTTACTGCTTCACATCAGAGCTGTCAGAATGAACCAGTGCTGAGGCTTCTACCTGACGACAAAACCAAACTAGTAGATAGTTGATAAAGGTGTATCTGAGTTAAGACACTTGGTTTTGGAGACGAGCAGGCAAAATGCAGGCACGCATTTCCTTCTGCTGACTTTGCTGGAGGGATGAGTGCACCCTCAGCAAGTCTGCAGATGACACAAAGACCTGGAGGATGGGATGCCATCCAGAGGGACCTGGACAAGCTCGAGAAGTGGGTCTGTGGGAACTTCATGAGGTTCAACAAGGCCAAGTGCAAGATGCTTCATGTGAACTGGGGCAACTCCTGGTATCAGCACAGACTGGAGAATGAATGGATTGATTGCAGCCCTGAGAAAAAGACTTGGGAGTTCTGGTGGACGAGAGGCTGGACATGACCCAGCAATGTGCTCTCACAGCCCAAACGTGTCCTGGGCTGTATCCAAAGCAGCACAGGCAGCAGGGCGAGGGAGGGGATTCTGCCCCTCTGCTCTTGTGAAACCCCACCTGGAGTATTGAATCCAGCTCTGGGGCCTTAAGCACAGAGAAGACATGGATCTGACTAGTGCTGCAAAAATTATCAGGAGGCTGGAGCACCTCTGCTGTGGAGACAGGCTGAGAGAGTTGGGGTTGTTCAGCCTGGAGAAGGGAAGGCTCCAGGAAGACCTTCCAGTCTCCTGGAAAGGCACCTTCCAGTGCCTAAAGGGGCTACAAGAGAGCTGGAGAGGGATTTTTGACAAGGGCATGGAGTCAGAGGACAAGAAAAAATGGCGTTAAACTGAAAGAGGGTACATTTAGATTAGATACCGGGAAGAAATACTTCCCTGTGAGGGTGATGAGGCACAATCACACATTGCCCAGGGAAGCTGTGGTTGCCCTGTTCCTGGAAGTGTTCAAAGAGAGGTTGGATGGGGCTTTGAGCAACTTGGTCTAGTAGAAGGTGTCCCTGCCCATGGCAGGGGGGCTGGAATGAGATGGGCTTTAAGGTCACTTCCAACTCAAACCATCCTATGAGTGTATGGGAGATCCAGTCTGAGGTAACAGCTAACAGCTGCAGAATGGAAACGTCTGAAACTGATGCAGCTGTTGCTAAGTGACTGAGCCAAATATAGCATTTTAATTTAGCAAATTTCTCACATTAATATAGCATATAGGTGTTAATTTATTATATTAGCTATAATACATTTATGTTCTTTTTTTCCACTTTGCATTTGAGACTGTCTGGCAATAATGGGAGGAAATAAATTCAAAATGAATTTGTCTGGTTTCACCATTTTTTCTTAGCTGATCTTGTGGTATGGTTTACATCTTGCCTTCTGATTCCTTAATCGCAGTTTGCAGTTGAGAAAACCATATAATACTTGAATTGCAAGCTAGCCTCCGTTAGAAGCAAATTAAATAATTATTTGGGAAACCAATCAGGAAGCATTCAAATCTTCCTTGGTGACGTGCCTCCTTTAGCTGTGCAGCTCGCTTCCTTCTGGATGGCAAACATCAGCGTTAAGATTAGCCTGGCATTGTGAAAGCGCTTACTTGGCATTTCATCACCAGAGCGAGCACTGCTGGGTTTGCGATGCTGCTCCTCCGCCAACGTCAAACGGATTTAGGCACAGCAACCCTCACACGCTCGTGCTGAAACCTGGTCGGCTCTGAAACAGCGTGCTAAAACAAGAGCCAACAGTTTGATGCACAGCTGAGAACTCAGAGATTGATACAGATACCTTGCAACTGGATACCCATGAGAATCAGAGAGCTGAACTGAAAGAGATTAAGCAGCTCTTTGTACATTCTGCCCTGCGAAGTGTAAAGAACTGAGAGCTTCATTGTTTTGTAACCACTTAAAAACTAAAGGGGAAAAACAATTACTTTAGCATGGGCTTCTTGAATATGGTTTTATGGAAAGTGCTCTTCCCAGAAATCTAGGCATACAGGCAAAATAAGAAATCCTCAATACACAGATTTCACAACAGAGCATTGTCCATCCTGAAACTTAAATGTTCCCAAACCCAGTTTCCCTTCAGCAAGTAGCTTTCCCCTCCTGTTTCAAACACAGTCTGCATATGTCAGCAGCTGACTCACTTTCTGCACTGTTTTTTGAAAATCATTTACCTTGGGCCTCTAGGCTCTTTTTCTCTAGACAGCCATTTGCACCTTCATGTCTGTGTGTGATGAAGGCCACTGTCACCAGAGGATCAGTTTCAGTATCACAGTTTCCTGCAGGGCTGCTCTCTGCCAACGCGAAGCCCGCGGACAGAGGCTGCCAATTGCAAATGGCAGTACTAAATGTTTCCTCCCCATAGTTCACCTGCCTGCTGGAGATTAGTTTTCTGTATGACTGCAGGCCCAGGTCTCTTCCACGAGGTTTGTATTTGCTGCAGTTGGAAGCTTTCAGAGGCAGCTTAAAGGATTGATTTAGTCTGAGAGCAGAAATGGGAAGTAGGAACTCCTGAATTCAGAAAGCATTATTGCAGTAGTTTTGCTGCAGAGCCTCAGGCTGCGGATTGAGCTCTTACCTCATTTTCCCCATCTGCGATACAGCTCTTAGGAAAGTTTGGTGATTAATTTATGCTGATGAAGTTAATTACTTGGTAAGAATGTAGTAATTTGATAAGAATCTCTACATATCCCAGAAAATGTGGCAAAAAGAAAGGCAAAATAGCCATCCCTAAAACTGTTAATTAACCAACTGAGACAAGATGGTGAGATTCAGGATAGAAACCTCATCAGAGATATTATGGCCAATTACAGCCAGTGCAACTTGACATTCCTCTGATTGCAGAGGCAACTTGACAGGAATATAAAGTTAGAGCCTGGCATGTTCCTGAAACCTGTTTTTTCCTGGCAGTTTTGCAAGACCTGTGTGGTATGCTAAGGCAGCCAGTGAAAAAGCTCAGGGGGTTGTATGTTGTTATTCAGCAGTTCCTGCAGGTACATACAAGGAATCAATAGGAAAGGATTATGCAATAAAAATAATTTATTAAGATTTCCTGTGTCCTGCAGAACAATCTGTGACTCATCAGCGATTTGGACAGCACTGAGATGTACATCATATCAAAGGAATTCTGCAGGGCCAGCTCTCTTGGCAGGCTTGTTGTGATCTATATCTCTCGTGTAACTCTGGTTATAGTGTGACCAACCAGTATAATTAAATTATCAGTGTCACTCTCCTCAACCAAATTGCCCCTGAGCTTGTATAGCTGCCTCCGCTGGGTTAACTATCAAAGTCTCTCTCTACCCTGCAAAATGGGCGGTCCATCTCTCCAGCTTTTTGATGAGTTAATAACTTGAATTATCTATGATATTTTGTCTGCTCCAGGTCAGTTCAGATTACATTGCTGAAGACCTTTACTTTGCACTTTAAAATCTCTCAAATTCAATGCAGTTTTTCCAAAACATTTGAAGTCAGCTACTCTATAATCTTTTTCTTATGATCCACTTAGGCCCTCTTGGACACAATGCAAATAGGTAGAAGTGAAGGACAGAGGTTTCATATTTTCACAGCTTGCTTGTGAAACATCCGAAATGCCCAGAGACATAATGTCTGTCAGTGCTCTGCAGTTTTTGGTTGCCATTCATGTAACCCAGTGAGGCAGAAGAGCAGAGATAAGGGAAAGAACAGAGGAAGATTTCTCTCTGCAGTTTATTCTCCAGGGCTTTATTCAGTCCGGTTTTAAACGGCTCAAGCTACTGAAGTGATTCAAGCTATGACATTTTGGCAGGGTGTGAAACAAAATCTGGCAGAGGTGCTGTGACTGAAGGGCTGGTTTTGTACTCTGAAATGTGTGGCAAATCTTTCACTGGCTTCAGTTAAAACAGGATCAGGTCTTCAGAGTCATTCAGTTTGAATAAGCTCAGCAAAACCAGCAAAAGAATCTACTTTTGTGGTGCCATTATGCTGTTACAGTCTCTCTCAGCCTCACCCTCATCTGTTTACAGTGTCCTCCCATGCAACTAAGATTTTCTGCATAGAAAAATGAGCTGCTTTTGTTAGGTTTTGAGTAATAAATAGCCCTGGATTAGTAGTCTCTGTCTGATGTCTCATTCAGACTGTCTCTTGCATTACCTAGCTATGTTTTTAAGCCCTGATACAGGAAGTGAAAGTTCTCCAGAGGCATTCTTTAAAAAAATCAATAAACAGAGGAAAAGCTAATTGATTTTTAAATTATTTTTATTATTATTTTCTTTATACAATAGCCCATTAAACTTGGGGAGTCCCTAATGAAAGGTAAGTTTAGTGCACTCTTCTTTTTCCACACTTCCGGAGTGTTATGCTTTCTTTTTTATTTCTCCCCACTTATAGGTCAAAGGAAATTTTTAAAAAATAATAATATAATTCAGAATAATTTGGATTGATTTCACTTTCAGTAGTGTTATTCTGGTTTTCTTACTGATTCAGCAGGAGTTGTTGAGCCCAAGGAATGTGTAAATTTATTTCTACTGTGTTCTTCCACATGCTTACAGAGGAGGATTTATCTCATCATGGCATTTATCTCATCATCTACAGTAAACCACAATAAAATGAATGGAAGAGTGATTCTGAGTGTCTGTTATAAAACCACTGTAACTCTGTAAGCTCAATCCTGGAAGGAAAACCTGTCATAGTCTTGTTGAGAAACCTGTTCTAGGTAGCAAATTTACATTGTGGGCAGTATTAAGTTATTTTTCCTGCTTTCTTTATATTGAGGAGAGAAAATTAGAGTCATGGTTCTGGAACAGTGCCGAGAACCAGTTCACAGCTGAGGCCAGGACAGTCACCCAAACAGTTCCAAGAAGGCTGTGCCACACAATAACACAGGCCAGGACCTCGTACTGGTGGCTGAACAAGAGCCAGCAACCATGGATTGTTCTGGGATTTCTGCAGGTATTTTGTCTCTTGGGGGACAGACTTTCATGTGCTTGAGATGTCTCCCTGCCTGCCATTACTATGCTACTTTCCACGCTTCCTTCACTGGCAGCAACTCCTTCATGCTCCAAAGTCCCAAGTGAATAAGCAGTATTTATGACCTCCCCCTTCCCTCCCCTCCCTCTCAGCAGTGCCCCTCTTGCTCTCCCTGGGTGCCTCATTCTTTGTCTGCTGCTGCCATGATTCTTCACTACAAAAGTGGTGAAGCACTGAAATGGGATGCCCAGAGAAGCTGTGGATGCCCCATCCTTTGGAAGTGTCAGAGGCCAGGTTGGATGGGGCTTTGAGCAACCTGGTCTAGTGGAAGGTGCCCCTGTCTGTGGCAGGGGAGTTGGAACAAGATGGTCTTCCCACCCTAACCATTCTATGATAGTTTCCAGTGAAGATGGGACATGGATCCCTAAAAGAATGTCTAGACAGTATTCACATCCTTGCCTTGGGATCAGGGAGGAAAGGGACTTTCAAAAGGAGGTGAATGATTAAATAAGGCTGGGCGGTGGAAGGAAGGGGAAAGGAGACGAAGTAGGAATGAGTAGATGTTTCTTGAAACAGCTGGAGAAGAATAGGGGCAGGCAGGGATAGGGGTTTTTTGGACTGCAGGCAGAGGGAAGTTCGATGTAGGGAACTACAGCTATGACTGCAGTTGGGAAATTGAAAGACAAAATTCTGAACCTAATTCCTGTTTTTGGAGCACATCAGTACTGTTTTTAATATCTGAAAAAATGCTCTTCTGTTATGGCACTCATCTCCACAGATTCTTGCACAATGTAGGATTTACATACAAATGGTCAACCTGTGGTGTGAATTCTTATAGTTTCAGTGACTGACCCAATGTGTTTGAAGTTTAAACCTCCAACCACAAAAAAAGAGCTTATGGCATTTAAATATGTTTTTCACCTAAGATTACCAGTAATTACCTGGTAATATTTTTCCAAAAAACAAACTATTTAGATCATTGAGAAAACATACAAAATCTAAGCCAAAGCCAGGATTCTGTACAGCTCCAAAGAAACTCACAGTGCAGGGCGAAGCTCCCCCCTTGCTTTTAAGCTTGAATTAGCAGCATGCCTCAAAACTCAGATGTATGTGCTTAAATTCAGCTGTTAGCTAATGAATCAAAGACTGACCTCACTGTTAAGCCATTGCCTATCTGTATTTTATGACTTCCAGAGATACACAAGGCTTCCAGAATCAAACAGTCATTTGTGGCTTCCCTAGTATTCCCCGACTTGCTGACTGCTTACCAAAGCACTGAGTGCTCTTAGCTGTCTCTGTGCAATTTCCTGGCTAAAGGAGATCTGGAATGTAAAAGTGTATTCATCACCAGAGGTTTTGCAAGATTCCAGGACTTCAATGAAGCGGTAAGAGATTATTTAAAATTGGAATGGCATGAAGGTCCCTCTGAGTTTTCAACCAACTATAGGGTAACTTAACCAACAAGTAAGTAACCCATAAGAAGAACCAGAATTATTTGGGATTTAAGCATCAAAAAAAATGTACCAAGTTGTAATTACTGCTATAACCGCGCCAGACAGATCCTGACCCTTTACTGCGAGCTTCTCAGTACAGAAATGGAGGACTAAATGGCAAGTGGGAACATGTACAGTATGACGTTCTAACCATTTACCTGGAGTGAAACAACTGCATATAGTCAAATACTGAGAAATGTTCATGCATAAACTGGATTTTTGACTTCAGTGCTAAGATCAAAAAAGTGTAACCCAGAGCCAGCTTTGCCAAGATGGTGACCCAGGTTCTTACTCCTGTATTTGAACTCATTCTAGGCAGAGAAATCTTAGCAAACCTTTCTCCAGGATGGTAGGAGGTGTATGTTCATGTTAAATATGCATCAGATGTAATGTGCTATTTGTATACATTTTGGAAGTGATTTTAACTTCTGTTGTGATGGGTACTACACACTATCTAACATCAGGATATGTAAGATAGGAACCAGATGCTGCTCTGTGCTAGTCAGGTGTTCTGGCCCTTTTGTTATTTTTTACTTTGTTTTTCTGGCACTAAAACACCCTAAAACTTACTGAGGAAATGAAAGATTGTTGCTGTCGTGCTTTTGTGTGTTTGTTTAGCAAAAACATTTGTGCATCATAGATTCGTGTCCAGAAACACATTCCTCACTGCTTTAGTGTACTGTATTATCTGGACAAAATGAAAAGGAAATAGTTGTGATTTGAAAGTGTTTTACATACATTTTGCAGAGCTGTACAAACTTATATGATATGTAGGGCAGTGATGAATCATAGTCTGTCTTCTTCACTTCACACCACTATAACAACATTACTTTGCTGGACTGACTTCTGATTTACTGGGTGAGAAACCTCCAGGCAGTAGTGTGCTGACCCACCATCACCTTCAGTTTTGCTTGCCGGTGCTTGCTGTTTCTGCATCTTCACAGTGAGATCTTTGGCTGAGGAACTTTGTAATTGTGTGTTGTGTAACTATAGGACTCCATTTTTCTTTTTGTCTTTTTCCTTTCCCTGCTACTAAGACCTAGAGGCTTGTAACTGGTTTTCAAGTCATTCATGAGCTCTGGTTTCTTCCATGTAGGCTGAGTCCAATTTGTCTCTGTTTGCTTGAGCAGATTAAAAGAGTGGACAGGTTAATGCAGGTGACTAAGTGGGCATATCCTAACAAGTTACTGTCCCTCAGCTAAGCTTCTGTGATTTCCCATGCTCTTGTGTCCCTCCTGCATCGTGTCCGCCAAAATATTTGGGGATTTGATCTGGCTAAAACACCTAGGAAAACTCCTAGGTGGACCAGTTCTTTGATCCCTTCCATTACATAGCTGCACAATTAGCTGTGCTGGCACAGTGCGGGGAGTAGCTCAGGAACAGAGATGCACAGCAGAGTAAGAACTATTGATACTGGTGCTGCTGACAAAGAAGAAATCATCAGGCTGTGCCCTATGGCAGCTGTACTGCTCATTCTGCGGCGTGTCTGAAGGGGAGGAAAATGCAGTTCTTAGGCGATCACTGTAAAATCGATTGTTCAACAGAGCTGGTCTTTGAGGCTGGGGTCTGGTGCGAGGCTTCTTCCCACAGAACACAGGAGACCCTTTTGAGGTGTAAGAAATCCCATTTTTCCTCCATACTTGAAAAGGGCCATCTGACTTTAACCTGAGTACAAGGCAAGATGGATCCTTTCCCTGAAAACCCCTGAACACTTAGCTCTGAGTGCTTAGAAATGCAAATAAAATGATTTACATTTCACTCATTCCTTTCTCAAGTACCAAATTCTGGTTTGCAGTGGTAGCTTTCAATCCTATTCTTACCCTGCCCATGGACATCTTCCTCCTTTTGTCTACAAACTCCCTCTGAAACGTCCATCAATAGTTTCAGACAAAGGACTCTTGAACTTTGGGTAAACTGAGAAAACTCTAAGTATGTAATTCCTGGATCTCCCTTCAGGATATCTCATTAGTATTCCACATTACTACCGAGTAGGCAAATAGCAAAATATAAGGATTCTGAAAAGTTTGGTGAGATCCCTTGGCAGCAAATATACGAAGGTTTAATTGAAATAATTTCTGAACTGAGTTAACCTGTGTATTGATTGTCCCCTCTCAGTTGTCTCTTCTCAAGGATGAACAGGCCCAGCTCCCTCAAGCTTTTCCTCCTAAGAGAGATGCACCAGTCCCCCAATCATATTTGCAGCTCTTTGTGGACTCACTCCAGAAGCTCCAGCACTGAGGAGCGCGGACCTGGTCACAGCACTCCAGATGCACCTCACCAGGGCTGAGGAGAGTGCAGTACGCCAGGTGTATATGGACCAGGCCTTCGGTCAGCCACCGCAATTACCTTCCTCATCCGTTATCCATGTGCTTGAATGAATGTATTTGGCAAAATGTCTTGTCAAACAAGGCATGTTTATGGAGTATTTTGGGCTGATCTCTTGCCTGGCTTCAAAATTTATTTTAAAAAAATTATCAGGGTGCATCCATGTTTCTGAAAAGGCTTTGGGATTTCAAGCGTGGTACGAAAGGAAGTCACTCTTCAGCTCTCAGTTCAGGGCTGAAGGATAACTGTTGGGTTTTAACTCCACCTTTGATGGAGCCCCCTTTATTGACCCAGCATTTAAGCTGAGCTACATGGTTTTTGCCTCAGTCCCCTCCCAGCAGCAATCCTGTAAGCTCCCGTGTATCTCTGGGATTCTTGACACAGTCTGATCCTGTCTTTGAAGTGACGTGATTGACACATATTACCCTGAACTACACAAAAACCTTTGTGTGGCAACCAGAGGACAGGCTACGGCCAGACGGTGCTTGAGGGAGCTCATGCAATCTGCCTGTGTGCGTGGATTTGAATCCAATTTTAAATGTATCCGAGAGACGGAAGTGCTTCGAAGTGTGCACAGTAGGTTCGAACCACAGCAGGTTCAGCTGACTGAAATCAGCTCAGTGGCAGTCCCGCTCTCCCTATCAGTCCCAGACTCGCATTCTCGCTTCCTCCATTTGTTTACTTTTGCGATGTTAATTTTCTGCTGGTTTAGGTCCCGAACAGACTTATCACGGGAACTGATAAATGTTGGTACAAGGGGGAAGGGCGAGACTGTGGCAGCGCTGTCTTAATCTGTCGTGTATAGGGGCATGCTGTCTCGGTCTAAAGCTTGTCTCCCTTTTGCCCGTATCTACCTGCTTCACTTAAACATTTCACCTTGGTACCTCTAGAGAGCAAGTCCCAAGAACACCTCTTCTCGAGAGCCCTGCGCTGTACGCGCAATCAAACCCCTCCTCTTTTTCTCTCCAGGCAGAGCACAAGCGCTGAGCTGAGAACTCCTGCTAACTAGGGTGACAAGTTTCCACCAAGCTTTGGATCACGGGGAGAGGGAACACCCGGATCCCGGCAATATAAGGTATAGACGCCTCGGCTTGTGCAACACAGCAGCGGGGCAGAGCCCATCTTATTCTTGCCTTTTTTGGATCTGCACGCACACAGTCCTCAGCACAATGGAGCCGGCTCCGCGATAGCGCAGCGCGATACGAGCGGCAGAAATAAAGTCATCGCAGCGTTGCTCGCCAGGGGTGCAGTCGCCGGCGATCCACTCCCCGCGTGGCAGCTCCGCTGATGGCGTGATCACCGAAGACTTCTACGTCCCAGGCAGGCCAGCGCCGCTCCCGCCCTCTGCCCTGCGGAGCTGCGGGGCTCCGGGAGCCGCCTGCAGCCGGAGCACGGCCGGAGCGCAGCCCGCGGCTTCCCGAGGCAGCACCGAGGCGCACCGCGCTCCGGGGTCCCGATCTGCCGCGCCGGGAAGGTACCACCCCCCTCCCGAAAAAACTTTCCACCGCGGTGCGATGCCGCGCCCCGGCCCCCGCCGCCGAGCGAAGCGGGAAGGACCTGCCCCCTCTCCGCTCCCCGCTGCCTTCCCCGCCCCGGCGGGCCCGGCTGCCCACCTTGGCGGCAGGGGGGCTGCGGGGCGGGCCCCCCGGAGCCAATGGCCGCGGCAAGGCGGGCAGGGTGCGGGGGGCGGTGCCGGGCCGACAATAGGGGCGGTGTGGGCAGCGGTGCCGGGCGGGGAGCCGGGGGAGAGCTGGGCAGCNCCGGGGAAGGGGATTTCCTCGCTTGTTTTGTAACCGGGAAGTTTGCGCAGGGGTTGAGCGGACGGGTTCGTTCTTCTTCAGCCCCTCTCTTCCCCCCTTCTTTTTAAATTTTCTTTTAGAAGGGGGTACTGAGCCTGCCTTCCCCTTCCTGTCTCCCCGCTCCTGCCTCCCCGGCCCATTCATTTAACAAAGGGAGTTGTTCTCAGCCCCCGGGCTTTGCGAGCGGGGAGCCCTTCGGGGCCGCAAGCTTGGGGTCCCGGCGCAGAGGTTGGGGTGGAATCGGGGCTCAGCCCACAGTTTCTGCCAAGCACCCCGTCCCGGCTTCGGCTGGAGGGGCGGGCGCTTTGGGCAAACACAAAGAATTGAGGAACTGGACCCATGCTGGGCGATGGGGTGATGAAGGCTCGGGCTTTGTGTGGCTGGTGAAGGAGGGATGGAGAGGTGGCAGCTTGTCTTTTAACCCCTCCGCCCGCGTGTGTGTAAGAGACCGTGGCTTTTCGCTAGTAAAGTACTTAAAAGCAAAGCTGAACTTTGGGATCGTGGCATAGTTCAGATTGGAGGGGACGTCAGGTGGTCTCTAATCCAGCCTCCTTCTAAGCAGGGGCTTCTGCCTGGGGAGTGGGTAGCAGTGAAGGGACATCGGCGATGGGTAGCACCTCTGGGTGCTCTTGAATGCTCCTGGGAGCCCGAAGGAGGAGGCAGCAACAGCAGGACGAGTCTTCAGAGGCAGTGGCGGTTCTGTCTTTTGCTGTGCGTGGAAATGCCCCAATCCACAGCTCTCCCATGCCTGCAATCCCTGGTCTTGCTGCTTTTGTTATCCAGAGGGCTTGAAATTCATGATTTGTTGGGAATAGCTGGCTCCATCCGTATGTGTGTCACGGTGCATCTGCTCCTGCTGAGCATTACTTGATCCTTATTCCGACATTGCCTCCAGGAGTTTTTTCTTCAGGAGCAAGATTTATAAATAGGTGTCAAAACCTGGCTCTTCGCTTGGGACTGGCTGTAAGACGTGTACTTTATGTGGTAATTATGTAGATATGTATATGGTGTGTGTAAGAACAACCATAAAAGCGGCTCAGTTAGCTAAGCTTTTCATTTTCAAAGTGAAAGCAGGTATGGTAGCTGGGTGAAATGGCTGTGTCGGGCACAGACGGAAGAATGTTTGTTGTCTTTGCTCGCAATTACTCTTTGCACTGTGGCTCACGGATGCCTTTCCCTGAACCACCTCCCCCTTCTCCACCTGGAGTTTCCTGGTGCTGCACACATTGCCTGGCCAAGCAGGGAGCATCTTCCTGTCTGCTCCTCCAGTATCTCTTAGTGTGGGTGTGCTGATCTTGCTCTCAGCTTTATGGGGTAAGGCTGGAAAAACTCCTCCTTGTGGACCAGTTTGTGTGTGTGTGTCCACTGGATGCTTGGAGATTGCTTTTTCCCTGTGTGTTTTTTTGTGGGTAAGTCAGAGTAGTGAAGCTCATTGCTGCACAGAGAACAGAAGGTAAGGTGGGAATTTAAATGTGTCTAAATACCGATGCTATTTAACTCTGGATTGCCTGTCTTGTGCCACAGAACAGAACTTGTTCTCAGCTGTACTGTATAACAAAGCTGGAGTCTGAGACTGGACAATGATAAGCCAGGTGATTTTTTTTTAGCCTTTTTTGAGTCCTGTGGGGAAGGACCTGCATCTTTAAATGGGATGATATAACTACCATTCTTTGATTTGGAAGTGAAAGCCAAAAATAAACTTGAAGAGGAAAATGCTCTTGTAGCATGACAGCAAGAATGCTTTTACTGGTTTTTGGGGAATACTCTATGCTCTGGATGTTGCTCAGGAAAAAAAAGAATAGGGAAAAGCGAGGCTTTTAGTTCATGCTTTTCTGCGCATCCTGGGGATATCGGAAGAAATATGTGACAAGTCCAATATAACTGCCACAAGTGAAAATATATTGCTTGTTTATTGTGGTTCTGACTGCCTTGTTTGCACTGGATTGAAAACTGATGGTAGCTCTCTTTGCTTGAGAGGTCAAAGAACTGTTTTATTATCTTTTTCCAGGTCTGTGAAGGGAGACCTTTTCTCTCAGCTTCGATTCCAATGCATGAATTTCACCTAGTTTGCTAACTAGTGTTTTCTCTTTTTATAAATGTAAGTGAGCTGCAGTATGGCTTCTTTCCTTCTTTTTCTCTTTTGTGCACCTGTCTCACTTCCTCAGTGTGGGAAGTTTTGTAATTTCAAAAGCTTGTTGCTATGGTCCAATTTCCCTATATGCTTAAGAGTGTACAGAACAACCTAGAGCTGAAATAAACTTTTCTCAGTTGAAAAATACAGAAATGATCCAGAGCTCCACCCTCAAAGTGATCTGGTTTTACAGTTCGTCCTGTCAACAACAGATAACAGAAGCAAATAGACTTTGTAAAGGAACTGGCCAGTCTTGGTGAGGAGGTGCAAGACAGACTGAAATCAGACAACTAAAAATAAGTCACATTTCTTAAAAGCATAGTCAGCCATTAGCCCTCTGACAGGTACAAGAATGCCTACTGTTGGCTTTTTACTGCTATGGGAAGGCAAAATAATACTGTGTGCCAGAATTGTATTGTGTGAGTGTTTTTCTGTAACTTGGCAAAGAGCTGAACTAATTTTCTCAGCCTGATGCCTTGGCTTGTATAGGAATTGAGGACAATGTAAGCATGTTCTGCTTGATACTGAGGGCTTGCTCTTATGGAGAAAATAGTCCAGTGTGTGACTCTTCTTATGCACTTGCACAGCTCTCACCTGGGAGGAGCTGCTTTGCACCCCTGTTCCCAGAGATGGGAATGGCTGGGTCCATTCCCCTTGGTGGCAGCAGAACTGGGACTGTCAGCCAGTGCTCACTGATGTGGCACAGAAGTCACAGTGATCAGTTCTTCCCGTCTGAGGTTAAGGCACATGATGCTCTTTGGGAATGAACAGGTTAAAAGTACCTGATGCTGCTTGTACTAACCAGTTTTTTATGCAAACTGAAGTTCAAGTTTGAAATTCCTGCACTTGGGTGCAGCTGTGCACAGCATGTGCAGATGTTGTGGCTGTGAGGGGTGACGCTCAGTGCCCCAGTGGTGATGACTGCTCCTGGCTTTGTGCAGGAAAGGGAGCTGACTTTCGTCCCGTCCCATCTCAGGCACATCCTCAGAGCTGTGGATGTCCTTGGGTCCTTCCGTGGTCTGTCTTCTTTTTGGCACATGACTGTGGGATGCATGTCACAATTTCAGGGCCCTTCATGGGATCCATTTGATGAAAACATGGATGCTCCAAGCTCAAAACATGGTTGCTCTGAGCTGAACATGTCTCCCCAGGGTCCCAGTATGATCTGCAGAGAGAGAAAGGCCCTTTTAGGATGTGCTTTGTATCATCCTCCTGTAGGTGTTTTTAAATAGGTCAGAGAGTTGCACTCTAAAAATGCTGATTCCTCTTGTAGTCTCCTTGGTCTCCTCTGTCTCCCATGTGTTGTGTTGTATATTGGAGCAGCTGAGAGGAGTTTTACCTGCTCCTCTCACTGTGGAGATGGAGGCAGGCAGCACTGCTAACAAATCCATCAGCAAAAGCACTCTGGTAGTGTTTCAGGCTTTCACCCTTTCTCTTCATTTTAGCACTTGTTTGTTGGGATGGAGGAAGAGGAAAAAAAAAAAAAAAGCGCCATCTGAGAAGTGGATTTCCAGGGGAATTCAAAGAAAAAGTCCAAGTATTCAGTTCTGGATTGTGCATTAATACACTCTTTCAGCCTGGCAATCCAGGTGTTCCGGCTTCCACTCGTACACTATCAATCTCTTGTGTGTAGTCTGAGATGCAAGTTAAACAATAACTTCCCCTCCATAGTTTCTTTCCTTCTTGCAGTCTGTACTCTTTGGACCTGCCATATAGCTAGTTTGTTTTACTCTTAAGCTGGCATAACTGCCTTCAAGCCATTCTATTTCTTACTTCCTGTCAAAAGTCAGAAGTGGTGCTGAATCAGGCAACCTTGTATCATCTTAGGTTTAAAAAAAGGAAGAGAAAAAAGGTTACTGGTGTAGAAAAATGTCCTAATTTGTGAAAACTGGGCCAAATCATATGACTGCAGAAGTGGTAACCAAATGTTCTTTCTAGAAAGAAATAATTTCTACCAAAGTAGCCCTTTGTGATCCCAATTACCATGTGAGAGAGCACAAACTATATTGTGACTGCCTTAAAGCTTATGACATCTAGCTGCAAACAGTTCCTTGATCTAGGTGGGCCTTTGGCTGTGGGACTGTGAGGAAGTCAAGTGGCGAGGATGTGCTGCATCCAGGTGGGGTCTAAAGACTTGTAAGACTTGTGTCATGCCTTTTTTTTTTCTTCTTTTTCCATAAAGTCTGTCCACCTGTAATCTAAAAGGAAAACGGGGGAGGAAAATAATTGCCATTCATATTGTGAGTGTTTTGGGAATGGAGGAGTCATCCAAGTTTACCTTAAGGCTTTGTCTCCTGCCCTTGTGAGCTTGATGCGTGTGGTTACAGTGTCTGTCCACAGTTTACAGCTGATGGCATTTGATGACTTTCCAGATGGCAGCAGAGAGAAGGAAATATAAATACAGAAGGTTAGGACACAGTTTGACAGACTGGCTTGCTAAGGTCACAGCACCACTTTGAGTTACTTTTTCTAACCATCAGTAGGGCTTTGAACTATCGCCTTTCTTAATGACTGTAGTGGCACACCGGTATTTTAGATGATGCTTCCCTTACGAGACAAAGGCCATTTCTCAGGGCTGATGTTCTATTCATGAAGTAAGAGCTGGAGTGAGAAATATTTTTATTTGAACCAGTGGCTTGCATCATGTGTTTTTTTCCCTCTTTTGCATATAGTGTAATGCAAAATACCTCGTCACTTTTTTAGCATAAAGAAATTACAAAATAGATTATTATTTGTACCTACATATTCCCAAATGCATGTTCTCTACTGATCTTAAAATAAGAGTGACCTGGCCTCTTAACTCAGACTCTTCTGTGGAAAGAGTAAAGAAGTGATTCCTTTTGTAAAACTTGTATTTCATTTCCCCAGCTATCTGTAAGTAAACATTATGCAGTTTTGCCAACAAGTTCAACTTGAAGGCTTTGTGCCAGGGTGATTCTACGATTTGCCTTTAGTAGGTATTTCAAGAATGTCTTATTTCAATCATGCTTTGAGAGGCTAGAAGTCACAGCTGAGTGTGGAATTCATGCACTTCCAGAGTTCAGACTTGTTTGGGGTGAAGGAAAAGCTGATTTCCTTCAGCAGCAGGAGGGAGGGATATTCCAACCCCTCCTTCTCAGTTCTCTGTATACTACTGAAGCTGTTAGACTCCCCCAGCTCACGGCCCTGTGCTCACCTCTGTGTGAGGTGTTTGAGGCTGTTACTGAGCTCTCTAATGCCAGCGTGTGTTGGGGTAGAGGAGAAAAAAAATGATGGCTCATAATGTATCCTCTGCTTTTCTTGCTCGTTAAACCTAAGCCTGAACTCTCGTGTCCTTTCGCAGTAGAAGGCAGATTTGTCAGGTAACAGCTGCAAAGACCAGGCCGTGCATAGCGCAAAGAGGAATTAGCAGCAGATATATCAGGATTCAAAATGCAATATTGATTAGCTAATTAAAATTAATAAGACGCTCAATTATAAAAGTCCCATTACCTTTTGCAGTTCTTCTGGAAATAGCACAATTTATATGTCCTTATCCTTTCGGCAATACCTCACACGAGACAAATTTTAGTGTCATTTTCCTCTGCAAACCACAGAATGTGTTAACTTTTAATAGAGCCCAAGTTCGTCAGTGTTTTATTCAGTAAAACATTGGTTTTGGTAGGGCACTGTTTTTAATAGACTGGAAGATGTAGTCCGAGTATTATGTACTAAAAAGTTTCTTTCACTGAGAGTGATCTAAATTAGCGTATAATTGGACTAATGTCGTTTTAGGCAGGGTCAAAAATTAAATGGCAAATATTCACATACTGGCCAATTTTAGCAAATCAGACAAATCTGTTTCAAAATACAGCACACAGAGGGGAAACCCTTTGATTCAAGCTCAGGAACTCAAGGAACAAGTACGTGAAAGGGCATGTTGTTCCTAAAAGGGAAAAGAGTCTAATTTTTCCCAATCATTCAGAAATATGTATGTGGCCTCCACAGGACATAAATGCAATTTTTCAGGCTACAGATCTAATTGCCTTATGAACTGTAATGACTTAGAACTGGATTTCCAGTGTGAATTTCTATGCTTTACTAAGTTGTGGGGTTTTTTTGTTGGTGGTTTTTTTTGTTGTTTTTTTTTAATAATATCTTTAATAAAGGTTTTGCTTGAGAGGGTTTGAGCCACCTGACTCATGGCAATTCTTGCTGAAATGAGAAATTGCTCTAGGAATACTCAGTTTCCGTGCAAGAGGGAGGCTGGAGGAAGATAAAGTCACAAAACTAAGATCCTGGAATGATTGTTAAGTGGATGGCACTTCTCATGGATGTGATTTCCACATCCTTCTTTTTTCCACAGAAGTCTGATTGAGTTTTTTTGCCATGTTGCCCAGGAGAGCTAACTTTCCTGTTTAACCACAAGCTTATAGTTCACATCCCTGTTTTGCCCTGCAATTGTGCTCATCTTCAGTCCCACTTTGGAATAAGCTGTGTGTTCAATTTCAGTGTTGCTTCTCTGGCTCATGATCACAGCAGATCACAGGTGATAACAAAAAAGCTTTGGGAGCTGAACTCAAAGGAGAGGCCCAGAAATGAAATGGTGATAACACCACATAGCCCTTCATCAAAACCATCCCTTTTCTGATAATCAAAGTCATTGGTAAGGTTCTTTGGTGAAATGTATGCATGTTGTGGGTGTGTGTTAAGGTGTTTGATGCTTTCTGTTAAGCTCCAAGATTCTGGAGATGTGAAAGCTATGCAAAAATATGTGTCATATAAAAGAGACTTCTCCCACTCCTATCTGTAGAGAGAAATGACAGAATTTGATCCAAATGTGCCTTGAAGACTTAAATAAAGAGATTTAAGCACACAGAGGCTTTGGTTTGAGCTTCCAGTTCCTAATTTCGGGTGAGGAAGTGACGGTATCTACTACCTCTTAACAGTGAGGTACTAGCATTATAACTTAGTTCTCCAAAATCACTGAAGTCTTCACTAAGCAGCCTTACAGAAAGCCGGAGAAGTTGCAAGGGAAGGAAGGAGAGGAAACTGCAGCACCAGCAACAAGTATTGTCTCACAGTTATCTTAATCTAATATAAAAATCTGCATTTTAATTTCTGGCTCATCAAATTTCCTATTATTGCATCAGCCTATATGTGTTGGTAATAAGGTGTCTGGGAAAAATTGCAGTCTCTTACATTTGTGTGTGCTATAAATTCCTCAGTGCAATTTTGACTCCCTTGGTAGCAGAGAGAATGAGCAAAAAGGCTGTACCATGTTCACAGAAATCAGCAGGAGACTCATCCACTACCAGGCCACTGCCAAGAGACTCTGAAGAAGTGAGACTGGAAGTACTTTTCCAGGCCTGCTTTAATTCCTTTGCATATGTTCCTAAACCAGATTTTAAAGAGAATGCATAAAATTAAACTGACATTTTATCTGGAGCAGTAACCTCCAGTGTCAGACTAGTGTCTCTCTTGCCATTTCTGGGAGTCCTGACAACAATACTGAACTTAACTTGCCGTGTGTATGGGGGAGCTAACTAACTTTTGTATTCTTCCTGTTTGGTTTCTTTTCCCTGCTTCCATTCCTTGATCATATCTCTTAAAGCATTGTTTGTTAGTTTGTTGGTTTTCCTTTTGCCTTTCTACAGAAACCTCGTTCATCTCCTGCCTATCTTTACTTTCCCTGGCCACTCCTAACACTGATGAGAAACCCATTCCTCATACTTCTGTGATCCTGAAGATACTGGGCAAGCACAGATGAGCAGCAGGGAGGTAAAATATTTTGTCCTCCACCCCAGTAAGAAGCATCTTCTTTGGGGCTTGGGAGGAGGATTAAGACTATCCCCTGGATAGGGGAAGAAATCCATTATCTTCCTCTATCAAGCAGATAGATATGAGATGTGTGGAAATATTTAAATCTGTAGATTTCATTAGAAAGGCTGAGGAGGTGAGGGTAGGGCTGGGAATGACAAAAGCAGACCTCGATTCAAGAAGAGAAAGCAAACAACTCAAGATTCCTTCGGGGCTCTCCTGCAAGACAGAAAATATGCAACAGTGTATTTCCCTGTGTAGGCTGTCTTTAAATGGAGGCAGACGGTCACAGGCGGTGTTTGGATTCCAGGTTCAATAAAGGCACATCCTTCAGTTAGAGGAGGCAAAACAGTGTCACTTGTTAGAATTCAAAATCCATCTCTAAATGCCTCAGTGACTTGTCATCAAGTGACTCAGTGCACTGTCATAGTAGGGCTTCTGGCTTTCACATCAGAGTTGTACTTGCTGAAACAGTGTCCTGCCAGCTCATATTTACAGTCCCCCCTCCCAAACTTGTTTCCAATTTACTCACAGCGAAGAGGGGATTTGGAGGTGTCAGGGCAGAAGAAAGCTGCAAGGGCAGATCAGAAATCTCACTACAGTGTAGACTTCAGAGTGCCAGGTTTTCATTTGTTCTGTGTGTTTCTGAAACAAGTCCTTGAGCTGCAAAAGAAATGTTCAGAAGTGATGAACTGTAAAAAATTGCAAGAATTTAGTCATTTACTTTGTCCAACCAAAAATGTCTTTTCTTGTGGGCAATGGCTTCTTTTAAAGTTATTTGTTACTTCAGAAAAATGCTAATGTTGAAATGATCTCAGCTTGATTTCCTTTATCTCCTGCAGTTCATTAGATGATCATCAGGATTTTTTTTTTTGTTTAATTCACATTATCAATTTGATTCTAGGTGACTTTTGTTTTTTTTAAGAGCCGGTTCCTTCTAACGCTAGGTACATCCTGCAGGAGCCCTTCCTGCTTTCTGATCCAATAATTATTCATGCTGGGACCTAGTCCAGATGCCACCAACAGTGTTTGTGTGGGCTTTTCTTGTTTGTTTCAAAAACATTTCATCACATGCTGACATGTGGCAGCAGTAAATGTGTAAATGTGCAGTTTAGGGTGTAATGGTCATGCAGATGAAGAAAATCTCACCTGAGCAGCAAGTGGCTTTCTGCTTTTTACATCATACCTGCTTTGAATTTAGTATAACAGTGGATGCTTTGTGTTTCTGATGATGTTGCTCTTTGAATCCCACCCTGTTATTTTGGCTCAGTATCGAGGAGCAGTGACTTCAACAAGGTGATCTCATCCAATGTGTGGTGTAGCTGTGTTTGCTCTTGAAGGCTTGAGATCCTGTTCCATCTGCACTTCCTGTAGCTATAGGTAAATCATCTGAAATCCAAGATGATGAGCATGCCTGATCTCTGCGCTCTGTCTCTCCCTTCTCTTGAATTCATGTGCTTCCTTTCTGTGGTGGGGCTCTTGTGAGCATTGTTTTTCTTGTCACTGGGGTGTGAATGGGGTGAGCAGGGAAAGGGTTCTCTATGAAGCATAACCTGTGCTAGTTTCAGCATAAAAACTCTCTCTGTGAGGGCTCTAAATTCCTAATGAACTAACTACAAATTTTGGATGTGAGTCTGTGGTTGACTTAACTTTCTTCTCGACTAGCATATGAGAAGCTTGTGTTTTGCTTTTTTCCTCAAAACTAGCTTGCACTCCCCTCCTCCCCCAAACTATAAAGCAAGGATGTGGCCCTTGGCAGCTGTTTTCCTTTTGATGTGGTCAACTCAAAATTAACATTAAAAGCATAATTCTGAACTTGCATTTTCTTGGAGACTGAATGCATGATGAAAGGACAGGAGGGATCTCTCTCCACCTGCTGGGAGTGTGCTCTTTGCCTGAGTTTCTTAGGAGCTGAGATCGGAGGATGAAGCTTGACACAGTTGAGCTCATCGTGGCACACAGCCATCCAAAGGCAAGGGTGCTTTTCCCTTTCAGCACTTGGCTGTGAGCTGACCTGGCAGGAAGCTTTGCAAAGCAGTGTGAGTGACTGTAGCTGTGGTGTAGTGTTAAAGATCACGGAGCTGCCTGCAGGTCAGAAAGCTGGAAGTAAGATCTGTAAGACATATGGTGAGATTTAGTGGCTCCTCAGAACTGACGCTCAAGTAAGTGCCTTTTTACTCTGTCGTTGTGGTATCTGCTGTATACAGCTTTTTATTTTGCTTATTTTGTACTTACATCCCTCTGTCCCCAAGCTCTCTGGACTTCTAGCGCCTGCCCAGTCAGCTCCTGCGGGACCTGCTTATACTGCAGAGCTGAAAGTCCTCAGTGCAGAATGGATTTTAAAGAATCATAGAATGGCTTGGTTTGGAATGACCTTAAAGATCATCTAGTTTCAACCCCCCTGCCACGGGTAAGGAACCTTCTGCTGGACCAGGTTACTCAAAACCCCATCCAGCCTGGTCTTGAACACTTCCAGGGATGGGGCATCCACAGCTTCTCTGGGCAACCTCTGCCAGTGCTTCAACCACTTTTATAGTAAAGAATTTCTTCCTAATTTCAAACCTAAACCTACCCTCCTTCAGCTTAAGACCACCCCCCCTTGCCCTGTCGCTCCATGCCCTTGACAAAAGTCCCTCTCCAACCTTCTTGTAGCCCAGTTTAGGTACTGGAAGGGGCTCTGAGGTGTCCCTGGAGCTTTCTCTTCTCCAGGCTGAACAGCTCCAACTTTCTCAGCCTTTTGATTTTGACTCTTCTCTAGCTGGTTCTCTGTCTTTAATAAATGTGTTTGTGAGAAAGACCCTGACCAAAAAAAAAAAATCACAACGGGATCATGTATTTCTCCCCATCCTGTTGTTCTGTTGCTCTGAATCCTGCTTTGATTCCGTATGGAGGAATAATGCTTGTAATCCCTGCCACGCTGTAGGGACTTCCCTTGCTTTGCCTAGTGGGTTCATTTGTTAGTGTAGCAGAGCACTTTTGGGATTTTCCCATCACCAACCTGCATAATGTCTTGTGTCATGTAAGTGTTACATGTATTCTTGAGAAATTTTTCAGAATTGATAGAATGATTATAAGATGGGCCCACACTTCTTGCTGGTGTCCAGCTGGGAATATATTTTTTACTCTTAAGACGGAATTAAGTTGCTAATGCTACTGCCAGTCACACAAAATTAAATAATCCTACTGTTTTGCTGTTCTTCTTCTACCTTGCAGTCCTCCACTTCATAGCCAAAGTGCTATAGTGTAGGAGTTGTACAAATGTTTGATGGCTTTTTCATAGAGGTGCTGTGATTCCTTGTCACCTTCCACATAAACGCTGCCAGTAAAGGCTCATGGTGAGCATAAAACACAACTATGCTGGAGAAATAATATGCTTAGTTCTGTCATATAGGTGTAAAGGGCAAACAGAAGCAGCAGGCACAGGAGGAGTAGGAAAACACATTTCTGATATAGCATAATGTCTGAATACCCTGAAATATGTACAGAAAGAGTTCAGCAACATCTGTGCCTCAGAATTCATGGCCAAGATGAAAACAAAGCTTTTGTCTGGCAGAAACTGTGCAGCAGGTATTTGGTAAGATCTGCCTGGCATGAAAGAACAAAAACCAAAAGTTGTGGAAGACTTTTTCTTTCTTTTTTTTCTTTTACTCTTCTTTTTCCTCCCTTCTTCTTTTTATTTTCCCTTTTTTCTTTTTCTTCTCCCTAACCAGGAGATATAACTCTCTCGGTAGCCTGTGTATTTCACTGGGAACATTCAGGGGCTGTCTTAGCAGCACTTGAGAGCCTAACCTTGAGAACAAAAGTAGTGTTTCATGTGGTTACGTACTAAAAGATGTGGGTAGGCATCTAGTGGGAATCCAGAGAGCGCGTGGGCACTTGATTCCCTCGGAAACTGTTGGGATTTGGCACCTAAGCTGGTAAAGTATTTTAAAAAAACTCTTAAATATCTTTCTGAAAATTTGGTCTGATGTTGCTAATCAGTGTGAAGGGTGGGGGGATTTTTTTATTGTGATGTAATAGTGCCTTTGATCTTTGTTACTTTCTAGTAGATAAACAGGAGGAAGTTAAAGGAGAGCACCAGAAGTGACTTCGGGGTTGGAGGGATTGACGCAAGAGGAAGATAAAAGCTATATACTTGTGCAGTTTTTATAAAATGAGTAGGAGGGCAGGACTGCTGTGGGCTTCTGAAGGGTATAAATGCCAGGGAATGGAGGGTGTGGAAGAAGGAAACTGAGTCTTCACTCTGCAAGTGCCTGTGCAGGCAGGTAGCTTCACACACAGCCTCATCCAAAAGGAGCATTTTCACTGAGCCTTGTGAGTGTTACAGGGACGTGCTGGTGAGGAACAGAAGCACTTTTTGCGGCAGCAAGGAAGGTACCACCTGCTTTAGTATTTCAGTCAGGGTAAACCACTAAAATCTGCAGTTGTTTTTAGCTCAGATTGGCTGGCATCTATAAATGTCACCCCATCACACAAAAGCTGCTTTCCATTTGTGCTGGCCTTCCTGGACAGGAGCTTTAGAAAACTCTGCTTTAGGCCTTGATAGCTCCTGTCCCAAACCTGGATTGTGAGCGCTTGGATCTCCACCCTGCCTTACAGCTGGCTGCCATGGTGACACAGTTAATCTCACTGATCTCTTGTGGTATCTGAAACTTTCACCAGGAGGGAAAAGCAGGGTGACAGCTGCTCCAGGGCACAGGTTGGTAGGAGGGGGACAGCAGGTAGGTGAAACTGTCTTAGGACTGCTCTCCTGAGATGTTAGGACATCACTTATTATATCCACTAGGACATAAATATTATATATGTAAGGATATGATCCAATAAGATTTGGGTATCCTGGGGAGTGCTTGATGTCAAAGGTGTAAAAAAGCTACTTGAAGATGATAAAGCATTAGCAGAGAATACTGAGTCTTAACTGCTGGAGGTGTTGGGGATGTTCCTGTATCGAGTGCACTTCTTGTAGCCAATAGATCAATAAGCTAATTTGAGATAATTACAAATGGAAAAAATTAGACCAAATAGATAAATGTTAATAAGTCACCAGAGCTGGATGGCATTCAAGAGTCCTGAGGAGCTTGGATGTGAAACTGCAGAACTGCTGGCCAAGCTGTATAATTTATCACTACAGACGGCCGCTGTGCCAGAGGGCTGGGGAGATGCCAGTGTGATTCCCAGCTATAAAAAGGGCTCTAGAGGGGATCCTGGGAACAGCACAACCGAGAGTCATGCTACCGGGAATGGAAAGGATCTCTGAATATACAGAGAAACGTTAACTGCTGGGAAACTCATTGTGGCTTCTGAAAATGAAAATCCTGCTGTGCAACCCCATGAAGTTCTCTGGGGTGTTAATAAGAAAGGGTTAAAGTGGATATAAAATGTTTGGATTTTCAGAAAACTTCTGTCAACATCTTATGTTCCTGTAAGTTTGGAGGAAAGGTTTTTTTTATGGTTTGTAGGCCACATGAATAATAGGAAGTAAAAAAATTGGGACAATTTCACGTTTTATTATGGAGAGGGAAACATCACTGCAGCAGCAACCAAAAAAGCCACCATCCTCATCGGGAAAGTAATGAATGACACCATTTGGCTTTGGCATAAATGCTCGATGCACCCGTATCTTGTGGGTGATGTGCAGTTCTGGTCTCCACGTCTCTTGCAGAGCACAGTGGTGTTGCAGAACGGGCAAAGAAATGGGCTACCTTCCAAGAAGAAGCTAAAATAGTTGAGACTATTCCATATGGGAAGAAGGGAAGGAACACAGGTTTAAATCATAAAGTCAGCAGGTAAAGCTAATATGAACCATCAGCTCTCAAGCTTTTACAGCCAGGGAACTTTTGATTAAACATGATGGGCTTTGATCTTAAAATAGGTGAAAGACCATACTAGTGCAGTGGAGAATTGGTGACTGTAACCTCAGAACAGGTAGAATTTGGTGACAGGCTTTCAGGCACTCACCTGTGCAGGGCAAATCCCACTTGTACTTTCCAAGACTCTTGCCTTTCCCCAGGGCTCTCCTCTGCAGTTTTTCATAGGAAGCAATTATCCAGGTGGCTGGCAAGTGTTCGACACTCCCTTGTGTGCACAATGAGATTTTTTTTTTTTTAATTATAAGTGACTTATTCCTCATAGAAGTAATTTTTTTTTTCATGCTGCCTTCAGCAGGGTGTGCATGTGAACTTTATTTTAATTAAGGGTGAGGAATCTGTTTTACATAACTATATCCCAGATTCTCATGAGAGAGTGAAAACAGCCCTGAGGGATTGATGAAAAGGCCAGGGAAATTGGTTGCCTCACTGATGGGAGGCCTGATTCCAATCTCTTAGGTTTTCTCTACCTGTGGGACTTGCTCCAAGCTGGTTAACAGCCAGAGGAATTGAACCAATGCAGGAGGCACTGCCTCCTCACATATTTATTTTGGGCCACTAATTTGTGGTTCTGGGCAGATACTGGGGGGTGGCTGTTGCAGCTCTGCCTGAGGTTGTTGTCCCTCTAGTGGGAGTGGCTAAATGGGATGTGAATCTGCTTCCAAGCCCTTTCAGCCATGTCCTGATGCTGGCTCAGACAACTTCTGCCACTGTGCCTGTTGCCAGGGTATTGTATTGCAACACCTGGTTCATCCATCTCCTTGGAACAGGGCTGCCTGTTGTGATCAAAATGTGGTCCCCACCAGGCAGCTGAGCTGCTAATTTAATAGCAGTACTAATGGGATTGGGTCAAGGTGGTTCTCTGAATCTTTGAGAAGGAAAACAAATGGCACTGGAAGACACAAACAAATGCTGTTGGCTAAAATTTGTTTTAAGTTGTAAAACCTGAAAGGGACAGGGAG
Organism: Oriolus oriolus; assembly: GCA_013400235.1. Taxonomy (NCBI): domain Eukaryota; kingdom Metazoa; phylum Chordata; class Aves; order Passeriformes; family Corvidae; genus Oriolus; species Oriolus oriolus. The sequence continues at coordinate 201,734 of VXBT01004752.1, forward strand.
CAGATGAATAAAATGTTTCTGTACCATTAAGGAGGGAAAATCCAGTGTGTGTGTGTGTGTGTGGCCTTTTGTTTGTTTTCCTGTTAAGAATAAAGAAGTGATAAAGGTGTTAAAACTCAGCCGTTGCTGGAATTGTACTGGAACTGGGGCATACAAATAAAAGAGGACCTCTTTCACTGTGCACAAAGAGAAATATGAAAAACAAACCACAAACTGTAAAGAGGCTAATGAATATTAGGAGTCAAACCTGGCATGTTGTTAGCACCTTGTTTGTGGTGACTGAAGCAAGCATCCCTTTCAGAAAGTCTCTCATACTGGAGATAGTTTTACTCCTGTTATCAGAACCTCGGTGTAGTTGAAGAAGCTGAACTGCCGATAGACTGCACAGCTGAGACCTTCAGCTTGATTTCCGCTGAACTAGTGGTGGCTGGCATTTTTTTCTGATGCCAAAAGCCTAGAGAGGTTTGGCATGATGCCACTGCCTGAGGACAGTGTTGGTTTTGTTCTATTTCTGTTTCTGCCCCAAGAGCTGTCTCTGGAGAGTGTCTAGAAATTTGGCTTCTCTTATCAGAATCTTACATGAATCAAAGGAGGGTTTTGATGCTCAGCTCTTAATGTTTTATTGAAGTGGCAGTTCATGCCATCAATCTGAAAAGTGTTTAGGAGTTAAAATTGATGGGAAGTAACTGGTGATGCTGGGGCTTTGCAGCCCCAGGTGGGCATCTGCCACCCATCTCCCGGGGAAGGAGGAAACAGATGAGCAAGGAAGTGGGGCAAAGATAAGCCTGTGGGAATAGATGTCCTTCAGCTGTTCAGCAGAGCAACATAAATGAGTGCACTTTAGAGAGAAAGGAATGTGATGGTCCTGTCACAACTTGGATGTGCTTTGCTTTGGGGTGAGTTCATAGGTAGGAGCATGTTCTCTGAGTGGAGGTCAACAGATTCAGCCTGGTGTGAGGTGAGGGAAGTGGGGAACAAGATCAATGTCCGTCTGAGGGGATGTGCTGAGGGCTTTAAGCATCTCAGAGTCCAGAAGCTATAGAGAAATGTCTGATGGTAGAATGTTTTTCCAGAAAAAGAGGCCTGAACATGTCCTTCATCTTAACAGAACAAGAGGAAATGGCCCCAAAATATGCCAGGGGAGGTTCAGGTTAGATACTAGGAATTTTTTTTTTCACATGAACATTGTAAATCATTGGAACAGGCTGCCTAAAGAAGTGGTGGAGTCACCATCCCTGTAAGTGTTCAGAAAATGTGAGGATATGGCACTTGAGGACATGGTTTAATGGTAGTGGTGCTGGGTTGATGGTTTGACTTGATGATCTTAAAGGTATTTTCCAACCTTATTGATTCTGTGATTCTGTGACATGAAAATCACATTCCTGGCATAGGTGGTTGGAACAAGAACACTATAAGCTGTGCCAGGAGCAGTGATCCAAATCTCCGCTTTATGCAACCTGTGCCCTATAGGGAGTAGGGTAAAGTGTTGTAATCACTGGGTAGTTTGAACCAGGAACGAATCTGTGAGGCTCACTCAGGTGGAAAGGCAAAAGAGAGTGAGCAATGCCAATGTCTCTGATTGGGAAAGTTGCAAAGAAGATGGGTAAGGATGGCAGACTGCTGCCAGTTCCTCCTGCTCTCTGAGCAGTTTCCATTCTGAGTGTGGTACCAGCCCCAGCAGCTTCTGCCTGGCAGCCTGTTCCAGCAGCAGATCCCTGCTCCATGCTTTGCTCCAGAGTCGCTTCCAAAATTAGCAGGGGGTTGGAGAGTTGCAGGTGCAGAACCAGAACAGGACAGAACCCTGGAAGATGTGTTTCTTCTCTGCTGTAAACTTGTGTGACCTTTCTCAACTCGCTTCAGCTGTGTCCTCACTTAATACAAAGGCAGTGAAGCTTCTGTGGACTTTCAGGTATTCCGTGTTACCTGGCAGAAGTTGTTCTTTCACCCACATTGGTAACGTTTTATCGCTGAGCAGTGTTTTGTGCATGAATGGTTTTCTGTGCAGTGCTTAAAATTTAGAAAAGGGTCCTGAAATTTTATGAGCCTCTTGTATAGGCAGAGTTGGCCACGGGGGTGGGGGAAGGAGGAGTTGTATCCTTTTCCGCAGAAACTCTTGTGTGTTTTCTCTTCCAAAATCATTTCAGGCTATTTATTTATATCAAACCTTCATTAATTCATTGTACAGTGAAACAGCAGATAGAGGGTTCTTTTGGAAAGCTGTACAGATTAGAAAATGCTTCAATACGTAAACCATAAGCAAGGAAATAAGAACGCCCTAAGGAATAATATGAAGTGTGATGCTTTCTGGGCCTGCTACGCAGCTGCAAAGCAATAGGTGAAGTCAGATTTTGCCCACACAGCTCTCCTAAGTCTCAGTACTTTGAGTTTTACTTTGCTTGCTTTGGCTTCTGAGACAGCCGGTGTCTGGAGCTGAGGCACTCCGGTACTTTGCTTAGTGTCCCCAAAAGACCTGCAAACTTAGCCAAGCTTTTGGGCTTGAAAGAGATGAGCTGCGTAGCTTGAATTGCAACTGGGTGCCTCTAGTTCTGGGAGGCTGCAATGACTGTGACCTTTTGAAATCTTGTTCAAACTGTTTTTGTTGCACTCAGACAGGAATGTTATGTTCTTTGTTCCGTCTCCTAAAAGGCAAACTTTTCTGTATAGGCTGCTTGTGGCTTTTAGAGTTTGATATATATGGGTCAGGGGAGGAAGCAGGCATAGACTGTTGGATGTTTTCAAGCTGCTGAAAAAGTCCGAGTGCATGAAGTGGGTTTTAAGATCTCAGCTGAATTTTTGCAAATAACCTCTGCCTTGATTAAGACCAGAAATAAGCCCCCAAATGTGAATTGCTTCCAGTTTGTGTGCACACCAGCGAGTGGGCCGACTCTTCTCTGAGACAGACCTATGTGGTAAAGGGTTACATGTGTAATTCTGAACCCCTTCTCCTGGAAGGAAGCACGGAGCATCTCAGCTGCCATTACTGAAATGTCATTGTTTTTCAAGCAGAATAAAAATATGTGTTCAGTAGTTAAAATCAAGGACAAGGTTGCCGTTGCCTCTTGGAAGGGCTCTTCTTGATGCCTGCACATATTTAGGTACTTGTCTTTACAGAATCACGGACTGGCTGAGGTGGGAAGGGAACTCCAGAGGTCATCTGACCCAACCTGCTGTAATCCAGCAAGGCCACCCACAAGCAGTTGTCCCACAGCATTTGAATATCTCCAAGGATGGAGACTCCACCACCTTTCTGGCCAGCCTGTGTCAGTGCTTGGTCACCCTCACAGTGAAAAAGTGTTTCCTGATGTTCAGAGGGACCCCCTGTGTTTCAGTTTGTGCCCATGGCCTCTGGCCCTGGCGCTGGGCAACACTGACAAGAGTCTGGCTCCGTCTGCTTTGCACCCTTCCTGCAGGGATTTATGGACATTGATGAGATCCCCCTGAGCCTGCTCTTTTCTTGGCTGAACACTCCCATTTCTGTCAGTCTTTCATCACAGAAGAGATGCTCTTGTCAGCATCTTTGTGGCCCTTTGCTGGACTCTCTATGGTCTGTGTGTCTCTCATACAGGAAAGCCCAGAACTGGACCCAGCAGTCCAGGTGTGCCTTCACCAGTGCTGAGGGGAGGAGAAGGATCATCTGCCTCAAACCTGTTGGCAATACTTGGCCTAATGCAGCCCAGGATACCATTTGCCTTCTTGGCTGCAAGGACCCACGGCTGGCTCACACTCAACGTAGTGACCACCAGGACCCCCAGGTCCTTTTCTGCCAGAGTGTTTTCCATCTGGGTCACCCCAGCACATGTCGGTGCCTATGGCTGGTCCTCCCTGAGTGCAGGACTTTGTGTTTCTCCTTGTTGAACTTCATGAGGTTCCTGTAGGCCCACCTGTGGTTTCCTGGGTCTTCTGGAACATCAGAATTGACATTTGCTTCCCTCCAGTCTATGGGCCCTTCTGCCAGTTGCTGTGATTGATCAAAAATTACTGAGCCTGGGCTCGCAGTGGCATCTGCTAGCTCCCTCGGCATTCCTGGATGCATCCCTTTAGGGCCGGTGTGCTTATTTTGAGTCTCTGTCTGGAGATGTGAACAGAAACTTCTAGAGAAGGGCTAAGGCTTAAGAACGCAGCCTGTTCCTTGGTCCTTCTTTCTTCTCTTCTTTTCCTCTCTCCATTGCCTGCTGACCTCAGTCCTCAGCTACTGCTAGAGGCTCTTTGCTTGCATGACAAGGCTATTGTGGGTTTGGCTTTACATTTAAAGCCTACAGGTAATGTTAAGCCAGGACACCTCTTTTGCAAAGGTTCTCATGCTGTGTGGGGCTGCTTCTGAGGTGTCATGTACATACACAATTTGGTGTGTGTCTCCTCTGCAGTGTTTGCTGTTTATTCTTGGCTGAGGAAGGGAGTCTGTCACAAGGACTGACTGTGCAACTTCAGCTCAAACTGCTTTAACTCACACTATTTACTTTGGAAATTACAGTTTCAATTGCTGCTGATAACCCAGCTGATTGTTATGTTTTACATTTAGCACTTTTTAGTTTAGTTTTTAGTTCTTTCCTTAATTACTTGTGTAAATAATTTTAGAAGACTTAGTATTAATTTTGGAGAAGCTGGCGTATGAGGCTGCGAGGCTAGCAGCAGGTGCTGTAAGTAATCACTCTTCTAAATTAAGCAACACTTTCTGAGGCAGTAGGTTAATTTCTAGGTAAGCAGCCTGCATACAGATTCTTGGAATCAGCTGGATCGTGACCCAGCGAGTGACTCAAGGCTTTGTGTAGGTTTAATTGCTTGAGTTATCTCCATGAAGCCTTTCATTTTTAGAGGACACTGGGGCTGTGCTTGAATGCCTGTTGAAACTGTGTTGTCATGTTGAAATTTTTGTCACCTGGCTTTGTGCTTGTCTTTGTAGCTCAGTCTTTACTGCCATTGGAGTTGTATTTGGAGCATGGGCAGTGTCATGGCTTAACCATGTCAAGCTGCCTGGAGCCAGGGTATGTATCATAAAATCGTTTGGGTGGGAAGGGACCTTAAAGATCATCTCGTTCCAACCCCTTGTCATGGGCAGGGAAACCTTTCACGAGACTGGGTTGCTCAAAGCCCCATCCAACCTGGTCTTGAACGTGTCAAGGGATGGGGCATCCACAGCCTCTCTAGACAGCCTGTGCCAGTGCCTCACCACCCTCACAGCAGAGAATTTCTTCCTAATATCAAATCTAAACATGCCTTCTATCGGTTTGAAGCCTTTTCCTCTTGTCTTACCACTACATGCCCTTGTAAACGGTTCCCCTCCAGATTTCTCATAGGCAATATTTGGGTACTGAAAGACCACAGTGTTCGTGAGTGGCTCATGCTTGTGCCGAAGTCTGTGCTGCTGTGGGTTTCTCTCATTCCTACAAGAGCAAGCAAAGTCATTTCTTTCTCCACCTCTGTGCCTGCAAGTGGATTTCTGCAAACATATTTCCTCTAATATCTCTAGTGGAGTTCTCATGGGGTCTGTAAGCAGTAGCTGTTGACCAGATTGTGCTCAAGTGCTGCCTGTCACTTTTGCGTTGTCTCAGCTCTGGCCAGCATCGTTCTTGCTCAGGGCATGGAGATTGCCTGCAGAATGTGACCCACTCTTCGTAAAACCACTCTTGAGTCTGTGAGGCTGATGGGGTCAGTGTTATTTGTAGCTTGAAAACTTAAATGATTTTTCATAGGCTCTGCAGAGCTCTGAGGAAATTGGTAAAATCTTAATTTCTGTTACTACGCAGAGTATGATTTTGGAGCACTTTGTCTAACTTGTGGAGTAGGAAGGTGCAGTTTTTACAAGCTCAAGCTCTCTTTAAAATCTGTCTTCCTGTGTGAAGATGGTGCCAAAAAGTAACGGGAAAGGTGGAATTTCTGCTTACATGGAATCCCACGTAAAGTGGAATAGAATAGAAAATTTGCCCTTCTCCAAGGATTCAAGAAAGGAGAGAACTTCAGAGAGCTGGAGAGAAAAAATGGATTTTTGTTGCCTCTATGTGACTGTCAACTGGGACTTGTCCTTCCTTTGACTTAGAGTTGGTGCTTCCTGTGCCTGTGGATGCTCAATCTAATTATCAAACTGATGCTTGAAATCATATACCTGCTAAAAAGGTCTGGAGCCACTTCCTACACTCTTTAGCTTGATTTTTTTGCTGTGGTCAATCATCTTCAGACCAAAATGCTCTTAGGCTTGAAAGTCAGTGTTGGGATACAGCCCTTTCATGTTTAAAAAATTAATAATCCAAATGACAGGCTACTGAAGGTAGAGCTCAATTCTTGTTAACAGTTACAGAATAACATGGGTCATGTAATTCGTTTAGAGGTCTGTAATCTCTTTAATTCTTTTGTCACTTTCCAGATTAAAACTTTATTCACTTCTTTGCTGTGAAATCTTGAAGAAGCACAGTTCACATGTGCAGAGTCTAACAAACAATGCTGTACTATCTGCTTTGTAATGGAAACTAGATGTATAAGCAACTTGAATTTTTGATAGCTCAGCTTTATGTGAAAACATGAATTCTCATGTAGCTCTGAAAGCAAACAGTCTTCTTTAGGTGACATTCTGGTTCTGTGGGAATTGGGACTAAAATATTTTTAAAAAGAAATGGTGAAGAGGAAGTCATACACAGACTCTCCACTCTTTATGGATCTTCTGACAGTGGATGCCTCGTGGTTTAACAGATGATCCAAATTCATATTGATGCATTCAGATGATCTCAGTGTATTCTCTGGGATGCTGTGAGATGTCTGTAAGCTTGGAAATGGAGAGGGGCAATGGGCAAGAGCTGGATGGAGAATGAGTTGGTGATGGGAGCACAGCCTTTTCAAAAGGGGCCAGAATTTGAACTCTTTTAAATACTCCGGGGAAGAAGGCAGGGGAATCTTTTTTCCCAGATGAGTTAGCTCTCTGTAGGCTGCAAGAATTGAAAATGTCAGGTAATGAAGTGACAAGATACTCAACAAGTGTCTTGAAGGTTGGCTTTCTGAGTGGACTTCTGAAGAGAAAGCAGAGGACCAAATTCTCTGCTTCGGATTTGTAGATTTTGAGTGGAATAGGTAATTTAAGAATATTGCTTTGCACCTTTCTCACTGACTGCCCTAACCTCAGTCTACCCAAACATTTTTTCCAGGCAGCATGAAGAATTTGTAATGCTTTCTGTTATCAAAAGCAGAACTTGAAAGAATCCTGCACCATACCAAAGATATGAATGCTGTGTTAGAGAATTTGGACATATTAATAAAAACAAGATATTACTCTACCACTCTCTCCTCTGAAATTAAACGTGTCAAGCAAATTGCTGAAACAGTAGACGGAAACTTGGCAATTACGTTTGTGTGGCAATTTGATTCTGTTCTCCTAAAATACCTCTGGAGAGCATCCAACTGTAGCTCTGCTCTGATCCCAAGACTACCCTGCGGATGCCCTGAACACAGACACGTAAGCAGCAAGCCCTGGCGGCCTGATCTGTGTAGCTGCTGGAAAGCTTCAAAATCTGGTTTGCTCTCAGAGGGCTTTCCATTTGGGAAAGGAGCTGATACTATTCCAATTTTAACTCTGGAAGAGGAAGGGAAAATATAAAAGCTTCAGAGAAGCAAGTTTTTGTCTAGACTGTGGAGCCAGCTGGGTGTCTTGCTCTGTCTTGTCAGGCTGCCTTCTTGTTTGGGGCTCTGTCTGAGTGGTTGACGAGCACATTAGCTCTGTGAAAATAAACCCACTTTTGGTGTGGCAAATGAACCCTGGTCTCCCATGACCATCCCCTGCCACAGTTGTTTCATGAATGCTTTACTGATCCATATAAGTGCACAATCTCCTCTCCTTGTCCTTTCACAGTCATCATTTGAAAAACTTTCCTCTGATTTTGCCTTAAAAATTACTTTTGAAGTGAAAGGTCCCTTTTGTTTCACTGACTATAAAGTGTGCATGATAATTACAGGACAGTTGCTGTGTTAGCTGAGATACTGCAGCGTTTCTGCAGGACAAAACCCTGCTCCAAGCAGGAGCAGTTCAACTTCTCTCACTCAAACCCCAGGGGCCAGGAATGAGGAATTTCCTAGGTTTTGTGCTCAACAGTGACAGTGATATCTGTGTGGATACTATTTATTGCACTGTAAGTAATAGTTTAATGGCCTTGCATGCAATAAAATGCTGTTTTGTGCTGGTGTGTGGTTTTGAATAGTATGTCAGAGAATTACTTACGCCTTTTAATCTGCATCATTCAAGAAGGCAGTATTTTAAAAATGTGATTATGATATCAAGGGTTTCTGAAGGGCAGAGAGGCTTTTGCTGCTCCAAAGATTTCCTGTCTAGAGAATGTCTGTCATAAATATGACAACTATGGGATTTTTTTTTTGCTATTTGGTTTGGTGGTTTTTGGTTGGTTTTTTATTTTTTTCTTTGAGTCAGGCTTCCTTCCTTCTCCTGCATTTGGATCCTCTTAAAAATGACTAGTTTCAGTGGAAAATGCAAGCATACCAAGTAACCTGTGGAAGTCTTCTGTCATTTGATAACTAATTGCTGCTTTTAGAGTGGAACCTGTCTTGTCTCTTCAGCAGTGTGTCTGCTTAGCTGTGCTCTTGCTCCAAAATAAGTCATGTTTCGGTCTCTGAAAGACCCACTGTCCTTGACTGTCTTTTAAACTTTTTTTTTATCATTATCATTTGTTTGGGTTATTTTCTGTTGGTTGTTGTCAGGGAGCTGCTGTGATACCTAAAGAGGCTGCTCGTCTTACCTATTGCATCTCAGTTGCTGCCCTGATTATTTACAGGGATGCAATCTGATTTGCACCATGGGTGTTGACTGTGTCTTGTGCAAACCCCTGCTGCCTCCAGAGATCCAAATAAAGGATCTTTCTAAGAATTAGATGATATAGACCCTGTGCTGTTGTCTGTGAAACCAGTGGCTTCAGTCTGGGCAGGACTCTCAGTTCAGTCAGAGCAGCGATACTGTATGAAGCCTTTGGCCCCTGGAATACGTGAGCTCATTGTTGCTCAGCTACTCCCAGGATCAAGGCCAGATTGGGTTGGACAGGGCTCATAGACATGTTTCCCTCAGGGGAAATGCTCAGCTCTGGCACATACTTACCTGGTCAATATCTGCTTAGTTAAGAGTTAGGGACAGGGATGGGAAAGATCATCACTGGTTTCCTGAGCATCAGTGCCATTAGATTTGGGTTCAAAGGCACTGTGTGGGCAGAAATTGGCCTCTCAGAGCTCTGTGCCTCCTGGCTTTAAACCCATCCACCTTGTCCTAGGTGGAGTTGGGGATGGCAGTAGCTATTTTAGGGCAGTTCTGGAGGTAATGGGTGGGAAAAGATGAGGATTTGGGTGGTGGTGCTGGAAAGAAGTTCTAGAAAAGCATCTGAAGATGGGGTATTATTGCACAAGTTAAGTGATATCTTGGATGCAGCTGCTTTGGCTTTGTGGTTTTGGTTTTTTTCCCCTCCTTTAAAAGTATGGTTTGTTTGGCACTGAGTAGCTATCAGAGAGGTGTTTTTAGCCACTGTGCTTTTGAAATCAGCATGCTATACCCCCTTGGAGCTGGAAGAATATGTGCATATGCAGGCTGGTGTTGGTTGAATTCAATTGTTGCAAAATACACCCTTGGAAACCTCATCTGGGATGGTGCTGGCGTGTCCCTCACATTTTGCCAGTTTTCAGAGGCTGTCAGGTAGTACTGTGTGGGAGGTGTTACTGAAATCCTAAAATCCTGAAATCCTAATTTGGGATAAACTCCCGCTGTTTTCAGTGGGTGGCTTGCTGGCATTAAGGCCAAGTACCCCTCAGCTATCACAGATGACCTTTCTGTCTTTTAAAAGTTGAGGAGACTGAGACTTGATGCTGTATCTTGTATGAGAGATCAAACTGCAGGATTGCAGCCCCTAAAGTTTGTACATATGCTGAGATTTTTGAACAAGAAGCTGGTTAACCAAAAACATTTCCAGTAACTGTTCTTTAGATTCTCAGTAGTGCTGGTGAAATGCCAGAGATCTGGAAACAGAAATTAACTGGTGATTTAGAGCAGTGCATGAGGAAGATACTCATTCTGTAGGGGAAACACGGATGTTCTGAAACCCCTGCTTTTAATAAATGGAGAGAATATGACCCGGTGTATTTTGAAGTGAAAACTTGAAATTCTTTCAGACTGTCAGCTCAAGTTTATTGAAATGGTGTTTGCTCAGATAACTGATTTTTATTTTTTTAGGAGAATGTTTCTATGAAATGCCTGCAACCTTTGTCAGTATATTGCTTTCCAGCAAAATTGAATTAAATTTATTTTAGAAGTTAATTGTCTTAAAGTAGGTACCTGAAGTTCCCGTCACCAAGTAATTGAGATAATTTGTTGTTCTGGCTTCTCCTCTCTGTGCAAGAAAGAGAGAGGATGTTGTGTTTGTGTTGGCAACACTTAGGAAAATCAAACAATATCCCAACAGTAAGAAAAGAAGAAGGCCCAAATCCCTTCAGAAAATGTTGCTTTGCAAACCTTGTCTGGCAGAAAGTCTTCCCAGCTGAAGTAAGATCTTCTTTCCTTCATCTCACTGGAGCATCACCATTGAAGTCTGACTTGACCCAACTTGGTGTCAGCCTCAATTGTTATGCAAGGCCACCCCAAGAACTTGCTCAGCTGCAGCTGAGGCCCTGAAGCCCACACTGTATTGTTTTCCTTCTCCATTTCCTCTTAGGTGGTCACCTATTCATATTTCAAGCTCAGGAAGGCTCTTCTGTTCCATCACTGGTACTCCAGGGGGAAAGAAGGGTTTTCACATCCTTCCATGCCCGCTTTTACCTCTGTGAGAACTGGGACAAGAGCTGGCGTCTCCCAAGTACTGGGACTGTATTCCACACACTAAAATTCATAATGAGGGTGTTATGGTACTGATCCCAAGTCTTCTGCTGATTTTCTGCTTAAGGTTGTCACCACCTCTTTTAATTTACCTTCATTGCTAAACTGGGGCATTGGACACTGAGGAGTAAAAACGTGTGCTTCAGACAAGTAGTTTGAATGATGTTGTGTATCTCTCTCCTTTAAAGCCTCGCTGTCACTTTGCATGGCTTGTAATTGCAGAATTGCTGAAGTTGGCAGGAGCCTCTGAGGATAGTCTAGTCCGGTTCCCCACCTAAAGTGGTGGCAGCTGCAACAGTTTGCTCAGGGACATGTCTAGTGGGGTTTTGAGCATGCCCAAGGATGGAAAAATCTCATTATTTTTCTGAATTCTGTGGTTTTGTGTCCATCTCCTCTCATTCCCACCCAGAAATAAAGTGTGGTTTTGTTGCGGGGCTTGTTCTTACACTTAAATGGAATTTCCTGTATTTCAGTTTGTGCCTATTGATTCTTGTCCTGTTGCTGGATACCACCAAGAGGAGCCTGGTTCCATCTTCTTTACACCTCCATCAGGTATTTATGCACATTGATAAGACCCCACTGAACTTTTTCTTCTGCAGGCTGAAGAGTCCCAGCTCCTTCAGCCTCTCCTCATATGCCAGATACTCCAGTCCCTTAATCATCTTTGTGGACCTTTGCTAGACTCTCACCAGTATGTCCCTGTCTCTGTCATACTGAGGAGGGAAGACTTGTCCCAGCGCTCCAGATTTGTCTCACCAGCCCTGAGCAGAGGGGAAGGATCCTCTCTCTTGACCTGCTGGCAGCTGTTTTTCCTAATGTAGCCCAGATGGTATTGACCTTGTTTGCTACAAAGGTGCTTTGGAGGCTCACGGTCAACTTGATGTCCACCAGGAATCTCAGGTCTTTCTCTGCTTTTTCTGCTTCGTTTCTGCCCATTGGCTCCCAGCCCATGCTCCTGAGCAGCAGGGCTTTGCATTTTCCTTTGCTGAACTGTGAAGGTTGGTGTTGGCCCATTTCTCCAGCCTGTCCACATCCCTCTGAATGGCAGCACACCCACGTGGTCTGTCAGCCACCACTCCCAATACTGTATCATCTTTGAGCTTCCTGAAAGTTGACTCTCTGCTGTCACCTATAATCTTTCCTTTATAAAGAATTTAGAGCCCTGGGTGAAATGCTTAACGAATCAAATCTCTCAACAGTTCTTGAAAGTACACTGCTGTTCACTTGGGAAAGTCAGACAGGGATGAGGCAGCTTCACTAGCACTAAAAGAACATTAAATACTGCGCCTTGTAGTAAAGGATTTCATTATTATTATTTAGGACTTTAATTCCTTGAATCTCTGATACTTTGTGCAATACCAGTTCATGCCCTTTGCTAACACCATAGCAACCTACTATAAATGTCACTATATAATGTGGCTTGTTGGCCAAAAACTGGACAAGGAATGCTTTCTAGGGTAGGAAATCCATGGAGTCAGTAAAAAAAGTGCAGTAAAATGAGAGAAAAATTCTATTTTTATTTTATGGTATTGCAAAGTGATTTTTCTTTTTCTCTCCAAAACTGTGCCCTAGAGGAAATAGAGGCATCAACTGAAATTCTCTAAATGCTTTATCTATATCCCCCTCCCCCAAAACCTACATCCTAGGCACAGTCTAAACCTCTGGGCTAACAGATGGTGTTGAGAGGGGGAGGGAGGGGGAACAATTTACATCTAAATAGCTGAAATAAGAAAGGGTCACGTCCCACAGACCAGCCCCACTCACCTGCTGTTTAAATCCCCCTGAGAAACAGGCAAACGAGCTTAGTTTTCCAACGTCTGCATCAGCTGTACTTGCTTTCTGAAGCTTTCTGCCCTAAAAAAGCTGCAGTCCTGTGCATCTTGCTGTATGGGTTCTGTTCTGCCCCCAAAACGACGAACTTTTAAGGGTTTAGTTCTTTGAATGGAGTTGACAGCTGTGTCACTTGTGTTCAGCCCTCCCATCAGAGTGACTGCTGCTGCTGGTTATCGTAATTAGCGCAAGCACTAACGATACAGAAAAGGTTCAAAGCAAATATTACCTCTCCTGTCAGCTCGCTACTCGCATGGCTGCCTGATTCTGTCTTCAGAGGTGCTCCTGCCATGTGGTCCTGTGGGCTCATGCCGCAATATTCCACGCTGGGTTTGTGGGTGTAGGTGGGATGGGCTGTGGCTCTAGTGACCACCAGGCTGCAGCCCAGTGTGATCCTGATCCTGCAGGACCCTGGCATGGTGTTGGGTGGCTGTGCTTAATCCTGCAGGCTTGCAAAGCCAAGTTGCTCTGGCTTCCTGACTGTCCTGTGAAAATTTGTCATGTCTCAGACCTTGCTGCTTTGAAATGATTTTGTTTTGGAGTGTAAAGGTCACTTGCCCACCACCGTTACACATTCATGGAGGCTGTTCTGGGTCTACCCCCCTGTCCTGGCAGCAAGAAGTGCACTTTTGTCCCTTCAGGCAGACTTTCTCAAAGGCTAAGGCTGTGGAAAGCCTGTAATAGGCCTGTAAAAGGAAAATCTTCCCAGTTCTTCCTAATCGGGTACACATTCACCACCCCAAAACCATCCTACCTTATTTCCCAGTGATATTTGGAGAGGAAAGAGGGCTTCACAGATGAAGCTTAGTGTTAGAACAAAACACCAAGATGAGCAAAATCTGGTTCTACCCACCAGTTCCTTCGATTTCTACACTCAAATGCTAAAAATAAATACTGTGACAATAGTCCAGGTGGTTCAGGAGCTTTATGACTTTTGTCTGTTGACATCTTCTCTACTTCCCAAGAAGCCAGAGGCATTGGAAGGTTGAGTTTGGCAGACTGGAAGGCTCAGCAGGATAAGGAGTGGTGAAGATGATGTCTGGGGGCCCACCACTGTCTTCTGTGTGTTGACCTGGTAGAATAAAATGTCTGTAAAGGAGGATTTCTATTTCTGGAACTGTAAGACCTTGAACCTCTTCTTTCTTCAGCATGTGCCTGGAGGGAATTGGTGAGGTTGACCTTTACTAAGCTACTGGGCCTCCCTCCCACAAGTGTTTTGGAAGAGGAAATGGCCTCAAGAAGTGTCTTCATTTTCTTTTCTCATTTAATTCCCAAGTATATTTCAGTATTGGGAGTGGTAGTGGTTGATGTGCATGAGGACAACAGGGATCTGGGCAACAGCCTTGTTTATATGTCTCTGGGGAATAGGTTTATTTATTTTTTAAATTTAATGTAGATTCCAGTTAATAGAAACAAGATCCAGTGTATGAATACTTACAGAAGTAAGTGGGCAATGTGCAATACCAAATTATATTCATTTAGAGCTGTCTGTCGTACTTCATAACTTTCTACAACTGTTTTTCTTTTTAGTACTTTGTCACTTGAGGATAACTATGTTTTATGAATGGTCATATCACATGATGCATACTCACTGTCTGGGAGTAAACAAAATAAGTGAGTGAACTTGGGTGGTGCAAGTTATATACACATGTGCACACATAAATGTGTGTGGATATACATGTTTATACAACCACACTCTTGTGCAGGACACAGCTCTGCCCTGCTCCCTCTGTCCACTTCCCCAGTTCAATGATAACTGGCTCTGGCAGCTGTGCTGCTGGTCTTTGGTGGATAAAATGCCTGTTATGCAGCAGGGCCTCACAGACCACGTAAGAGCAAATCCAGAAATGAAAGATGATATTGGAAATATTTATTTTCTCAGTTTTTAAAAACAAAACAGTGTAAATTGTGCAGCTGTAGCAGACGTGCGTGTTACTTTTTGACAAAGGAGGCAAAAGGGGGAAATAGGAGGAAATAAGTGCATTTTGAGGTGAGGTTTGCAGGTAGTGGGATGAAGACTGAGAAAACTGGATTTCATAGACTCCTGGAATGGTTTTGTGTTGGAAGGGACCCTAAAGATCATCCAGTTTGAACCCTTTGCCATGGGGACTGCCTTCCACTGTGCCAGGTTCCTAAAAGCCCCATCCAACCTGGCCTTGAAGACTTCCAAAGATGTGGTATCCATGGCTTCTTGGGCAGCCTGTTTCAGTGCCTCACCACCTTCACAGGAAAGAATTTCTTCCTAGTATCTAATCTAAACCTGCCCACCATCTTCAGGCCATTCCCACTTGTCCTGTTAACTCCATGCCCTTGTCCAAAGTCCCTCTCCGCTCTGTTGTAGCCCCTTTAGGTACTGGAAGGTGCTCTAAAATCTCCCTGGAGCCTTCCCTTCTCCACGCTGAACAATCCCAGCTCTCTTAGCCTGTCTCCATAGCAGAGGTGCTCCGGCCCTCTGAGCATCTTCCTGGTCTGTTCTAGTTTTGCTCCACACCCCTCTTACACTGAGGTCCCCAGGGCTGGATGCAGCACTCCAGGTGGGGTCTCACCAGAGTGGAGCAGAGAGGTGGAGAATCCCTTCCTCTACCTGCTGCTCACAGTGGCCTGAGATGCAGCCTGCTTTTATTTTAGCAGGTTTCTTTTTGTTTCTTTTATTCAGTGGCTTACCAAGTGGCTGACTGACATTGGAACATTTATTTCTGTATCTTCCCAAGCTCTCTAACTGGAAGAGGAACTTGCTGTACAGAAAGGACCATTCTGGTAGTCTACAATGTTATTTCAATCACTTTCTCTGTGTGGAGCTAAAATACTAAATAAAAAGATGTGCTGGATTGGAATCGTGCCTAAAGCAATTCTTGGCATAATGGGATTATTTGACTGATTTTTAATTAAAATAGAATTCTAACTAGATTGTTTTGAATATACATACAGCTCTGCTTTGTTATTGTTAGTCTAATTGCCTCCTAAATTAAAGATACCAATATTCTAATCCATCCTCTCCCTTGGGATACTGGCATTAAAAGAGGGTGTGGAATGCTATGTAAATGATTTACAGGCATGCAAGACAGAAAATGGTCTTTAAAGACATTAGCTAAAACCTAGGTCTTCCCTTTACCTGTGATGTCTTGACAGAGAGAATGATGAATTGTTATTTTTTGGTACGTATTTATTTCTCTGTCCTGACAGGTCTTTTAAATGGTTAGAAATGTAGTCTGAGAAAAATGCCAATAATCTCAGCCTTTGAGGAAGAAGCAGTTAACGAATCTCCAGGGAAATACCCAGAGTACAGATGCTCTGTGGGGAAGAAAAGGTCAGGAGCCAGTGGACCAGAGGCTGGAGACAACACATCATCTCACATCTAAAATGGAAGCTGTTGGCTGACAACATAAGATACTAAAATGACAGAATTTTGGGCTTATTTGCTTAGGACTACTTTTTGAGAGCCCATTAAAAAAAGTCATTATTTGGGATTTGGCTACTTCTATTTAAGATATCTTGGTTAAATTTTGTCAGAAATAAAGCACTATTTTTTTGCAAGTTTTTAATTATCTTTACAAATTGAAACCCTTCAGGGAAGTTTCACCTGTGGGGGATGTAAATCCAAACCATGTTGGAATTTTAAAGAATATATATTAGGCTCAAATCCAACTTCTATTTTTAAAGCTAAAAGGGACCTTACACATTAGCAGGCCACAAGTTTAGATGTCTGTTTTATAACATTTTAATAGAGCAACAGAGACTGACAAAACTTTGAGGCTTTTGTCAAAGTAGAATATTTAAGCTCCTCAGATAAAACTAGATGAACATTGAAGAGTGTTCACAGGAAAATAAGAGTTATTTCCAGCCTGAAGAAAATCTTCTTAAAAATAAAAGCAGCCAAACGTGCGTGTGTTGGGAGGCTGTGAATCAGCACCTGCAAATACCAGCGATACAAGAATAACCAGGAATTGAACGAAAAGTTGGATGGGGCCCTGAGCAACCTGATCTGCTGGGAGGAACTGCTGTACATGGCAGGGGGCTGGAATGAGTTGATTTTAAAGGTCCCTTCCAACCCAAGACTTTTCTATGATTCTGTGAAAAGCTGGGCCAAAAGAAACAGCTGGAAAGGGTGGAAGATGCGACCTCATACTTGCAAAGGAGACAGTTCACGTAAGCCATCAGGTCGTGCTCTGTTGTGGATTGATTTGAAGGATCTCCTTTCCCACAGCAAGTGTATTTTACTTCACTTGGTCCCTCTGAAATGAGTGTAAGGACAGGAAAGATGCAGTTAGTGCAGGTTGTGCCACGATGTGTGTATGAATGTTATTGTTAGCAAAGAGAACAGCAGCACTTACATGAGACAAATGTAAATGGCATAAAGTGAAGGGGGAAAAATTGGTTTGGGAAGTGCACCTCCATGCATTGCTCCTGGGTGTGCTCAGGGACCAAACCTCGGATTCTTGAGAGCTATGAAGTAGCTGTTTCCAAAACGGACTGCCCTGTTTGTATCTTGAGTTTTTTTTAGCAAACAGAGCTGTTACTGTAAAGGTGAGAGGTGAAATTATGGTGTGCTAGTTACAGAATTTAAAGTATCATTTTATACTCTCTTGCCTTGGGTAGGAGAGAGGGAGTGTGGTCAGGTAACCTGAGGTGGGTGCTGAAATGAAAATTGGTTTGTGTGCCTGAACACTGAGGAAGCTTTGGGGTTGTGGGTAGGCACCATATCTCTATGACAGTGTGCCATGAACATCCTGTAATCTTAATTGTTGGAATTAGGGAAGGGTGATCAGCACCTGGGCTTGCTGCATGCTGTGCTCTCCTAGGGAGGCTAATTCTTATGCTGGTGACCTTAGGAGGAAGTAGCTGTAGGACTTGAGCAAGGTGACTTAGAGCAGTGGGAGGGAATACTGCACTGAACAAAATGCCTTAACTCCTACAACTTCCTAGAGCATCTGTCTTTGGTCGTTGTCTTCATTTTGGAAATCTGGTGAGTTTTGGCTACCACTTGGCAAAGGTACAACATTGTCTGTACAGCTTCTTGTCTGCCCAGTAATGACCGTAAAATGATTTTTAGCATTTTAAGTACACAGAGGACATGCAACAACCTGACAAAGCAGTCTTGAGATGAATAAAACATGCATACTGGCAATCCATCCATCAGTGAAATCCCAATTCTGCTGAATTTGCAGTTCACATTGTTGCTAATTGTATGATGTAGATGCGTGCCCACTGGGAATTGGATGGAAATAAGCAAGTCACTTGCTTCAGATGCTGACAGGGCTGTGAATGGGAGCTCAGTCAGTCTCTTCTGGGTTGCATTTTATGGCTGCAGTGTGGCTGCTTCTTGAGAAAGAATGAGTTTTAAATAGGTAGCAGTGAAGATCCATGCATCCTACTTAAAAGTTGCTTAGGTTATTGTAGCAAGAACAGAGGGTAAGAAGATCCATGCTCCAGAAAAACCTTGCTCAAAGATGTTGAGGAAAACCTTGCCTGCTATATCTAGTCTTGTAATTAACTCCTACTCCTAATTACATAGTGCCATAAAATGGGCCTGCCACCATAATAAGTGATGTTGTTATATTTCCTTTTGTTCAGTGTTGTAAAAATAGTTCCCTTGGCTCATGGGCTTTATTTAACTGAGTGCTAATGCAGACTTGGTTGTAATATATTGCAGAAACAGCAGTTCCTTTGTGCCAGTCCTATAGAGCTCTCTTTTCTCTACTGACATACAGTAAGTATGACTGGAATCTGAGTAAATGATGTGATAAAAGGCTTGATGGTGCTTCCTAAAAACAAACTGATGCTCATTAAATTAAACGATGATGATTCTTAATGGACTAGTTAATGCTGTACAGTGCATTCGGTACAAGTAAGGAAGCCTAGGGACGTGAGACCCTCCCACTACGGTTCCTCCTGTATATTCTGGAATCATAAAGCAGGTAGAATAGGGAGTTCTGCTAGATAACATATAATTATAAACACAGAGCTGATGTTCTTGCAGCAAAGAAGACTCTACTGTGAAAGTTTAATTAGGGGAGAAACCCTAAGCCACCTTAGGCTTTTTCATTTTGCCTTGTAAGTGAACTGCTCTTAGAGCATTTCATGTATCCCACTTGAAGGAGTAATCATCGCAAACCTGAAGCAGATTTATGTGCAGTTCTCAAATTACTTGTCTTTACTGATATTAAATTAGCTCTTGCAGCACTGGGTATTTGATGATGCTTTCCTTGTCTCTAAATTCAGTTTGTCTACAAAAACCTCATATTTGATGCAGAGCTTATATCCTGTGTTTGAAGAACTATTCATTCTCCCTCTTTCCCCAGCTTTGAAGAACAAAAACTTTTAGCAAAGCACCATGAAACTGAACCAATCTTTGTGATTTTATTTAATTGAAAACTACTGCCAGTATGAAAATCTTGGCTAGCAATTAAGTGAATGTGACAGCTTTGCCAGTCATTACATAAATACTGTGGAGCACTGGGCTTCCTACTGTCATTAGCTGCAGAGAACACAATGGAGCTATACACAGGAGCAGGCACTACTCTGATGATAAATGTTTGCATTTCCAATTAGCACTGAACTGTTGTGGCATTTTCCCCTCAGTCTAATTGAGGGTCTTGGATGGTTTCATTCACTAACGATAATTGGGTTGTCTCCTTGCTCTTTACTTTCCCAGCGACAAAGGAGTTGAATGAGTTTTGCTCTTAAGAACATTGGTTTCCTCCTTGAAGGTCTCTGTCTTGGTGCTTCTTCACCTCAGAAAAAACTCAGCTTTTACAGGTTAATGTAAACTTTCATCTATTTACCCACTGTGGCTTTTTGCTAACCACTGCATTGCAGTGTCCTCTGTGCCTGTGGGATGTTGTTGACTTGATCTGACAATGTTTCCATTTTCTTACATATTTTTTACCCCCACCCCCATTGCTAGATGACAGATCTCTCCATTTAAAAAGGTGCAGTATTTGCAAATGCGTACGTGTATTTAAAGTGTGAATACGTTGTACGGTGAATAATTCCACATTAGGGAATTCTGGGCTTAATTCTGAGCCCTGTGCTCTGTGTCCATCTTCTGGATTGGAAACTTTTGAATGGAAGAATGATTAATGATTCGGCTGCTCTCAGTTGCTGTTGCTGCTAATGTGTAGGTAGGACTCCGAGCCAAGTAAGTGAGGCACAGAGTAGTGGGGGTGGGTTTAACTGTGTGCATTAATATATTCTCTTTCTGCTGCATCTAGTCATTTCCTCTGGAACACAGATTTCCTCCAGGAAACCTGTTATATGGGCTTTGGGTATGGTTTAACATAAGTGGCCTTTATTTTTCCCACCCTGCTTAGCAAGCTCTGACTCCAGCCTTGACTTGTGTGTTTGAAGGCCTGCCCTCCTGCGAGCAAAAGCAGAACCGGAGCCAAGGCTGCTCTGTGCTGTGCTGGGAAAAGGAGCCTGTCCTGACATCTGCAACAGCGAATTTGCTTGTTCAGGCATGTAGCCGGGGGAGGGGAGGCAGCACTTCTGGAGGTGAGGGAACAAGGAGGATGATTTGTGGGCTGAGAGCTTTTAAAAATGGTACTCTTGGTTCTCTGTCTCAGCTTGGATTTTATTTTTTTTTTCCTCTTTGAATATGGATGCAATTTCTTTCTCTTGGGCTGTTTAAAAGCGCTGTTGGAAGTGGGTAAATGCTTGGTCAAAATGAGGAGGCTGCTGCCCAGGGATGGGATCAGCCAGAGCTGATCTCTGCAGTTGTCCAAGCTTGAGGACTGGAGCACAAGTAAGGGCAGTTCATCACGTGTTCCAGGTACTTGGGCATAGCTGGCATTGATTGTGAAATGGTTATTGTTTGGCACTGCCAGTTACTTGTGCAACAGCTGAAGCCAAGTCTCAACACGGCAATTTAAGCTGGCATTGCCTCTCTGTGGTTTTGGATTCAAGCCTAATGTGGTGGAAAGGGCTTGACCTGCCTCAGCGCTTCTGAAACCCTTAGTGTGCCTGGGTTACTGTCACAGTGGTCATGCATGGGCCCACACTGTGGAAGCTGGTGAACACTAGGCCTTGATTCTTTCAAACAAAACAGAAAGAAGCTTCCTTAACTTGAATGAAAGGAGAACTCTGTTGCTAGGAATCGAGTGGTTATAATTAGTCTGTTCCTCTTTAGAAGCGTATCTGTGCAGTAGGATGGGTTAGCATGGGTATCTGCCCAGGGAGGGATTTTGCAGCTCTCCTGCCCGCTGCAGTGATGTCCACGTCCTCCTGCAAAATCTGGGCTGGGGAATCCCACCTGGCAGTTCTCGCGTTTAGCCCAGACTGCTGGGGTTGAATGAAAGGCTTTTTTAGAAAGGACCATCCAGACTTTTCGGCTTTTAAAATTCCAAGCCGTGGAATTGTCCATCTTTTCCTGTTGAGGTGTAAGCGGTCAGTCATCCTTTATGTCTGGCACTATGGAAATAATGCTGGCAGTGGAGCAAGACTGCAACTGGTAGTTGGCCATGTGCCATGGGAGTGTCTCCCTTCCCCCTCCTCACTCCCACCCCTCCGTGCTGTAGCAGTGGATGCATTCTCTTCTACGTGTATACTGATGTTGAGTGATTATTCTTTCATTTAATTTGGTGATTTCATCTGCATCTTTAGGTGTTGGCAGCACCTGCAGGGGTCTAACAGGTAAGTTCTAAAAAGACATCAGCAAACACTGCTGTTTTGTAGTTATTTATTTGAACTTTATGCAAACCTGTTGGTTTGTGTGTTGGGGTTTTTAATTGTTGTTTGTTTTTCTTTTTGTTTTGTTTTTGTTGTAGTTCACATGTAAATGCCGGGTCTGTTCTGGTGCTTTGCTGGTCCGTGGCTTTTTTGGTTTAATTGGCACACTTGCAAAGAGCTCAGATGTGCAGTAACTGGTTGGAGAGACAGCTCCATGCTACGGTTTCTGAGGGTTTTTTTAATCACCTCTAAATGCGGTGATCAGTCTGTCCTCCCTCGGGGTATGTGTGTTGCAGCTGCGTTTTTTGTGACAGCATGTGTTCCAGGTCCCATCTGCTGTCGGGTGGAGGAAGAGGACACCTCTTGCCTCTTTTTCAGGTGCAACGGCGTGGGATGCCTTTCCTTCAGTGCGAGACTGGTGTTTGAGACTTAGTCCCACGTAAAGTAATAAAAAACGAATGGCTGTCTTTTCATCCTGTGTTGAAACCCAGCTGGTAAAGTCTGATGTTACTTTTTCTGCTGGGATTTGCATGGAAGCGTGACACACAGGGAGGGAGTCTGCTGCTTGCAATGTGTTTGAGCAGAGCAGGGCACAGCCTGTGCTCTTTCTCACCAGGGCAGTGCGAGGGGGAAGAAGGAGATGTTAACTGTGTGTGTGCAGTTTCTAGCCATGGGGTGGAAGGATGCAGGGATACTGGTGCAGAGGTAAAACACTTGTTCTGATCAGGATCAGCCCACAAAGGTTAAGAATCTCTCTCTTTTTTTTTGTGGGCAAGACACCCTTTCCTCACCCTGCCAACAACAGAATACTAGTGTCTTGGAAAAATGTGAGATTTCCTTCTGGTTGTAGGCAGAGAGGGAAGAGCAGTTGCTGAGCATCTTCCTCCTCCCTGTCTTGTTTAATATAGTTTATTCATCTGTAAGTTGTAGTGAGTAACTTACAGCTACTCTCTTGCCAGACTGCATGAATTATAGATGGCTCTTTTATGAGTTTTCATGTTGACTCCTGCAATTAGTATGCATTGGACGTAGTTATCTGTATGGCATCTACTATAGCGTAGGTTTCAGCCTTTCTGACTTTTTAATTGCTTTCTGTTTTAGCAGTCAGTCAGCTGTCTGTCTTGCTAAGGAATGCAAAGAGAACACAAGCAGCTTGATAGAAACTTAGAGTTCGGCGTGGAGCAGCAGGTTTGAAATGATGTACTTAAGTTAAGTGGAAGGAAAAATGACATACACAGAGGGTCTTTGTTCTCTCTTTTTTGTGCTTGTATGTGTGCTACAGTAGGGTCAGAATGTCCCACCTACCTCTGGGTCCCACTCTGCTAGGTGAATGTCTCAGGAGGCTGTGCCTGTACTACAATTTATGCCTGTAGTTTAGGCATAAACTGCATGATTCACAAGGCATGTAGATGTGGCACTTGAGTGTGATTTAGTGGTTAACACAGTGGTGCTGGGTTAATGCTCAGACTTGATGATCTTAGAGGTCTTTTTCAACCGTAATGATTCTGTGATTGTCTTTTGTGTTATATCTTCTTAAAAAAGATCAGCAGACCTGCATGGATCTTTGCATGTGTGAATGTACTCTGAGCTCTTGGATGCCACTCTTGGCACCTGTGGCTGCTGTCTTCTGTTCAGTATTTCTTCGTGTTCTGTCTTCTGTCTGTCTCTTTCCTGTCTGCAGAAGTGTTTTTTAAGTGTAAGAGGAGAGTTTGTCAGGTTTGCTGTTGGACTCTGTTGAGGCTGGGGCAATGATGTGTAGCTAAAGGACTGCAAAAGCTGATGGAGAGGGACAGGGAGCATTGAAGACAGCCACAACTGGACTACAGCAGTCACAGATTGCAGTATGTAATAAAACTTTTCATGATTACTGTGTGCTGGAGCAACTCAAACTTTCAGTACTCCCAAATGTCTGCAGAAACAATAGCCCTACATCACGGCTATGCCTTCCTAGTGCTGTCTACGGGGTTTGGTTTGAGTGCTGGTATTTTAATATATACAGTAGTTGAGAATAATTGTGTCTGCAGCTAAAATGTATTCCCTCATCTGACTCTGGTTGAAAAGTTCATGTGCTGTTTCATTGCTTACACTGTTCACTTAATCACACCGTGGAAACCTAAGATGGATTTCTCAAGGCAGAGTCGTGCTGGTGTGAAGAAGGAAATAACTCAGTGCAGTGATGCTTTGCATTCCTGTTGGAATGGATTGTGCCGAGCGGAGTGACTCATTTCAGCGGCCTAGCGCTGATGTTCTGCCGGCCGGGGAAGCGATTGCCTGGCGCTCTGAATTTGAGCAGCGCCTACATGAGGGGCTTTGTTTAAAGCCTGCTGGATTATTTTAGGAAGAAGAGAATTCACACAGCTGGCTGGGCTGCAGTGAGGGTGATGGCTACCTCTGTAACCACTTGGCATGGCTCTGGGCTCTCAGCTCTGACTTGGGGGTATAGTTCTGTCAAGGACAGGGCTTCATCTGCCTGCTTTGAAGCCAATAGAAGTTGGAAGTGTAATGGTGTTGCATTCGACCTCTGTATTGCAGTGGGAGGATTCACGTAAGCGGGTTTTTGGTTTTCCCTTTGAATACATAGTGGCACAAGGCTTTTGGGAACCCTCTAGTGCTGCTATTACAGGGGATGACTTCTGTGGAATCAGTCTCTTAGTTTTGTGGATCAGTGGATTTCTCTCACTCCCCCATCTCCAAACAGCTCATGTAACTCCAAACATGAGACTATGATGAAGAGAAAAGTCTGAGAGCTGAGTGATGGAGGGAAAATGGGAGGGTGTACTATAGGCTTTGCCTACAGCAAGGTTGCAGTTACCAAATAGGTGTGAAACAATATTGTTTGTAAAACTATATAACTTCTCAGCAGTTACTTGCTCTTTCAGGGAATAATGTAAGATAAGAGCTTGTACTTCCTGTTTCTATCCCTGCGGTAAAACTGTAATTTGCTTGTGCACTATCCTTTCTGACTGAGAGATTTTGAAAAACTTTCATATATTGAAGAAACTGAAAGCAGATATCCTTGGGGTTTTGCACTGGTGGAACTGCGAGGGAGGATGCTTGACATACAAAGATTTTTCTTAGTCTTTTTTTGGGGTGTTTTGCTTATGTTCTTTTTCTTTCCCCCAGGACTAGGCCAACCTCTGCCTATAATCTGTGGAGTTTTTTTATTCCTCTTCTCACTTCTTTTTCTCCAGCCTGGAGCCACATACTGCTCTGTGTTGGTGTGATGTTGCATCCATTCCCCAACTTAGTAAACTTTGCTCTGCCCCCTGCTTAATTTTGTGCTGTTGACAGTAGGTAAGAAGCACCAATTCTCACCTATTGACCTCTCTGCTCAGTGGGAGAGGGACCCAGAAGTGAGTCAGTCTTCATCCCAGCCATGCCTGCAGCTGCAGGAAGTCTGGATGGTGGGGGAATCTTTGGATGCACCTGTATTCAAACCCCTGTAGGGGTAGACCAAGGTGTTAGAGCAGCAAATGTGGTGCCACTCCTGGGGAGGTCTGTTTGGCAGGCACAGAGCTGCTAACATTCCTTTTCCTTCTGCTTCCCTGTTTGCAGTACATTCCTAGCACCTTCCTGGCAATTTGCTTTCTCGTAGTTAAATAAGATCAATGCAGGGAATGCATCTCTTGTGGGACACTGCTGCTTATGTTGTTTCAGATGGTTTAGTTGTGCCAGTTCAGTTCCAACCACTGACACTGTGATGTGCGAACCCCATCAGGAAGGCCTCGGTATCTTCATGTTTCACAAGATACACGTGCAGCAGTGGGGCTGCCAAAATTGTGAGTTGGGTTTTAGCTTAGATTTTTTTCCACTGCTTAGGCAGGGAGAGTATTCATTTCCACCAACCACTTCATGGCTGGCACTCCAGCTGTCACTTAGTTCTGTTCTGTTTTATACCCGAGAATGGCATGAGGCTGAAGCATGAGTGGTGGGATATGCACAGGGCACATGTGAGGACACGCCCAGACAAGTGCACAGCTAATTTCCCCCCACCCCTCCCAAATGCCAAAGCTGTCCCACCATTAAAGTCAATCCCCAAATGCTAGTCTGTCATTTAATATTCCATTGCACAGCTGTATTGGAAGGAAAACGGGGCTGGGGTCAGACGTTTTACAAAATTCCCTGTGTGTGAAGACTTGCCCAAAGCCCTAGAGGCTGTACAGCGCTGCCAACCCTCCCATTTAAGGGCAAGTGTGAAGAAACTGGGAATCAGTCAAGTGGAGGAGAAGGTGGAGCTTTAGGCCGGCCATGGCTTGGCAGGCGACAGGGAAACTCTGCTCTTGGCAAAATCTGGCACATCGCTGCTGAGTGACTTCTGTGGGCAGTGGTTGGCTGCCTCAGTTCCCCACAGCAGTGAGAGCAGTGTGCTCTGGGTCCGAATCTTGCCAGTTACACTGAGGATCAGTAGCTTGGCTGTAGAAGACTTTGAAGGCTGGCTGGGTGCTGTGTGGCCATAGGAGTGTGGTAGGGTGCTGGGATCTGTCTGGAGTGTGACTCAGCGTCACACTGAGTCCAGCCTATGGAGAGCGGCTCCCTGGCAGTCAGCAGTGATCTCAGCTTTGTAACTAGACTTCCCACTTGTAGAGAGCAAACAGCTTCTGACTTTCTGCCACCCTGTAATTCTCCCTGAGT
Source organism: Oriolus oriolus (assembly GCA_013400235.1). Lineage (NCBI taxonomy): Eukaryota > Metazoa > Chordata > Aves > Passeriformes > Corvidae > Oriolus > Oriolus oriolus. Next base: position 227,700 of record VXBT01004752.1, read on the forward strand.
GAAACATCTTCCCTTACTGCCTGTGAAATTTGTAAAGCTACTGAATTGCTTTTTCCAGCCAGAGACTGTTCCCACTTCGGTCTTTATTCAGCAGTTAACTCCCAGCTTACTTTTGAAAACATAGTGCAGATGAATTCCAGTTTCCAGAAGGATCTTGCTGCAGCCAGGCTGTGTCTGGAGTAATGCTGATCTCATTTGGGTGGAACAAGTTAGTTGCTGCAGAATAATCTATTACCCTGTTCCCAAGCTTCCGTCTTTAAATCTGCACAGCAGGGATTATTTACTTATGGATTTAAGTGTGTGTTGGGGATCTAGTTTTGTTTGACCCTCCCAACAGAACAAAATGCAATCAATTTCCTGGCAGTTGGAGTTGCTCCTGTAGTGTGCCGTTACTGCAGAAAGGCCAGGGCTGGCTTGGCACGATCGAGGGCTGTGGCACTGCATCGGAGGTGATGTGGGTACAGCTCAGGGCTTCCCGGCCACCTCTGCCTCTGAACCCGCTCAGCAGCTTCTTAGCAAAGGAACCTGAGCGGCTGCATCAAAACTCTTTGAGTACAAACTTCAGTCTCTGTGTTGTGCTGTGCTGCAGGCTGATGCAAACCTTTTGACATAGTTTTTAGGAGAACTGGCATGGATCTGAGTGGTCTTACGAACTCAGCAACTTGTTGGCTCTTCTCAGGTATCCCTGCTCTTTGCTACCTCATATTTACCTTCCCACCCTGCATTTGCTTGAGAATTGGTTGTATCCCGAAACAGGCTTTTCTCGGTGATCACTAACTCAAATGCTTGAACATAGTCTTATTAACAGAAAAAAAAAAATTGGAGCTTGAGTCGAGTTTGTTGTGCTGGGTTTGTGTTGCTATCATTATTCCTGGAAGTGTTCAGAAAGCCTGTGGATGTAGTGCTTGGGCATATGGGCATATGGTTTATGGTGAGCACAGCAGTGCTGGGTTAGTGGTTGGACTGAGGTTTCAGGTCTGTCTGCAAGTACCTGCTTGTGATTTTCTTGATAGTGTGCGATTCTAGTCTACAATAAATAAATAATTATGGCTTCTAATTTGTTTTGTTTTCCAATTCCCAGTAACGGCCTCCCCAACTGAAGATGTCTAACAATGGAGTTGAAACAGAAGACAAACCACCTGCTCCTCCAATGAGAAATACCAGCACTATGATTGGATCGGGAAGCAAAGATCCTGGGACTTTAAACCATGGCTCAAAACCGCTGCCTCCCAATCCAGAAGAAAAGAAGAGGAAGGACCGATTTTACCGATCTATTTTGCCAGGAGATAAAAGTACAGTATTTTATCTCTTCTAATAAACCATCTGTCTGCACATTGCTCTGCTTGAACGTAGTCAAGCCCCCTTGCTGCTTAGTGATGGCTGAGGTTGTAGAAAACATTGTGTGTTTGTTTCCTGCACATCTGTCTTGGTTGTTTCGGGGTACATAAGGTACAGTCCGTAGATATGTTTTTTCTAATGATTAATCCTGTCGCATTTAATCTATCTCACTTTATTTTCATAAAATCATAGAATCCTAGGATTATTTGGGTTGGAAGGGACCTTAAGGATCACCTTGTTCCCACTCTCCTGTCATAGGCAGGGATACCTTCCACTAGACCAGCTTGCTCAGAGCCCCATCCAACCTGGCCTTGAGCACTTCCAGGGATGGGGCATCCACAACTTCCCTGGGCAACCCGTGCCAGGGCCTTAACACCCTCACAGTGAGGAATTTCTTTCTAATACCTAATCTAAACCTACCCTCTGTTGTTTTTAATTCATTCCCTCTTGTCTTATCACTCCATGCCCATGTCAAAATCCCTTTGCAGATCTCTTGTAGGCCCCCTTTTTTGTAGGTTGTTTTTTTTAATTTTGCCTTTTGCATAAATTATGAGAACAGTGTTCCTGACAGCTGGGACTAACTCTGGGACTAGCTCTGTTACTTCCCAGCCTGACTTGTCCAAAATGGTCTTGAAAACCATAAATTTTTGTGCCAATTATAAGCTGGCCAATAAAGCTGGCATTGGCAATTCCTTTGGTGGAGAGCGGAGGGAGGTCTTTTGCTTGTTTTGTTGTTTTAAACAGCAAATAATTTGAGATATACAAGACTAACATGCAATCTCCTACTAGACCTGTCATATTTTACCTCATGGCTATTTACTCTGTTCTAATGCCTAGGTCAGGCATTGTCTACTTGCCTTTAAGAACAACCTGTCACTGAAAATTCTTGCATATTTCTTGTGAACTGAAGGAATTTTTTCATGTTCAAGGGACTGTAACAGATGGAAAAAGAGATAGGAACTGTGAACTGTACATGAAATTCTAATTTTTAGGATGAGGATATTTTAGAAAACCTCTCTCTCATGAATCTTTTGAAGTGATGCAAGGAAAAAAAAAAATCTCTCCATCCCCTAATATGTGCTGGTTTCTTTTTATATCTGACCTATTTTTTTGGAATTCTTCGTAATACATCAGCTTTTTTCTGTATTGCAATGGTATCTAAGTTCTGGGCAACTAAAATCAAGACTAGATACCTTCAACTCCCTGGATTTCAGGAGGGAGGCTGCCTCCTAATTTTTATTAGTGAAAAGACTAATTGAAATGATAGCTTCATTATTTAAATAAGCAAGGTGGTGGATCATTTTCTACAAAATACTGTGGCATTTATGATGATGATGATGATTATTATTATTATTATCTGATATTTTGGCAACTTTGGGTTGTTTTACAAACGTGGTTTTTTGAACTTGCAATCCAGAAGCCCGTGAACTCAATGTTAAAAGTCTGGATCTTGGTTAGAACTTGCCATTGTGGGTATGAATCCTAAAAAAGCTGCAGGATTTTTGTGTTGGCTTACTTAAGGGAGAGGAGTTTTTAAATCTCTAGGATCAACTGTTTCAGAGAACAAAGAAATCACCTGAAACTTGTAAAAGAGTAAAAGAAGTAGAACCTGAAATGCTAGTTTGAATTGGACTGTGAAGGAGAGCTATGAACGAGGAGAAAAATGAACGTTTTGGGTAAAATCAGCAGACAGACTGCGACTGATCTGAAGATGCCTATGTTTACTGAAGATTGGCCAACATGGCAGATGCTTCGAGACGTGAGAGATTTTTGTTTAGCCAAGCCCAGCAGAGCCTTCTGTTGCAATACACCTGCCCAAATGAGAATGGTTGCTTCTGTCCTCTAATTCCTGTCGAGCAAAAAAATTTCTTTAACACTATCACCTTCTTCAAGTCTTTTTAGCTCATTGCAAGGATAGTGCAATCACTTTAAAGGGACATTAACTGTTTAGCATGATTGGGAGTGCCTATCTCTTTAGTGCCTTTTCCCTTATACCACCTGCTATGACATAAATATCTGCTTACAAAGGCAATTGTGTTATTAATGGCTTAATAATGTTTAGGCTTCTAGATCTGTCAAGTCTGCCTGAATGTAGAAATAAAAAAACACCTAAGACTTCTGAATAACAACTTAATGCCCTTAAGCTTTTTCAGGAATATGTTCAGCTCTGCTGTGGCAGTCACCCTGGACCATGTGTGGGTGCTCATCGTCCGTGAGGAGCTCCTGCACAGTGGTGCTGGTAGAGGTGTCCTCTTCCTCCTCACCTGAGCAATGGGCTTCTAGGCTGAGATGGCATCTCAGTCCTTGGCTTGGAAGAGTGGACTGATCCTGTAGGCAGACCTTTGGAATATGGTGCTTCTGATGGCACTCTGTGCACCTCTTTGCCCTTGCTATCCATCCACTGCTGGTGTGTGCAGCAGGCCTCTGTGCTGCAGATGCTCACCATCTGCTAACCAGCAGCTGCTCCTGTCTCCTCCTCGCTCCCTTCTCAGGGATGGCTTCTCCAACATGGCTCATTTCCCCTTGGCAATTCTGTTGCTCCTCTGCGACTCAGCTTCCCCCATCCCCTTTGTTTGAAAGGGGGATCAAAAACAATCTGTTCCATCTTCATGTCCCAAATGGAGCATCTGATCCTTTTCTTTCTCCAAAATTACTCTGTACAACTGTAGCTCTGTAATGATACAGAGAGCAGTTCCAGAGCTGGCACTGAAGGAAGTGGGATTCAGTCCTTTGAGGCCAGCCCTGAGCCTCTCTACACAAGCAACCACAGCAGTGTCTTAAAGAATTGCTATGCTGAGTGTTAGCCTTGCAGGCTTCTGACATACCTGGGGTTTGGCATTCATATTGCCAAAAGTGCACTGGGGAATGTCAGCCACAAAACAAATTCTGTTTGGCTTTGGATAAAAAAAGAGAGCAGCTGGGAAATGTAAGTGGTTTGCTCACCTTCTCCTGGCTCCACTGATTTTATAACTGCAAAGCAGCAGCAAAGCTTACTAGAATGTGGTTCTTCCTTAAACTAATCTCAATTTCTTGAAAACAATGAATGCTAAAAGGAAGGTGAAGCCCTTAGAACGTAATGAATATGGATGAACTTAATCCAGTGCATAATGATAATCTTGTTTGAAGACCTCAGTTTAAAATTTGCAGGATGCATCAGCTTTGATATATTTCCTTCCCTGTTTCTTTATGACTTCTCCTCCTCACCTGCCAGATTCTGCTGTCTTGCTCATGTCTTCAAAGCTGGTTATTAAAACCACCTTTAGTTCATCTTGTGAGCAAAAAAAAATGTTTTGTTTACAAGATTTTGTAGCAGAAGCCCACATTATATTTAGGTTTCTTCATAAACTTTTGAGGAAAGAGGATGAAGGAAGTAATTTCTAAGCAGTATTTGTAGTTAATTTTGTCCCTGGCTTTGTGTGAGAGGCAAGTGTATATTTAAAAGCACATAATTTTTTTTTAAGTTGCTTAAAACAACAAATTAAAAAATGTGTTCAAAACTGACTGGCTTTCACTTTCTGCCGCTGTAGAGCTTTTGACTCTGACCTGTGTGAGTGGATATTTTAGGTAAATAGCTCTCGTGCTCTTGAGTCTAGACATACTAGTTGACACTTTACATACAGAAAATATCAGTTTCCTTCTCTCATGCTTGTCCTGTGTTACAGGACTTTTATTTCTGTTGTCCACTCACTGTGGCTGCTCTTAAGTGAGGAGACAAAGTTTTTAAACTTGCTGTTTCTCTGCTCCAGATGGAAATCCTATGACTAGCAAAAAAGTGGGGGACTGATTGTGTAGGTGAATTAGAAGCTATTGAGGAGATATTAATTCTTGATGCATTTATGGATTTTTTTTTTATTGTTGTTGTATTTGTCTCTTGCAGCCAATAAGAAGAAAGAGAAAGAGCGGCCGGAGATCTCCCTCCCTTCAGACTTTGAACACACGATTCATGTGGGGTTTGATGCAGTCACGGGAGAATTCACAGTAAGTGAATCTGGAGGAAAAGAGACCTGTGTGGTTTAGCTTATTGCTCGGAGGAGCCAGGGCCCATTAATCTTTTATATATTAATGCTGGAAGGGCTATTACCATCCCCTAGTTTGATCTCATTTGAAACACATCTGCAGAGGTTACCCACTAATCCATGCTGAAAGACTGTCAAACTTGGCACATCTCAAGAGCTCAGGCTGCCAGCAAACTTTCCCTTTCCTGTTTTTGTGGCTGTTGTGGTCAGCTAAACATGGTATATCTCTCCTCCCTTCCCTTCTCTTCCCCTCCCTTCCTCTTCTAGAGCTGAAATAGGTCTATACCATAGTCTGTGTCCCCCAATTGAGGCTCTGGGAGCTTTCCTTTGGGAGGTGCACAGCTGTGAACAGCTACTTAGGACCGAACATGTATGTGCTGCCCTAAGGCTAAATGTCAGATGCTTTTATGTGTCGTGGGCTTTTTCATTTATTGACATGCAAAATACTGTAAATACAGAGTTGTATTTCATCATCATCATCATCATATTTTTATTCATATTTTGGTTATGAGATGGTATTTCTTAGCAGCAGAAGTTGGTGAGCAAGGTGTTTGTACCCGTCTGGAATATGCTGCTTTTTCAGGGACTTTATTCCCCTACCTTGAATCATGTGTACATCTGTGTTTTGCATGGCAGCCTCTAGGCTTGCCCAGGTTACCCTACGTGTACCCGTGGGGCATTACCTGAGGGGTGTATCCAGCCATCCTTTTGAGCAAGGAGGATAACTTCATTAAATGGATCCTAATCTCTGCCTCTTTGTCCATACAAACTGTTATCCCTGCTGGTGAGGAAAGGTGTGAGTCTGGCTGCTCTCCAGGTGTGTTTATTTTCTGGCTGAAATCATGTCCCTATAATGAAATTTTGAGCTTCAGATGTGAAGTTAACACCTCTGCTTTCCCAGCTCTGGTTACAATGGGCACCACACTGCTGTCACCAAAGAACTCTAGTGCTACCAGAAGACCCAAATCAGTGTTGCATGTCCATTGTGCTGGAGGCTATGCGGTGTGTGTTACTTCTGCAGTCTTTCTTGGGTGTCTGTAAGTATGTGAATACCTGTGCTTAAAGAATTTTGTGTTTTGGTTTGGTTTGGTTTTTTTCTTGAGGCTTTTCCTGAACTGCACCAATTGGGTCTTCTCCTTTCTGGTTTTTGAATTTTGGTGTGCAGAGGAACTGGAAGTCATGCAGAGACTCAAGAGCAGAGTGACATTTACATGCCCAAGCGTGATTTGTGACACAGGCAGTGGCTAAGGAGGGACCCATTCACCACCTCTTTCTCTTTCCTCTCCTCTCCTGTCCTCTTTTCTGCCTATTTCCCTCACAATTCTGTGTAACTCCAAAAGCTGGGGCAGAACTGTGGCAGTGGGCTTATGTTTTGTGAACCACATGAGGACAACCGTGTGTTAACGAGGTGCCTCTTCCCACAGGGAATGCCAGAGCAATGGGCACGTCTGCTGCAGACTTCCAACATCACCAAGTCAGAGCAGAAGAAGAACCCCCAGGCAGTGCTGGATGTGTTGGAGTTCTACAACTCCAAGAAGATCTCCAACAGCCAGAAGTACATGAGTTTCACAGGTACATGGCGATGGTCTCACCTGGCTGCGTTGTCCAACTCTCCGCTAGTCTCTCCATTCTGTTAATCCTGATGCCCAGCATGGTTTCAAAAGAGGAGGTCAGTCAGTGGGATGAGCCTCCCAAACACATACTTCTTCTGATGCTCACAGGCAGCATTGGGAAAGCAGATCCCAGACTGCTGGGGCTGGGTTCCTGCTGATGAAAGTCCCTGGAGAAAACAGGCAGCTAAATTTTGCACCAGTTTCAGTTTGCAGGGTGGGTGTGGATGTTGCTTTTTGTGTACTTGGGGTGAGAGTCTCTCTGCTCCCATGTGCCATGATTGAGGAATATGCTTCTGCTGCCTGGGAGCTTGATAATTGCTGGCTGGGTTCCTCTAAAAGTCAAAACTATCAAGGTTTTGTGCCTCTTTCTATGGATTACCTGCTCTCTGAAGGACAACTGCAACCACCACTCCTTTTCCCTTTCAGCTGCAACTCCTTCCCTTTCTAAATATTAACCCCTACTTTGGTTCTTTTAAGGGGCTAGAACCATGTCACCAGATCTGGTACTAAATAGGAAGGCTCGAAGCAGGGATAAAAGCACAAATCTTCCCCCTATGTGCCTGGATAGACCCCACCAGTTGACTTTTAGGGTCCTCTGTGCTACTCCAGGAAGTTTAGGTGGCTGAGACTGAACATCGTGCAGGAGGGAGACAGCTGCAGTGCCTCTGCTGGTGACTTAGTTCCCTGATAATATTCTGTGTGTATGGATGGAGGACAGTATTCATTCAAGTTCTGCTCTGGGCAGTTCCACCCTCCTGCAGCAGGGATTTTTGACCCCTGTGTTTATCTGCATTTATTTACCTGCTGTTCCTATATCTGCCAGGGTTTAGCTGGTTTTGGGAAGCTGGAGTTAGGAAGCTAAGTTTGGGAGCAGTCTTTTTTCCTGCCTGTTCTAAAGACAGCTTGTCCGTTGCTCCTCTCCCCACTGCTGCTGCATTTATAACTCATTTATAATGGCATTGTTATCTGTCTTTCAGATAAATCAGCAGAGGAATACAATTCATCTAATACATTGGTAAGCCTTACACTCACGCTCTGTCTTGAGTTTGGGGATTAGAAAAACTTGCAAAAAACTGGTTAATTACACATAAACTTTTAGTTTGCTTAGTGTTTTAAAATATGAACTATATATATTTGTATAGTGAATACATGTTTATAAAAACAGGCATGCTCCTTTCACTTTTTTTTTTTCCAACTGGTGGGTAATAAAGCGGACAGGAGTAGGATCTTTAGTGAATAGTGAATTAGTGAATGGAAATTAGTGAATTAATTAATAGAAATAGCTCTGTTTTCATAGAAGTTGGTCTTTTCCTATGCCTAGAGTTTGATAACCACTCTGCTGTCAGGTTTTATGTCTTTGTAAACATCTGTGATATAACAAAGTTTAGGTACTAAGCTGCAAGGTCTGATTTGCCAAAACTAATGTTGATTAACCAGACTAATCTCTTGCAGAACAGGAAATAAAAGGTTCTCCTCCTCTCTGCTTGACCTTTACTCAGTCCTTACCAGGGCAGGCACCACTCCTATTTGCTTTGTTAGGAGACATGATAAATTTCTGTGTGTGCCTGTGAGATGAAAGAAATAAAACTTTCAGTTTAAGATGGTTCATAAACCCCCACAATTCCCTCATCTCTTGTTTTCTCATGGCCATGTCATTACCTAGAATTGGCTTGTTCCTGCCCCCTTCCAAAGGCAGCTTATTCAGATCTGATCATTTAGGATGCTCTGTAAAAAGAAAAGGAAAATGTTTCTGCCATTGTTCATTATTACGTGTCATTGTATGTCAGTTCTCAGAAGTTTCAATATCTGAGGTTGGATTTTTAAGTAAATCCTGAAAAAAGCAGTAGTTACCAGTCTACTGAGAGAGCCTGAGGGAGGGCATTGGGTAACCTTTAATTCTGGGTATATTTGGGAAACTCCCAGTACATAGTTTTTCCTTGTTGCTTTTAACAAGCTAGGCTTTTGTGTTACGTCAAGTGCATTTTGACAATTTTTTGTCAGAATGATGATGACTTCAAGTATTTTAGGCTCAGTGAAATACTGTGTTGCTTTCCCCCACTTTCTGAGGACTTTAATACTTTTTCCCCTGTCACTCTTAGGGAGGTGATGATGCACAAACAGAAGTGGTCTAGAGGGTTGAGGACCTCACCAAGTTTATTCTGAAATGTTTATAGTGTAAAGAATGTAATGAACTTCAAACCAGTTTCAAATATATAAGTTTAAAAGTTACTTTCATTCCTAATCACAGTATTGCAGAAAATTCCAGATAACTTTTTAATCACTTGTAAAACTGTTTTTTAAAAAAAGAATCGTTCCTATTTTTCCCTAAGATTTTATGTTAGGAAGTAATTTTAAAAGAGATTTGAAAAGATTTTGCCAGATTTTGCTTCCAAAATCTCACATTAATTAATTAGTTCTCAATCACAATACCAGAGGCAATGTTAACTTGACCTCCTAACTTTCGGAGAAAACACTAAGAGCTTGATGCAAATTCTAGCATTTAAAGTCTGAAATCTTCATACTGAATGGTCAGGGTTTGAAGCAAGCGAAAAACCCTAAGGGACAGTATAAATAGGGACAGATATTTCCAAATTTAGGTGTCCCAAAACTTGCTGGTCAGCTGTGTGGGTGTTGGGAAAGCAGTGAGAGGGCCCAGGTCTTGTCAGGTCCTTGGGAAGAGGATTGCTGTCAGTGAGGCAGATGAGGAGCTCTATCTGAACAGTTGTGTCAGGCAGCGCTGCACTGCTCATCCATTTCCCATGAAGACCCAGGAACCTTGGCCTTTGAATTTTTCAGACACTGTAACTCACCAGCCTGTTCTGATTATTGTTTTTCTACACTTGCTTCAGTGCAATCTCTGTCAGTAGTTTAATCCAGTGTTTGTGATTTTGTTCATAACATGTGATTGGGTTTTGATTTTTGCTATTTGTGCAACTCCATGCAGAATGTGAAAGCTGTCTCTGAGACCCCTGCAGTGCCCTCAGTGTCTGAAGATGAGGACGATGAAGATGATGCAGCTCCACCCCCTGTGATAGCTCCGCGACCTGAACACACCAAATCTGTGAGCAGAAATTCTTTGTTCAGCCTGCACTGCTGCAATCACAGTCAGGCCTTGACTGTGACTCTTTGTCCCTCTGCATGGCTTGATGCTGAGCCCTTCTTGGGAGCAGAAGGAATGCAGTGGGAGCTGTTCCTTCTGGCAGCAGGTATTGTCACCTGCCTAGTTGTGGGGGGCACGGTAGTGATTAATCACTAATCGTTGATTAGTGATGTTAGTTGCTAACAAAGCAGCCATAGAAGTGCATCCCTGACAACAACAATAACAGTAACAAGATGAATAGAAGTGTTTGAATCTTCACCTGACTTGTGTGTTCTTCTCAACAAAATTAGATATACACCCGCTCTGTGATAGACCCTCTTCCTCCTCCTACCAGAGATGTGGCCACCTCTCCTATTTCTTCTCCCTCGGAAAACAGCACAACAGCACCCGACATGCTGGTCAGGAACACAGAGAAGCAAAAGAAAAAGCCAAAAATGTCAGATGAAGAGATACTGGAAAAATTAAGTATGTCCTTGTTCTTTAAAAAAGTTAATTTCCAGGTCCTGCTGTGTTCGTTTCTCAGAATGTCAATAAGCTGAAATGTTTCCCCGTTTTGCGATCCCTTACTGAAGACGTGGGCACAGAGTCATAACACAACACTGGGGCCAGATCTAAGGGGTGAGCTTGAATGTAAGCTGAGCACCTGTGATAGTGGCTGGAGTTACAGATCCTCAGGCTCTGCAAAACAAGCCGTGAACAAATAACATCTGTTTAACTATGAAGTCTGAGATTGTTCCACATCTTATTCCGTAGCTCTGAAGCATGAATGATTATATTGCAGTGTTAGAGATGAGGTGTCTAAAAGATGGAGAGAAAATTAATGCATCCCCAAGTTTGCTTTCCACAGTATCATGGTGTAAAGTGACTTGGTTATTTTTAAGTGCTTTAACATTTTGTGGGTAGCCAAATTGCTGTTTTTTTTCTGAGAAAAATTCATCAAGTCTCTCAGTTGTGTCCTCGTGTCTTTACCAGTTCCTACCTTCAGTGCAAGTGCTCCTCTGCTGCTTGGTGGTTTTGGGTTATGCTGTGGCATATCCAACAGCTGAACCAACTCTTTCATGCAATTGATTGCTATCCTCAGCCTGGGCCAGGTTTTATTAGAGTAGAGCATTTCTAATTCTTTGAACTACTAATCCTGTATTAATTACATCCATTCCTTTCTTGTTAGTTAGGCTGGCTTCCTTGGTTCGAGTAGATATTTGTCAGTATTTTAGGAATAAGGGTCTAGTAGCTAGATGAAGACTTAATGTGAGGATATAACTTTAAAAAATTTTGAAATATTAAAATGGTATCTGAGTAACTCATTTCTCTAAATAAAGCCTAACTTGACTTGATGGCTTGTTAACTGGAACTGCTTGCTGTTGGAAAACTCGCACCCATAGTTTCAAAACATCAATTTCACACACTCAGTTAGCAGGATCTTTGTACCATTAAGGAAGGATTCAAGACATTTTTGTGACCAGGTAGGGTGAGCAGCAACTGTGGCAGGGAAAAAAGGTGCTATTCTAATACAAATAAACCCACTTCAGTCATGAAGAGAAGTGCAAGTGCTACTTTTAGGAGTGTTGGGAAGCAGATGTACCTTCTGACACCTTGCTTGCTCCAGGTGTCAGCTTCTATATGTGGGCTAGCCAGAAAAATGTTATGAAGTTTTAATCTTAATCTAAGTAAAAATGTCTTTCCACTGAGGGCAATGGAGCTGTGCTTGTGCAGACAAGCAGCCTTTTGACGTTTTAGTTTGACATGTAAATAAAATGATATAAACTGTAAAGCAAAAATACGTTTACACGTACTAAAGATGCACTAAATGCATGCAAAGGTTAAAAGGAGGCTGCTCAATCTCTACCTCTCAGCATAAACACAGCATTGGTGCAAACATTAATGAATCCTCAAGTGACTCTTTGGAAGGTAGGAAACCTCCCCCTGTTTTAGAGTTAAGAGCATTAAAAACAGGGCAAAACTGGCAACTGCCTCTTGTCCCCACGGCATTCTGTCCAGTCCTTGCCTTGGGGAAACATTTGCGGTCTGAACTCGTAGCCTGTGTAGGCTTTGAGGGAAAATTTATGAATATTTGTCCAGAAATACCAGTCCTCAGGGCAGACAGCATTGCTTCTGTAATTCTAGAGTGGGTTTTATAAAGCCAGATTTCTCTTCCTGCCCCCCTCTCCAAACATGGGCCATATTCCCTACTTCTACCTCTGTCTGTCCTAAACCCTCTGGGTTTGGCTGCTCTCCAGTGGTGTCTGAAAATAGCCTGCTCTTGCTCGGCTTGCTACTGGATTTCTTGGCTTAATGACCACGAGCAGTTTCTTTGCCAATATACATCTGTTCAGGCTCAGCCCCAGACCCTGGGAAGGCTGCACCATATGTCGGCAGCTTCAGTGACTTCCGAACACCAGCTCGGATGCGGCTCTGCATCCCTTGATCCTATGAGCCACCCCGGTGCTGTTAGAGAGGAGACTGGCTCCCAGCTGAGCTCTAGAAATTGCTGGCTCTGGTTCCTTCACCCTAAAAAGGGTGTAATTCCTGCCTGCTGTAGGGGAGTTTTCAAAATCAGTTAAAGTCTGCAGCCACGTGCTGTGGAACACCAGGCAAAGTGCTTTTCCCTTTCAGGGATGCAGTGATAGACTTTCTTTTGGCTGAATAGCCATGTTTTGGGGGAATGAGCTGAGATGGCCTCAGGTTGCTTTCCAAAACCAGAGGGATGCTGGTAACTGCTGCTAAACCTGTGCTGTCAGGTTCCTAGAAGAGCAGCTGAGCTCTTCTCCCAGGACAGGCCAGGGGAGGTTTGGCTCTGAAGGGTCTCCATCTTCTGTCCTGAGTCTTGCAGCCCGGTCGCTGGGTCAGTAAACGGCTGTGGTTGTGCTGATACAAAAACATCACAAATACTTTTTTTTTCTGCTACAAATTGTCATGGTGTGGGGAAATCTTTGACTAGTTTTATAACAGACTGTTGGCTCCAAGATGATTTGAGAGCCCAGCCTCCAAATTCAGAGACATTGCAGTGCAGGGGCATCTTAGATCATGTAGGGTGTTGAAGCTGGGAGTGACTTTAAGTAGCAGGTTTCCAACAGATAATTGTTTTTCCATGTGTTAGGCGTGTGTATCCCCATCCTGCACCTAGTAGTGACTGCTAGTGAAGGTTGAATGTTCTTAATGTCTGTGTCCCACCATTTCTGAAGGGAGGTTCCTGAGAGAGGGGATTGCTGCAGCTGGTATGTGCATGAATAACTGAGGACTTCCTCGGTGTCCATGTGCCTCTGGATTTCTGATGAGTGGTTCATGAGACGGAGCCTGCTGTGGTCGTGGAGCTGCTCTTACAGCTAGTTCTTATAGCTGTATGGAAAAAGGACTTGAAGAAAATCATCTTGTTTTTTGTGTTTTGTAGGAAGTATTGTGAGTGTGGGTGATCCAAAAAAGAAGTACACGAATTTTGAGAAGATTGGACAAGGGTTAGTATATGCTTCTTCTCTGTCCTAAACCTTTCATTTCCTTATGCTAAGAAGAATTCACTGAAACCAGGCTAAGTAAAATTGCTGGAAAAGCTGTTGGAGATACTTTGGAAAGTTTATTTTGTTTGGTTGTTTATTTGTTTTCTTGTTTTTGTTTTTAGTTGTTTTGCTGGGTTCCACATCCCCCCCAACTCTTCTCCTGTTCCTGGCAAAGTCACAGGGACTGGATTTTTGTGCAGTTCTGTTGTAATACTAGAAATTATGCCATTAGATGATCAGGTTGATAAATACAGCTACAAGCAGGGAAAGAACTGCAAGACCATCTTCAAATTACAGATTTGCTTCTGAATCAGCCCTCCTCAAGGCATGTGCTGTGCCTTTCTAAGTAGGATAGGGGGAAAGCAGAGGTTGTAGTAGAGACTATACTGAGGCAAAACACTGAGGTCTGCAGTCAGCTCCGTGTGCTGAGGCTCAGACTCCTGTTTTCCTCACTACAAATGCCACATTTGTTTACTTTAACTTGATCCTGTTGCTCTGTTATCATGTTGGGCATTCTGCAAGCCAGGGTCGTGCAGTCATGCCACTTGAAATGGGATAAACTCAGTCCTACAATTTCCTGGTTTAGCAGCAAGGGTTTGACCATAGCGTCCCTTATTAGTAGCTTTTCTCCCCATAAATTCTCTGGCTTCTGCTCCAACAACAGCCTTTTCTCAGAAATATTTCAGATGATGTTTACCACTGGAATTATGGCATGTAAAGGAATGGGACTCAGAGCACTTCAGAGAAACAAGTGGGAAGGGGCATGTGTTAAGCTCTCACTTTTACTTTGAGACACTAATAAGTCATTTTTTTTCTTTTCTCTGTTTTGCGTAGAGCCTCAGGTACAGTTTACACAGCAATAGATGTAGCTACAGGACAGGAGGTAAGTGCTGCCAGAGAACCACAGCAGTGGATTTTGGATTGTGTCCTAAAAGTTCAAGTTGACGCTACAAAATAAAGACTGTCTTTCAGGGATTAATGACATCTTACTTTTAATGAGGTCTTTATTTACTTACTAATGAGACATGGTTGAGTGGTCTGAGCAGAGAACTGGAAAAAATGACTTCCCAAGTTTTGATTCCTGAATCATTTCATATTTATAAAGATTCTTTCTGTGATTGCAAAAGCTAGAAGCAAATGTTTGGACTGGGCAGTTCCTCAGTAAAAGTTTCTCTCTTCTTCCTCAAGATTGCTGTCTGTCTCCATACAAACACTTTTATCTGCCCTCTGCTTCTTTGCTTGCTACACTTACACTACTTAACTTGCATAGAAATAGCTCCTCTCCCTCCCTTTGCCCACTGACTTTCTGCCCTTGAATCGTGAGACAAGGAATGCCCATCTTTTCTTTTTTCCCCTCACAAATATTGAAAAGGGCCATGCTTATTGCCTCCATAATAAACCACTAGTGATGGATATGCAGCATCTGTGGAAACCTTTATTTCTAGGTTGAGGACTTTTTAAAAGATGAAAGTGTATGTGTTATTCCAAATATATTTATGGAAGTCTGCAACAATGTGTGTCTACTTTGCATTGTACAAATAAGAGTTATGCACCAGTAAATTCAATAATTTAGCTTTTTGCTGAAATTCCTTCACCCCCTTTTTCAGTTCCTGAAGAATTAATACAATTTAATTGCAGCCTTTAAGGAAGAGTTCTTATATTTATTTTGAAGCAATGAGAAATTTTATAGGAGGAGGAAGTCCTTTGATGGTTTTCTGCTTTCTTTCTGGACCCTTGGGTGACTCCCATGTGAAAATTTGAAATCTTGTATTACAACAGACTTTTTAATCATTCCTACCACGCTAGTGTGATCAGGCCCTGGATTTTTAAATCTGCATTTGGGGTTGCTGTAACTTCATCATGCTGTTGTTTGTTCCTCTCTGTGAAGTGCACTGAACTCAGGGAGCTCTGTGCAGGGAAACACTGGCATTTCTTTATCTGCATAAAATGCCTTCCCTCTCTTCTTCATCCTTCATTCTTCTCTTTGGTCTTGTACAAAGAGCAGCATGGGGTTTTTGGTTTTGTCTTCTTTAAGTACTGTTTGGCCGCCTTCTCATGTGCTGGGATTTTCCTATAGTCTTCCCTGCTATACTATAAAAATGCTAATTGTATCCATCTATACTGGCACTCTGTGGCTTGTTTCTTTTAATCCTTGTTTTTGTGAGTTACTGTAGTTGCTGGCTCGGGTCCATTCACCCAGGCCTCTCTCTCTGCACGTAGCAGTTTTATAAAGGCGTAGTTTGACTTCATTCCCTCTGCCTAAATATTGTACCAAAGACAGCTGAGTTGTAACACCTATGAGTTGCTTCTCCCTCCAGCTGTGCTGAGTAGTTTTACTGATTTGGAGGCTCCTCTGAGGGCCAGGTGCTCTCATGACGTACTGGCAGTGTGGAAACTTGAATACAAGAGTTAAAAATGTAACCTTCCTGCTCTTTGCATATATACATGCAGAGCAGGTATCCCAGAACAGGAAGAAAGCTACTAAGCCAAAGGGCCGCAGCTGCCAAATCCATCCCTGTTGCCCTTCAGGCATGACTGGACATAAAGCTGGCTCCAATTCATTTATTTTCAGCCTTTTATCTAAACACTGGTGGTTCTCTCCCCCAGGTCTTGTTATGACAAAAGAAATAGAGTTGCTACCTTGAAGTACTAAGCATGGTTGTGTTATTTACCCACCCTACTTTAGATTTCTTGAAGCAGAAATTTGCATGGGAGGGTGAAAAAAACACCAAAATTTTTTCAGAAACATCCAATTAAAAACAAAATTAATAAGAATCCTTTCAGAAATAAAAACTTTTTGACATATCAGTCCATGCCAGAGTGAGGGGATCTCTTCCTTGTTACCAAGAAGCTGTAGATGGAGACGGCTGTCCAACTGTGACATGAAGGTCCAGTATGAAAATGGCAATTCCCCTCATTCTTTTTGTCATTGAGCATCATCCAGCATGTGTGGAGATGGACTGGCTGCAGGAACTTGCAGACTTATGGAATGGTAATGGCATTCAGTAGCTAATGATGAAAAAAATGACCTCATGATGAGAAGGTTTTTTTCCTCTGTCATGTGAATGTGGGACTAAATTGACTGGTACTGGCAAGTTTCTGGGGGATGTATGCTGGGCAATAATGCTTTACTTGATCTCTTTCCACTGCAGGTTGCAATCAAACAGATGAACTTGCAACAGCAGCCCAAAAAAGAACTGATTATTAATGAAATCCTTGTGATGAGGGAAAACAAAAACTCCAACATCGTCAACTACTTGGACAGGTATGTCAGTATTTGAAGGGCTCACTAAGGGACACTGGAGACGCTTCCTTGTCAGTGTCTTAAGGGTTCCTGGCTCAGCTTAATGCAAGTGTGGGACAACCTTGCATTGCTTAATGCATGTGGCATTGTGGGAGTGTGGGTGACCTGGCAGTCTCTCTCCAGAATGAGAAGAAACAGGTATCTGAACCAGCGTTAATGGGATGTCTAGGCTCCCTTTAGAGATGCTGGCAACAAAGGTCCTGTCAGGACTCCATTTTTCGTCTCTCTCCTTTGCCAAATTTGACACAAGAAACTTCCTGCCTGTTTACTTCCTGTTACTAAAGGAGAAATAGAAACAGTTTGAAATGTATTATTTCTATTTGCCTTCCTCTTCTTTTCTTTTCCACTGAGCAGTGCTGGTGTTCTGCTGCCAGAGGAGGAGATTCCTTCCAGGGTTAGATGTACTCTTGTCCCTGTGACTGTCCACTGAGGTTTTTGCACAGTAGCATAACAGCAGTGAGGGTGAATGACATGTGACACATAACAGGAGCTCTGGGGAGACCTCAACACAGCCTTCCAGTACTTTATGGGGGCTTTTAAAAAAGAGAGAGAGTGACTTTTAAGGCAGATCGTGATAGAATAAGAGGGAACAGTTTTCAGATAAAAGAGGGTAGATTTAGGTTAGGTATAGTGAAAAAACTCTTTATGGTGAGGGTGGTGAGGCACTGGCACAGGCTGCCCAGAGAAGCTGTGGCTGCCCTGGCGGTGTTCAGGGCCAGGCTGGGTGGGACTCTGGGCAGCCTGGTGTACAGGAAGGTGTCCCTGCCCACGGCAGGGGTTTGGAACTAGACTGTCTTTAAGGTCCCTTTGAACCCAAAGCATTCTGTGATTCTGTGGTGCTGAAAGCCCAACAGGGAAAAGCATCGCACGTTGGCTTGAATTCACCATCAACATCACACTGCTGCGTTGTGTCAGGCCTGTGTCACTCACCTGTTACAAATATAGCTAGTTCCATCTGAGCTGCAGCAAGATTTTCAGTCTGCTGCACTCAGCATCTGAATGTAGCAGTTCTGATGAACCACAGGTTTGCCTTTTTGTAGGGTAAAGACTGCTTGGATAGGGTGAGCTGCAGGCTTTAATCTTGGCGGCTTGAGTTTTTTGGAAGATACAATGAAGGGATGTGACCTAGAATCTCTTTTGTAAATTTGAGAGAGGATTTGCACACTTTTTTTGCTCTGGATGTATGTCAAAATCGAATTAGCTTCTTTAATAGCTTTCTTTAGCAGGCTTGTAATGTCTTAGACAAAAAAAGGTGGTACTTATAAACTGCAGCAGTTGTTTTGCTGAATTTTTGTGGTGCTGTGTCCCATGCATAGCTGTGAAGAGCTACTTTGCTGAGGGGACAGAAAGTCTGCTCGTGAAATTTTTGTGGCCAAGGTGTGTGTGCAGGAAATTGATGCTGGGCACACGCCCTCTTCTTAGAGAGAGCAGAAGAATGTTACCAGTGTAAAATGAAACAAGTGGTTAAGAACTGCAACTGGGCTGGAACTGCTATTTTCCCCTGGCTGATTAGGGCTTTGTTTTGGCAAAACTGTTTGAGAGACAAGGTCTTCCCATTAGAAAGCATGGCTGTGTGTACATGCTCTTGCCTTGTCTAGCCAGGGCATCCCAGCTGCAGGATAGCTCCACATCCTGCTGTCTTGTTCAAACTTTCAGCAACAAAAGCTGCTGCTTTTGTCCTCCACTTTTACTGATCTTTTTCAGAGGGATTAGCTTTTGTTTGAGTGCTGCACATGGACAAAACTGCAACTGGGATGAACATGGGGGTTCTAGTGCCTATTATGCCCCTTCAGCTCTGCAGCTGCAGGATCCTGTTGCTGGAGAGCTGTGTCCCTCCTGCCCGGCCTAATGTGCCTGTGCTTCCCAAGTGCTGAATTAAGCTGATATTTGGATGCCACTTGCTGGCTCCTGCCTCCTGCTGAAGGAGGTGGAGGAAGCATGTGCTGATCACAGCGGGGCCTGGTTTCTGCTTTGTGGTTCTGTTGCAGTGCCTCCCCTTCTGAGTCCCTGATGGGCGCTCCAGGATGGTCATTGGCATGAACCAGCTCTCTTCTCTTTGCCTCAGCTGCTGCCCTTATGCAAGGGTTTCCTGTGCTTTGTCCTCTTGTAACTGCATGGCCTACTTGCTTGTGGTTAAGCAGCTTTTCTGCTGCAGCCTTAGTGGCCAGCATTGCACGAAGGTGTGCTGTGATATTTGAGATAGTGACATGGCCTAATTCAGCTGTGCTTGGGAGCTGGATTTAGAAGCATCTGGCTCTGAAGACAGTGACACCAGTCTTCTGTACAGACAAGCAGCCACTTGTACCGAGCTACCTGCTGGAGGTGCCAGTTCCTTTCTGCTGCATGAAGGAGGCCCTCAGAGCCCTGCCTCTAAACTCAGCCATCTAAACACAGGTGTCAGATGCCCAGTGGTAGGCAAAGCAAACTCCTGCCCTTTAGTTTCGTTCTGAAGAACTCCTTAACTTAATAAACCCCACAAATAAGTGGTAGCCTCTGTTACCCCAACCCCAAACTGCAGGAGGGATGGATGGTCAATGAATAAAGCTGAAGATGTAGGACAGTCATGCTACAAGAACACACCGGTTTCTTTCCAGGCTACATTTATGTTTGCACATTGGAGGCATGTTACTGGTGCAAAATTCTGTAATGAATGAACTTGCACTTCTGGAAAACTCCAAATTTCATCAATTTTATCAATAAAGTATGTGTATTTGTGATAGAGAGGGCTTGGTGGACAACTTCCTAAGGTATCTAAGTGGAAGCTGAGGAACGCCTTATAGGATAAGACATTACCTGCTCTTGCAGATGGATGAAGAGAAATCTGTAGACCATCCTTTTCTTCCTCAAAGATTTTCATCAGGTTTTTCTTACTGCCAGCTTGTTTTGGAAGGTGACTGTGGGTGACAATATGTGACACCATGCTGTGCCTGATGTCGCATCAGAGCAGCACGTAGGTGTATGGACTTCCTGGTGGTGTCTCTAGAACTGCTGAGAGAGTGGGTTTGAGTCATGCCTACAGTGGGCAGCTCAGTGACTAAGACTGCCAAGAGAGTGGAAAGTTCCCTGAGACAGTACCGCCCTGAAATGACATTCCTTTGGTGGCAGCTGCCAGGGAGCCACTGTTAATTCCACCTCCCTCTGTGTTATGTCAAATCTGTCAGTTCTGGAGTTGCCAGGGTCTTGGCACATGTCTGTGGCTGCTCATGGCTCAGCTTTGGTTTCACAGTGTGGTTCTTGGCTTGCTCCATCCATTTTGGCTGCAGAGAGGTACCAGCTTGCTCCCAGCATGTGGAACCTGAGATTGTCATGCAGAGAGCCCATTCTGCCCCCGTTCTTACAGTCAAGCAGATTTGGGCTGCAGAGAGTGCTACTGGCAATGAAGGGAAACCTTGTGATGTCCACGGTGGGTGATTTGTTGAGAAGGTGCTGCTAAAATCTACAGAGAGCCTGATTTGGCAGAAGTGTAGAAGTAGCTATAGCATAGGGCAGGAAGGAAGAGTGTGGATGGAGTTGGGCTTTCAGAGCCCACCAGAAGGTAAATGACCCACAGAGTTATTAGCAGGAGTGCTTCTGAAAGCAGTCCTGCTGCTCCTCTCTCACTCAGAGGGGCTGTTCTGCAGGTGGTACTGCTTTTGCTGGGGTCTGTAATGCTGGGGAAAAAAAAAGCCAGTGCATCAGCTTCTGTTCCATAGGGGAATTTGAGCCGTCTCTGCTGCAGGAGCACAGCCCTGTGCCCTTGGGCTTTGTATCCTGTAAGAATCTCCAGACTGCACCTCCCTACACAGTTTTCAGCATCAGCAAACCAAGATACCCACTTTGTCTCTGGATTTAAAAGCTGTCCAGAACTGTAACGTGTCATCCAGGTGTAGCTCAGACCACTATTACTGTTTAGGGGGATTTTTTTCATCAGCTGAGTGTTGCCAGTGTGTCCTTTGGGGGTAAATACCACACCTTCCTGTGATGTTTCACTCATCTCTGTCTACTGTCCATGCCAAGCTTAATAGCTTCTTTCTCCTCTGCTGTTGCTTTCTACCTAATTGTTCCCTAGTACCTATCCCAGCTTTTGCATTTGGCTCCTGGCAAATTCATTCCTCAGTAGGATCAGTGTTTTAGAGCAAAGCAAATGTATCCTTGATGAACTCTAACGCCAGCAGAAGCTTTTAATTAGATTCTCTGCCCTCTCACTTTTGACTCATCTGTCTACTCACTTGAAAAATGAGAGGATAGGCTGAAAAGGTCAGTTTTCAAACTGATGATTCCTTCCTCAGGAATCTGTCATCCTGATGTATCTGTCATGGAAGTTTGTGTTGATGGGCCCAAAAGGGGGCAGAAATGGTTGGTGGTTTGGGCTTTTTTATTTTTTTGGTTCTTTTTGGTTTGTTTGTTTTTAATGAGTTAATGCTGAAGTCTTCATCTCCTGTCTTCCACTCTTAGACACACACACACTCAGCAGAGAGGAATATCCCAAATGACTGAGAAAAGTCACTCTCATCTCAGCTGTTTCCTCCCCATCTTCCTATGGGACTTTTTTAGAAAAGACTTGCCTTTTTGGGGTTTCCTTTTTTTATTTTAAGTCTTTAGAACGGCTGTTTCATCCAGTAAGGTGTGCTCCTTTGGCCTTACGAATGGTTTGAAATTTTCAGACAAAATCACAGACTACTTTGATGACGTGGAAAAGATTGAGGTGATTTTCAAATGCATGATCCTTAAAAAAGAAGTGCTCTTTCATGACTGATTGTGGGTACCCATCTTTTGTGTCAACCAGAACTGTCTCTGGGCCGAGGCAAAGCAGGCAGTCGCTTAGGACAGCAGGATGCCAGGAGTAGTGAAACAGCCCCCAGCCACCTCTTCCAGTGCAAGAGCCCTCAGAAGCTGCTGCTTCTTCTGTGCCAAATGTCTGGGTTGCATGCTTGGACCCCATCTTTGACTCTTTCCTTCTTTCCCAGCAGCAGGAGTAGTTGTAAGGTCAGGTCTCAGTCTGCATCCTTTCCGTGGCAGAAAAATTCAGCCTTGCCTTTATGGACAGGAAACTTGTAGCCAGCTCTCCCACTACATCTCTCCTCAACTTTCTGCACTCACCCTTCTGTTTGGTCATTCAGGTTGTGATCAGCTCCTCCCATGCACAGAAAGTACCAGGAGTACGTGGCTCCCCACTGCTGTTAAATGCAGCTCTTGTTTTTATTGCACTTCTAAGACAACTTTAAAACCCTGTGCATTCTGATTTTTAAATCTGGTTTGGGCTCTTCAGTTACCTTGTAGGAGAAGAGCTCTGGGTGGTGATGGAGTACTTGGCAGGAGGCTCCCTCACCGATGTCGTGACGGAGACCTGCATGGACGAGGGACAAATCGCCGCCGTGTGCCGGGAGGTAAAGCAGCGCTCGCACGCGGAGGGAGCTCTGGTTGGGAATGGGACATGGACTTTCCACCATCTGTGGCTGACTCCCTGGGAATTTCTTCAGCTTCTGTAATGTGACAATCATTCTTTTAGAGAATGGATTTCGCCTGTGAGGATGCAGCAATCAATTCTAATGCAAACCACGTGTTTCACCCCAGAGGGAGGAACTGGAGTGGGAAATGGGGTTGGGATCCTCTTGATTTTGTCTGTTCTTCAAGTCATTTGGGACTAACTTGTCCTCCTAGGACCTGCTGATCCCAGTGTGATATCTCCCTGTAGCCCTGCACGTACTGAGTATATGAAAGGCCCTAAGTCACTGCACCCTTACTACCAAAAATACACAGTCTGTTTGAGTCCTTTAGTTGGCTAATTGTGACTGGTGAATCATTTCATGCACAGTAAGAATATCTCCATTATTTTTCAGTGTCTCCAAGCCCTGGAATTCCTCCATTCAAACCAAGTTATTCACAGAGACATCAAGAGTGACAACATCCTGCTGGGAATGGATGGCTCTGTCAAACTAAGTATGCAGGGAACATTACTGCTGATGACTTATCAACCCCGTGCCAGTTACCTGCTTTAGGCCAGGCATTTTAGGGAGATGGGTGTTTGAGGTGCTTGATGCTGTCATGATGAACAGGCTGTAGAAATGCTACTGTAGATATTTCTGTGGCATTTGTTTTAATGGAGATTGCCAAACACAAATCCTTGTGAAGGGATACCAGACTTGAAGCGAAGCTTGGGCTTCATTTCACTTTGGGCCATCTGTTTATGTCAACTAAAATAACAATATTTTAATGCTACTCCAGTCTAGAAAGCTGGGTTGGAAGGTGTAAGGCTAGAAGTCTTTTATTTATGAGCAATCTCTTCAGTGTGGAAAATGCTGTAGGTACTCGAGGGGCAGGAGACGTGGAGGGAGAATTGAAGACTGTGTAACTAGAAATCATTTAATCTTACAATGCCAACCCAGACTGGAGTCTAAATTTTGTTTCTTCCTTGTGGTATCTCCAGTAATGAAAATCTTGAGACAGTTCTGCCCCTTGGGTGCTAAGGTAGCTGTTGTGCTTGTCATTGTCCATGCAGAAATAAGCCTGGAAAGCAGTGAATTATTGTCTTTCACCTATAGCTTTAACAGAATGGTGCTCCCTTTTTCTTCCTCTCAGTTCTGCTGGCTAGCACCCAACAGGCATAAATAAATCTATTTTTGTCGGCAGCGACAGCAGATATGACTCAAAATTCACAGAGTGCAGATATGCTGAGTAAGAAGGTGGGGTTTTTTTGCACATAATTGCTTTTTAAACTGAAGCTGCACTTTGGTGGAGCCACATTTCAGGAGTGGTAGCAATGAATAAACTGATGGGGGCCAGAGTGATCTGTTGTTACGGAATAACTTCCCTGAGCATGGTGTGCTGGTACCAGGCTGTAGGTTAAAGTTAGAGGAATCCCTGTAGGTATGATGCAGTAACCTTCTGGATCTGAGCTGCTTATTGGCTCTGCTGGAAATTTGCCCTGTTTATGAACCATATGTCCTTTCCTGGTATTTACCCTTGATGAAAACTCAGCTAGGAATCAGTTTAATTTTCATCATTCTGCCTAAAATTAGACCTGCAATGCCATAGGGGGTCAGGATGGGCAGTGCGTCTTGCTGTGTTGATTCTGCTGGGCTCACAAGGACAGATTTAGTTTTCTTTTGGTAGTACAAATAAGACATAGGGCACAGCAATCTTTGTGTGAAGGCCCTCCATCTTTCTCTCTGTTCAAAGTAATCAATATGAATTTAGGTACTTTAAATTTATTCTGAGCACTCTTTGCTCCATAAAATAAAGGCTGTTTGAGAGATGATATGTCTACAGTGGAAGTAATACCCCTTGGACTGAAAATATCACCAGGCAGTACAGCATGTGGTCTGGGGGGGTGTATCTAGATCAGACTGTGCATTAAATCCTGTTTTCACATACCCAGGAATGGTCTTTAGACCATATATTACGGAGTGGGTTACAGCTGCATAATGCTGCAACACTGCTGAGTGTCTTAACTTCTGTGTGTGGTTATTTCCTGATCCACATCTTTCACACAGACAAGTCAGCAGCTCTAGAATCCTCATGGCCTCAGAGTCAGGTTTTGAAACTTAGCTCTAAACAGTGTCCTCTGTATTAGCCCCAAAACCACTCCTCCTGTCACAGCTGCAGCAGCAGCAGCACACCAGACAGTGCAGCAGAGTAAAGTGTACTGTAGCTCTGGTGTCAGTAAGGGATGTTTTTGGAGAAACTTGCTGATTCCTATGTCTCTCTCTTTCCCCTCCACCCTGTTTTAATTTTCCAGCTGACTTTGGCTTCTGTGCCCAGATCACTCCTGAGCAGAGCAAACGCAGCACCATGGTGGGCACCCCGTACTGGATGGCACCTGAAGTGGTGACACGGAAAGCTTATGGGCCAAAAGTGGATATCTGGTCTTTGGGGATCATGGCCATTGAGATGATTGAAGGAGAGCCCCCCTACCTCAATGAGAACCCTCTGAGAGTAAGCGAGTGCTTTTCTCCTCAGCTCTTCACTAAGATGCTGGTGAAACTGAGCTCATGTGAATCCTTCAGTGTGGTTTCATCACCTCCAGCCCCATCTTATTCAAATGATTCTGCGGTCTCCTTAGATGTCAGAGTGAGAAGGCTGAGACAGTCTTAGTTAAAAGCCATAGTTTGCTCTGGGTAGCAGAGGTGTGGGTTCTTCCTGTGAGTTAGATCATGCGCACTCATAATTTCCCACTTTCTGGGATGCTGATAGAGGCAGAAGTTCTACCTGATGGCAGCCAAGCAGTCGTATCTTGAAACTTTCTGCCCTTGAATGAGAGAATTCTCCTCTGAGCATGGTCTAGTGGAAGGTTCCCTGACCACTGCAGGGGCGTTGGAACTATGTGGTCTTTAAGGTCCCTTTCAACCCAAAGCATTCTAATGTTCCTGTGATTCTATACAATTCTATTCTAGTAGGACCTTTTTCCTACCGGCAAATTGTTCCTCCTTGCGTGCTCCAAGTAAAATTAGAAGCGTAATAAGCCTTTAGACAGGGCTTAAGCCTCCTGATGTCTTTGCTTTGTTTAATTATTAACAAAAGGAGACATGCTGTCAGCATGTAGGGACATCACTGCTCTTAATATAAGCTAGGTTTATGGCTTTCCCCCCAGTTACACAGGTTGGAGGGATCTAGAAAAATTCTGTTTAACGTCTTTTTTCCATCTCTTGCAATGGAAGTGATTTTTGGGAGAGAAGTGCAGCAGCCAAGAAGACTATAAGGAATAAAACGGTGTTGAGTTAAAGCAACAATACTTTGGCTTCATTTAACACAATTTATGCCAATTACCAGGCTATCAGACTGCTCCCATGGGACATGTTGTGTGATGTGCTTTAAAGGCCCGCATATTGACAAGTCTCTGACAGATTTCTGTTTCTTTTGAAAATTCATCCAGGAAGTTTCTCACATGAAATCCTGAAATGGATGAATTTTGAGTCTCTTGATTCTCAGAGGAGGATGTGTGTGAATGCCTCAGCCCCAAGCAGTAGCAAAACTGCTTTTATTCTGCAGGATGTTAAAAGATGCCTAAGGGTCTGCTGGACATCTTTTGTAAAGAGCCAACTGCATCTTTATCATGTTGATGTTTTAGGCCTTGTGCACTCAGGCAGAGTACCGACAGAAAAAAAATCTATTTAGTCAGGGTTACCTTCCCATGGGGATATAGTCATTACAGGAGTAATGGTAGAGTCATGCCAGTTAACTTCCCTGTGTAAACAGGGTCTGGAATGTTGTTTTTGTCCTTGTAATCCCTTGAGAGGGCTGCAGGATCCAAACCCAGATTACGAGGGTAAAACAATAAAGGATTGGATCTCATCCACAAAAAAATAGGGCTGGCAGCTATTCTGTTTGCTGAAAAGGCATTGATAAGTGACCCTGATAAGGTGGGGTTTTTTCCTCCCCATTGAACTGTGGGGAGGGAGAGGAGAAATGGGTGTCTCTAATCCAGAGATGGAATCTAATCTTCATAACCTCCTGTTTCCTGGGTGCTTGTTTTTGTCTTAGGCCCTGTATCTCATTGCCACTAACGGGACTCCAGAACTGCAGAATCCAGAAAAGCTTTCACCCATATTCCGAGACTTCTTAAATCGCTGTCTTGAAATGGACGTGGAAAAGAGAGGTTCTGCAAAAGAGCTGCTACAGGTAGGTGATGGGGGACAAGACTGGAACAATGTAATCATACAGTCCTGAGTGAGGCCAGGCTTAGGGCGGGATCTTGTGTGAGGTCTTAAATACTGCATCAGCTGAAGGCACAAGCACAGCTAAGATAACCTGTCAGGGGAAAAAAGCAACCGAAAACCACAGCCCCCAGACATAAATCTATAATAAAGTGATAACAGACTGCTCCCTTTCCATGCTGTACTGGCTACTGGCAGCAGCTGTGCAGCGTGTTCTGTGCCCAGCCTCAAATAATAGATATGTCCCAGGCCTGCCAAATGCTGAGCCCCCCTGATTCCTGTGGTTTCTTCACACATCTGGCCATGACATCTGTATGTGTTGTCACAGCCTTGTCATGCTTGTTCTCGTTTGGACAGCAGGAAGGCTTCTAGCTATCAGATATTCTGGCAGTCTCCTTTCTGGAGGAGGGATCACAAAGCTCTTTGAAATGTGCATGGCTTCCATTAACTGGAGCAGTTCAGTGTTACCCCATTTTGCCTGCTACTACTCCTTAACAGAGATGATGGAACAAAGCTTGTGAGATATCTTAATTATAGAGTGGCTTGGGTTGGAAGGGACCTTGAAGATCCTCTGGCTCCACTTCCCCTGCCATGGGCAGGGACACCTTCCACTAGACCAGGCTGCTCAAAGCCCCATCCAACCTGGTCTTGAACAATTCCTGGGTTGGGGCAGCCGCAGCTTCTCTTGGTAACTTGTGCCAGTGCCTCACCACCCTATAATCAGATATTTGACTGAAAACCTGAGGTCTTAGTCTGAACTCGTGGTGAAAGTTGAGGACCAAGCTGCCAGGATTTTTACCAGCGTGGATGAGAGGAGTGGTTTGTGTGTTCTTTCTGTCAAATTTGCCATGAGGGTGGAATATGTAAGTCTTCGTAAAATAAATCTGTGATCAGGAACACTCAGACCTTAACTATCAGTTTCCGTTTTTTGTTTTCCTTTCCCTCCACTAATTTGTGTAAAGGGCTCAGACTTGGACATGTTGCTGCCTTCTGAGACTATAATGAAGCATAGATGTCTGACAGTATGGCAGTAGTTGAAAGATCACTTTTTCTTCTGGACTTTTCAGTCCTAAAATATCAGAAAGAAGTTACGTTCTGTTCCTTGGAGCAGGAGAACATTCTGACTGTAACACTTGTGGCCTCTGAATTTTTACTTCTTATTTTTTTCCATCTCTGAGGCATGTTACCTTGGGTGATTGATCCCTTCTGATGCTCAGAAGTTCTGTGGATTATCGATGCTTTTTGTTTTCAGAACAGCTTGTGGACCTGCCCTTCACTCTCACCTGGGAGCTGTTTTGATAATATTGTTTTATTTAAAGAAGAGCACCAGTATAGGAGACTGAATGGTGCTGTGTTGCAAGCTCTGTGCTGCTCTCCTAAATTTCAGCTGCTTTGCAGATTTCTGATATCTGGTAGAAGGCCAAGGCAGGACTTTCTCCAGACCTGTGACAATGGGGAACGGGGAAATGAGAGGTGATTCCTGCATAGAGCCCTGTGCCTTGTGTCTGAATCACACAGGTTGATTTCAGTACACCTTCTGTCACGCTGGATTTCACTATAGATTTTGCAGCTCTATAATTCCCCAGGGGAATTCGCTGAGCTTTGCTTGATCTTGAGCATGTGCAAACGTTGGATAATTTAGCATGTCTTGGGTGCAAATCTCTTCTTCACTTCATGCAATCCCCAAACTTTTGTGGTAGTAACAGATCCTCTGGTTTCATGTGTTCAGAGACTAGAGAAGGTTCTTAGATTTCACATGGGTTTAGATGAAAATGTTTAGAATAGCCACTTCTGGGGCATGTTCTGAAAAATCTAACCATTTTTCCTTTTGTTTTGTCCTAGCACCAGTTCTTGAAAATTGCAAAGCCTCTATCCAGTCTCACTCCTCTGATTATTGCAGCTAAAGAGGCAGCCAAGAACAACCATTAAAGCGGTGAAGTCAACACAGTCATCATGTCAAGACTTTTAGATGATCACTTCAGAGACTGAACAACTTGCCCTCCTCCCCTTCTGCTCCTTCTTCGCAGGGGTGTTCTTAAAACTTCGACTTGCCCTGAAGGGTGGCAGAGGCATCGTTCACTGTTTGTGGAAGGGCACACAACAGGGACATGGCTGATCTTACGTGGTGAAATGTCCTTCCATCCTCGTGATGGGGACGAGAGGGGAAGAACATTTTGTATGGGTGAGAAGATCTTTCTGAGAGCGTCTGAACCTGACCTACCCGTAGCGCAGCCAGTTTGTTTTCATATTTCTTATGGTGTTTATTTTTTAAAATGATGTGGAGCCTTACACCATGTTTATCTTAATAAATTAAATCTTTTGCTGGCTGCACGTTGCCTGCTTCTGCCAAGCTGCTATTACACCGTGGAGGCTGCTCTGTGCTTTGGATGACCCGAGGAGGGAAGGAAGCAGGCAGCAGCGATGTGAACAGCTGTCAGTGGAGAGGGGAATGAGGGGGTGAAGGTGCATCCCTCCTGCAGCACTGCTGGATGCTTCAAGGAAGCGTGGACAAAGCCTCTGTGTGCTTCCTGCAGCCACTGGAGAACTTAATTCATGGATGATCTCTTTGCCAAATTGTGTGAACTGCCCCCTACTCCCCCCTTCCCCCTTTAGTGGCAACTCTACTAGTTAAACAAATCTCAAATATTTTTTTTTTGTTGTTCTAGGAAATAAATCACAGGAAAAAAATGGCAGAGAGCTCTTTTAGGGTTATTGTATCAGCGCTGTGAGGCTTTTTAGAGACCCTGCCCTGTGTGATAAACAAACAAAGCAATTACTATTCTAAAGACAAAATTTGCCTGCAAAATATGTTGAAAACTCTTGTTTCTTAGAGCAAGTCCAATGGAAAACAAACTGATAATGGATGCTGCTTTCTCCTTGGAGATGTGGGGACATGAATTTTTTTGAAATGATAGTTTCTTTATGCTACTGATTCCTTGGGTTGCCAGTAGTCTGTGAAACAACAGGAAACCTGGAACTACTAGGAGAGGGACTGGTTGTAAACACTGGGCTTATGTTCAACTGTATACTGATTTTTAATAAAGTGACTGCTGCGTTTCGTGGCTTGGGGCTAGGGGAGAACTAGAGAATTCACTGTCACCAGACAAGTCTGTCATTGCTTGTATGGTCACTGGCTACTTGAATGTGTTGGATGAGGTAATACAACCTTTGTTTCTTACCCCTTCTTCTGCAGTCCTTTGGGATAGCGAGTGGCCCTCAAGGGAGTAACTTTACACACAGAGAAAATTGATAAAAAATTGTGTGTTATAACTGTGGGAGCTGCTTTCTCTGTACTGCTTTGGTCACACATAGGGTGAGTTTAAACCTGTTCTGGAGTAACCTCTCATCTTTCTGTTGGACAGAACTTCATTCCTTCTTGCTGAGACCTGCTGCTGGCTCAGCCCTTTCCTCCCTGCACCTGGGCTTTAATTAAATATATTTTTCTGATTGGCTCCACAGTCCATGACAGCTCTTACACCAGCTTCACTGGGTGTAGGTAGTTTGTGAGTTCTTTCTCTTCTGAGGAGTCTTCTTGCATCCTTTGTGCTGCTGGGTGGACACTGTGTGACACAAGGCTGAGGGGTGAAGTCTGTTGCCCTAATTGCAGCCTTCTCCCTTTGTGTATGTATATTTCGTCTCCCAGTATTATTAAGTTTCTTCTCACAAAGCTTGTATCCAAGGGTGAATTCCTGGGGCAAAACAGTAGAGCTGCCAACCTGGAAAGGGATATGATCTATTAATGAGCTCATCGGCTTGGAGCTTAGGTGGAGATTGTGGAATGGAAGGCCACTATGCTTGAATAATTCCCTTTGTAAAGGACTTTGTATTCCCTCTGGAAGACTCAGGATGGCATATGTGGGAGGAAAAGAATGAGTGTCTAGATCTTTCTTGATCTAAAATCTCATTTGACTGGCAGATTTGGCAATTGATTATTTTTCTGACAGCACAGGGTTCAGTTTGATCCACAGTGTGTTTAATGTCTCTGACTTCTCTTTAATTCCCTTCCCCACACCCTTCTCTGCATTTCATTGAGATGAGAACCTTAATGCAGATGTGCCCTATCTGTGAGCATGCACGGGGGTTTATTTTCCTGCAGCAAGATTTCTGCTAAACTTCTCCAGAGAAGATAGAAAAGATTCTTTGTATGTGTTTTAAGTTGCTCTTCTGGATCCTCTGTTGCATAATGGAAAGGGATCAACAGTGACTGTTTATCCCTCCTCTTACAATGTGCTTCTGTCTCGTGGACTTCCACACTGACTCGGTCCTGCCTGGTTTCTGTTGGCTGCTGGAGAGGGATGTTGCCGAAAGCCTTTCGTTCTGCTGGGAAAAGCTGCAAGACTGTGCCCGTGCCTGTGTGTCGTCTTGTCCCAGGCTGCTCTGTCCCCACTCGTGATGGGTGGGTGGGAAAAGGCAGTGATTTGCTACAGTGTGCCTGGACCTAATTTCTAGTTACCAGACACACGATGTTTTTACATTCTCAGAAAATATTTTTAAAAAATTGTAATTAGCTTAATCTTAGGAGAATGTGTTTATTTTGTTCTAGTTCTGAAACGCATCCTTTCCTCCCCTCTCCTTTCATGTGTGAGTTGCCTGGCACCAGCATCTCCGTTAGCTTTTGAAGAGCCCTTCCTGTCTACAGCACCTTCTTGTCTACAGAGGGCTCTTAAATAGAGACTTTCTGACTTTTAATTTAACATCCAGGACTTACTTTTCTGAGAATATCTTGTCCCTGCTGTTACTTGAAAGTGACTACAACTTGACAGGTTCTTTGGTGCCTTTTTTTCCTCCCTAACTTTCTCTTAGTAACTGATTTGTCTGAGTTGAAACCATTTTTAATCACAGCCCTTAATTATTAATTTGCCTGCTAATATTGAAGTTCTCTCTTCTATATTAGAACATTAAATATTCAATTGTTTTGACTGTCCTTTCAGAAAATTGGTTTCCTTTTTGAGGGATCTCAAGCAATCTTATACCAGAAATAATTTCATGTCCTGCAGTTTACAAAGGGCTTGGTGGAGGATGAGGCTAAAACTCATCTTCTTTTCTTGAACACAGGTTGTCCTCTTTGAGTATCAGTTGGTAGCTTCAATAAGACCTTTCCTGTGTTTCAAGAATGGGCATTGATTTGTATTACTTTAGCTATTAGGGGTTTTAGGGTTTAGAGGTTTTCTAAACAATTTGACTTGGGTCCAAGAGTTTGTGTGTGAGAGGGGCATGGAGACCACGTGAGAAGAAGGTTATTTGGACAACACTCTCAGGCACACAGTGTGATTCTTGCAATTGTCCTGTTCAGGGCCAGGAGTTGGACTCAGTGATCCTTGCGGATCCCTTCCAACTCAGGATATTCTGTGGTTCTGGGAGGCTGGGAGTGAAGAGCCAGGACAGGGACGGAGGGCACAGCAGAACTGGCTGGTTGCAGCAGCAGCAGCGCACCTTCAGCCATCCCTGAAATGTCTTCATTGAGTGGATGTATTTTTAAAGAACATAAATCTGACAGCTTAGTTGCTACAGGCATTTCTTTAGGCAGGCATTATGCTCCTACCAAACTGCTTTCCCCTTTTAAACAAAAGGGGTGCAGGGATTTCTCCAGCAAAGGAGGCTCCTTGAGAAAGGAGGTTTCCATGGAGACACTTACTTGACTTAAACGATCTGGCTAAGGCTTGAGAAGAGGTTTGGTGGGTAGACACTACATCGACACAAAAGCCACTGTTTTGCAAAGCAGCTGGGGTTGCTGTGTTTTGTTGCCAGCTTGATGTCCCTTTTCAGGGGGTTGGTTTTGAAAAAGTGCTGAGAATGTTGCCTGGTCAGGATTGTGAGGTATATAAAAGTCTGGCTCTTCTTAGCTGAGCTCTCTGTTAGTATCCTGATCCATCTGTCTCAAAATGCCGCAGGTCGGTGTAAGTAGGGCATGTTTGCAGCAGAGCACTATGCAAGAAAGGATTGCAATGGTCTCTAGCAGGAGCTTGCTTTCCTAGAACCCACCCTTCTTGGCTGACAGCAAAATTGGTTCTGACCACTTTCCAAGAATAATATTTGTTTGAAGCCCATTCCTAATTAAGGGCTTGCGTAGTCCATTTGTCTGGTGAATGACAACATCTTCAGTGTTAAAATTGTTGAAGGTGAACTGATTATCTGCTCATCTTCCCCCCATAAAGCAGTAAGGCTTTTTAATTTAATTAAAGGCTTTTTAATTTAATTTCAGCTGTAATAGAGAGCCTGTAGATGTATTTTGGGGTCGTAAGCCCAACTGGATGAAGCATATGTGTAATGAATGCTGTAGGATCTCATAGTTTGTTGCTGATGACAACTCACGGTGGCAGAGGTGAGATTTTAGAGAAGCAGCTGCCAACTTTGACAGGGAATGGCCAACAGCAACAAAACTGCAATAAGGATGGGAGCTGGATAGAAACTTCCTGCCAAAATGGAGCCTACAGGGAGTGGTGGGAAAGAGACAGAGTTGGTCCAAAGGGTAGGATGAAGCAAAGGTTGAAACTTCAATTACAAAGTTGCTGAGGAAATTCAGGGAGTGCCACAGCAGCCTGCTGCATCTCAAGGCAGCAGTGTATCTGAAGGAGGAGAGCAGAAAGGAGGCTGAGAAGGGAAAAGGTGCTGAAAATGGAGACTGGAGCAGCAATATGGCTCTGAGTCACAGCCTGTGCTAAGAGCTGGAGCTAATCCAGCAGGTTCACAAAAAAATTACAAAATTCAGCTGAAAAGGAAGAGTGGAGCTAGAACGGAGGAGATGGCCTTGATGTGCCAAGGAACTGAAGACAGAGGCCAGATTTCCTGAATGTGTGAAACAGCAGAAATGAATTTAACACAGGCTTCTGTGGATGACAAGCAGCTCGTTCCCTCCTGCCTTGTAGCATCAGTGTTGTGTCTTTTTTGAGATCAGGTCTGCTTTGGGATCGTGTCAGCAGCTGCCCAACTTTGGCCTTGTGTTTGTAAAGAAGGCTTTTTGCTCTGCACCTACTGATTTCTGACTGCAGCTCTCTGCTGTTGGTAGATGTCTTTGTGTCGTGTCCCACCTGAAAATACAGAGGCTGTTGCAGTTTTAAAATCTGCTGGATAATGTATTTCTCTCCATGCTGTCTTGGCATAACTCTCCTGTACTGTACTGCCGGGTTTGTTTAATGTGCCAGGTCAGCTCAGCCATTTTAAAAATAAAAATTGGAACCTTAAATAAAACCTTAATTACTTGTTTCTGCTTGACTTGCTGTTTCAATGACCCTTGCAGTGATAGTAGAAATGAATGGGGGTGCTTGAAGGAGGGGTTGTGTGTCTCTGACCTGTTTTAGATTAATCAGATCTCATTTGGTTGAGCAAAATGACTACACTAAAAGCTGTTGCAGCAAGTGTGACTTTCACCACTTATTTTAACTTGTTTGGACATAGTTAATGTTCTGGAAAGCAGGCTGGGAGCAGGATCTAGACCACAGCTTGAAGAAGAAGGGGAATCTTGGATGCTTGTTTTCTCTGCAGATAAAGTTTGGTGTCTGAGGCTCCTGGTATGGAGGAGGAAATCAGGGATGGGTTTGAGATGGGTATGTGCACCCACCTTCTCAGCATCACTTTTTCTTTCAGGATTGGTGGGATGAGGCTGATGACAAGAATAGGAGTTCATCATACTGCTTGGGTATCATCTGACCTGGATGTTTTACTCTGGAGTCTGAGAAGCCTAACCCAGTGCTGAGAGGACTTTCTGAGGTCAGCATCTGTGGAACATGGGAGTGAGGATGAGTGAGAAGCTCTGCCAAGCTCCTGTGAGTCAGCTGGGTGCTAAGCCAGGTTTTAGAGAACCCACTGAGAGAAAAGGGAACACCTTGATTGGGGACTTGACCAATCAGAATAAGGAAATCAATGTTACTTCATAAAATCCTCTGCGTAGAAGAGATGCTGGAGCTGAAGACTTGCTTTCCATCAGCTTTTTTCAGGAAAACCAGAGGAGATACCCATCAAGTTGTGTTTTGCAAAGATGGGGGCCCCACTGTTTGAGCAAGAAGAACATTGCAGCTGAACTGGCAGGGATTTTGGGTGATTCTCTTTGCCATGATGTGGTAGCATCCCATGTTGGATGTCCTTGTCCCATTAGAGAAAAGAAATCTGTCTGGGCCAACACCACCTCCCCTTCATAGAATCATAGAATGACTTGGGTTGGAAGGACCTTAAAGATCCTCTAGTTCCAACACCCCTGCCATGGGCAGGGACACCTTCCACTAGACCCAGGTTGCTCAGAGCCCCATCCAACCTGGCCTTGAACATTTCCAGGGATGGGGCATCCAAAGCTTCTCTGGGTAACCCATGCCAGTGTCTCACCACCATCACAGTGAAGAATTTCTTCCTGATATCCAATCTAAACCTCTCTTTCATTTTGAAGCCATTTCCCATTGTCCCATCATTCCATGCCCTTGACCAAAGTCTCTCTCCAGCTCTCCTGTAACCCCTTTAGGTACTGGAAGGTGCTCCAAGGTCTCCACAGAGTCTTCTCTTCTCTAGGTTGAACAACCCTGCTTCCTGCCAAGCTTCACAAAGCAGGATACCAGGCAAACTTTGCTCATGGTAATGTACACCGCCCCAAAGTGCCCCTCAAATTACTACTGGGTTGGTGTCTGGTGGCTCTACCCCCTCCCTCTTGGAGGGAGCAGAGTGTATTCTGACTAGCTACCATTATCCATGATTTCGGGGGATAACTTTCTGTCTTGGAGGCTTCTTCCCTTGAGATGAACTTGGTTGAGTTGCCCAGCAGTTGATGGGGGATGGGAGACACTGGACAGTGAATGATGTCAAGGCTTTAAGAAATGGTTGATGTTGATTTCAGTGAAGTATAACTTGTATGGAGGCTCTTCAGAGCCCAAGGTACCTTTCCTTGAAGGTAAACTCATCAAATTTAAAAACAAATAATTATTGAAGGCTTATTTGATAGCTTAATAGTTTTGGAGTTAAATAATTGGAGTTAAATAATGGAGTTTTGGAGATAAATCATTCTGGAGATGGACACAAGGTGACAATGCTTTGTGTTAGACCAGCAGATCTGTGGAGGGGGAAAGACAGGAAAAAGCTTTGGGGAAAACACAGCTTCAGGCCTGAGCCAGACACAGAAAGCTGGCAGCTAAATCCTAGTGGGAGCAGTTATTCTGTGTGTACCTTCAGGATGTTTGTTTATTTGGGAACAAAATGGGGGAATAAGTGATAGGAGAAGCAATACACTGGCAGGTACAACAGAGAAGAGGTGTTCTTTATCACGTGCCGCAGGAACACTGCAGCTCCTCATGCAGAGGATGCTTTGACTGGGTCCCTCATTTTCTAGCAGCATCCAGAAGGCTCCCAAGTTTTGGTTCTCAAGCTCATCTTTGAGGGGGATCTGTAGCTTGAACACGGTGAGCAGGGAGCTGGCTGGGCTTGTCCAATCCTTCCTCATTCCTAAGGCTGTGCTGCCCTCTCCCGGCAGCTGCACAGAAGAGTCCTTTCCTTGCGTGTTCATTTTCTCTGAGCAACGTAAAAAGAAACTTTTTATGCTTCTTTTGGAGAATGCACGCTGAAGGCAGCCGGGGCACACGGGCATGGATAAGATCATCCTGATGTGGAATCTGGTGTCCCGCTGTGTCTGTTCCCTTGTGATCACCCCACCTCCAGCTTTGCTCCTCTCACATTTTGAAGTTGCAGCAGCCTTGAAAGGAAAATGTGTTCCCCCAGGCCATGGGTTATGCATGAGGCCTCTGCTCCCATGCCAGCATGGGTCCCTAATGCTGGGTTCACTGACACCCTTGTGCTTCCCCCAGGTCTGGTGGGACTTTCTGGTGGGCCAGGTCTGCTCTGACATACTGGTTAAGCCTGGTAAAGGAGAAGGGGCACTGTGCCATGATGGCTGGCAGGGTTGACAGAGGCTTCTGGGCAGAGGCTCCTCCCCTGTGAGTGCAGTCAGAGGTGAAGTGAACAACCACTCATCCCTCATCCCACACCTTGCACCCTAAAACCACTAACCTGCGTAAATTTGGGGCTAACAGCTTTTCTGACGGTCAAGGTCATGGTCCTGCTGGCCACGTGTGCAGCTGTAATGGTGTCCGGGGCTCAGGTGTGCCTGGATTGTGCCCTGGAGGGTAGCAGGCAGGTAAGAGTCCTCTCTTTTCTCACCAGTGGAGAGCTGAAATGCTCAAAGGCAGACTGGGGAGTGAGTCTGGACTGGCACAGGAGGGCAGTAAACTGGGGGGCAAACTGCTCTCTCAGTCCCACTCCTTTTCATTCCCCAGTGATGTGTTCCACTGAGGGGAACTGCAGAGAGTTCTTTTAAAAATGGATGGTTAGGAATGAAATTAAGCCAGACAAGGCAAATGTTGTATCTGGAAACTGTTTATTGATAACAAAAAGGAGAAAGAAAAGGAGTTGCCCAAATGAAAGAGGGCTAGAAGAGACAGAAAAGAAGAAAGGAAAATGGAAAAGGAGTGGGGGAGAGGAGAGAGAGGGGACAGAGGGAAAAAGAGGGCATTACCACCAGTGAGTCAGGGCAGTGCTGTCAGTGTCCAGGCGGCGGGGGGTGCGCACGCTGCCTGCCTGGGGACGGGCTGGGTCTTAGCGAGCCAGCGTGGCTCCTGGAGGGGCACGGCTCCCGCAGTGACGGCACCGGACAGGAGGTGAGTGTGTGATCAGACGGGAGGACCGGGACCCTGGACAGGGTCATGGCAACCAGCTGGATCGGGGCGGTAGGGCAGGCAGTGACGGCTGGATCGGGGCGGCAGGGTGGTCAGTGATCGGCGTGGCAGGGTTGGAAGCAGGCAGCCCAGGCAGGGATGTGCGGCAAGGCAGCAAGGCGGTGGTCAGGGACGCAGGAAGGCAGGACAGGTTGAGCCAGCAAGGGCAGGAGAGCCAGAAACAGGCAGGCTGGGGCCAGGGCAAAGAGGGAGCGAGCGGGAGCAGCAAACAGCAGTGAACCCCAGAGAACAGCAACGCAGTTGGTTTTTGTACCCCCTGTCCCCTCCCAAAGCCTGCCCTCTAACACAGAACCACTGGTCCAGTCCAACCTTTCTTTGCCGTCCATTGCTGGAGACCTTTTTGCGACCTGACTGGAGGAGCCCCTCTGCAGTGTCTCCTCCTACCTCGTGGGAGGTGTTGCCAGGAGAAGTCCTCCCAGAGACAAGGCTTCGTCTGGTTGCCTCCTGCATGTGGCACATGGGCACCCCTCCTCCACGTGCCTCTGACAACCATTGTTGAGGCATAACAAAACTGAACTGGCTCCTCACGCCCAGCCTCATGGCTGCATGAATGGTGAGCCCCAAGGTAGGAAGCATCCACCACTTTCTTCTGTTCCTCACATTTTCTAACCACATCAGCCTCTAACCCCACCTCTCACTCAAGGCCCTTGTGTTTTGTAGTCACTCTGAAGCTCCCCCGTCTTTGGGAACAGCGCAACCCAGGGACACTCTAAATTGTCCCATCTCTTTTGCACCATGAAGAATCCACCAGGTAGGTTCCAGCCCAGGAAGGACCAGCATGAGATCAGTGGTAATGCTGAGGCACAGAAAGATGGTGGTGTCCCCAGAGCAGGCACCAGCCCGTTCAGGTCTCCCCTTGCACCAGGGAGAGTGGGTTGGGTGCTCCCGAGTGGGGGCAGGAGCTTTAGGAAACGTCACCACTGGCACTGGTGTGCTGGGGAAGGGAGGTCTCATTGGTGGTGGGTCCCACTGGCCAGCCTGGGTCTCCTTGCTCATGCGATCTACCATGTGAAGGGTAAGAAGCACTCAGTGAGTTCTCTGGACTTACCCTGGTGATGACAAGTGTCACCCGAGAGGCTCCACAGTGACAAAGCTGCAGCATGAGCATCGTGGCCCAGGCTGGGAGACACGGGGCACAGCGCAGTTTTAAGAGCCTCAGTGGTGGGAACCATCTTTACCAGTCCAAAATGAGACATCAACTCTGAGTCCCCACAAAACTCTTTGGCTGCTCAGTTCCCTGAAGGGTGGTTTGTAACCCTGGGATAGTGGGGGATCTTGCTGTGACATCCCCACTGAGGAGCAGCAGGGTGTCCCCACTGCTCTGGAGGGAGGAACCATCAGGGCAGGGGTAATGTGGCCTCCAGGATCACCGACCAAAGCGGAGGAGGAGGCAGCACAGAACAGCTGCTTGTGTGCTCAAGAAACAAAACTCTGAAGTGCTTCAGCCCTGAGATCTGTCATGGTCCTCCCTCACCATTTGCCACATTACATTTCTTGGACACAGAAAAATTTTGCCAAGGGATGCTTTATCACACCCTCTTCTTCCTCACCGGTCCTTGCATGATTTTCCCCTCTGGGAGCCCCTTGGGCTCTCAGGGTACCTCAAGCTGTATCCTCCCGGCTGTGTTGCAATCCCCTGATTTCTGCCAGGAAAGGACAAAATTATGCCATTTCTTAAAGGACAGCTACGAAATATGGAAGAAGAGTGAGGACTGTGCCTTTCCCCCTTTAGACAAGGCTGTATCAGCTCCATCAGCTCAGCTGGCCCTGCTGTGGGAGAGTGGGCAGCGGAGCTGCTGCAGCAGCAGCTGTGAGAGGCAGAGTTTGTCCCTGCCAGCTGCTTTGAGTGCGATGTAAAAGCTCCCTCCATCCACTCAACACAGCCTGTGTTTGTGCTGGGGGCCTGGCTCCCCATGGTCAGGCTCGTGATGTATCTGCCTGGTCTCCCTGGCTGCCCGCCTGAGGGATGTGGCTTTCCCAGAAATGACGCTCAGAGCCCCTTGCTGAGCCCCAGGACTTGGGAGGACGTGGGAGGCAAATCTGCCTGCGTGAGGTGATTTTTTTGAGTTTGTATTTCAACTCTTGGGGTAAGTTTTCCTCTGGTGGGTTGCACACGCCAGAAGAAATCGCCATGTCTTGGGCACAACTGGTTGGGCTTTGCGCCATTATCCACAGCCGCTGCCATCCTCGGGAAGGGACAGCAGCATTTCTTGGGAGCAAGTGTGTTTGAAAACAACTCTGATCAGCCCAAGCAGCCTGAGAAGCGTTGGTGAAGGAGGTGTCCCAGGATGCAGGAGCAGGTCCAGGCCCAGGTTTCCATGGAGGTTTCCAGCATCCTGCCAAACCTGCTGCTCCCCATTTGCACTGTGCCTCTGCTTTACCCTGAGTCTCCCCACACCAACACTTTGCGGGATGCTGATGCTCTCCCTGGTTTTTGTGTGTCAGAGCTATGTGTCAAAGTGTTCAGGCTGGGAGATGGCAAGTGGACCTCCCAACCCTCCTTCTCCTGCAGCCTCATCCTCTGGGGCTTGATGTGAAGCTGACTGTGAACCTCTTTATACTTGGATATGCTGTGCATTGAGGGGCTGGAGGAGTCTCAGCTCTCTTGTGATGGGGCTTGGAGCTGGCCAGGGTCCCTTTCTTCCCCCTCAGCCCATCCTGTGGGCCTCCAGGGACTGACATTTCTGCTTTTTGTGGGATACTACCTGTTGCAAAAAGCAGATGCTGCTTGCCCATGGCTGTGGGTCTGAAGCTTGGATCAGTTCAGGTCACTTCCTTCTGCCCGCTTCTCCCTTATCATTCCTGGAGCTGCCTTAAACTGTGCCATTTCTGTCATAAATCTCGTGGGGACATCGTTACCTGCATGAGCCACCTGCTCTGAAAGTTCAGCAGCTGTTCCTTGGGCAAATGTGCTGTGTGGGATGGGGGACACGATGGGGACCCACGCTGGCCCCTCATGCTGCCAAGGCAGTGTGTTGTGAGAGGACTTAGGGTAGGAGGGTGTGAACATATGTATTTCCCAGCAAAATACTCCATGATGTGGCTGTCAGCTGGGCAGGGACACCATCCCCACTCCCTGTTTGTGCCATTTTTGCCCTGGTTTTATCTTGTCCTGACACAAACAGAAGCAAAACTCACTGGGTTCGAGGCTGACCTGCCCTGCTGATATCCTTGGAGAGGGTTTGTACAGCACCAGCCCCTTGCAGGCATTTCCTTTATGGACTCATAAACTCCAAGGCTGGACTTGCTGGTGGTGGCAAGGCTCCAGCAGATCCTTGCTTGCCTTCATTCCCAGTTTCTGGTATGTCTAGGACATTGACTGGGACACTGGGAGAGGATTTTGTGGTTGAGATAAGCTGGTGAACTCTGAGCTGAAGATACTAAAGCCAGAGCAGCATCTGCCCAGCTGATCAGTCCTTTGCCAGGTGTTTGCTGAGCAAACTGGTGCTGAAGGCTTTGCACCTCTATACCCGAAAGAAAGGAAAAACACAGCGATATTTTAGGGCAGAGAACAGTGATATTTGGGGTTTTCTTTGCTTGTTAGGAGGTAAGACTATGGTTGTACTTTTAATAAGTTTTTTCATTTTTCAGGCTCTTACCTCCACTGTAAGGAGCTTTTTTGGGCTGATGGTGTTGCTCAGCCCTGTCCCTTTATCTTCCTGTAACCCTTGGGGTTCATACACACCATGAGGATGCAGCAGCTGGAAGAATGGCAGCCAGAATAGGTGAAGGCCCTTCAGAACTTATTTTGGGGAGTTGCTGACCCTACTGCTGTCTTCAAAGGAAGAGCAAAGTTCTCTGGCTCTCTATGTTCTCCACCACTCCTTAAGCCTTCCAGACCACTCCCATTCCATGCTTCCCCTGGCCATGGACCTGCAGGACCTCAGTGGGGCCCCGTGACGAAGCTGGGCTCAACACGGCCCAAATACATAAGGAGAAAAATCCAGTGGATCAACTCAGGAGATTAAAACTGCAGGGTACCTGGAATAGCTGCTGCTTCCTAAATCTCATTAGTGCCACCGGTCTTCTTAATCTCACCCTTTCCTGCCCTATTTATGAGATTTCCAGGAATTAGACCATAAAGCAACTAATTTTTCTAGAGGCTCACACACAGCCCCATGCGTTTTTACTCCAGCCAGCTAAATGTTAGATGGAAAACCACCAGCGATAAAACCAGCTGCTTCTACCTTCGTGTCTTGTGGTTCCTGCATTTATTTAATTCCAATTCTCCCAGTTCCACAGGAAGACTGATGTTATTTTAGGACCAAGTGCTAAGTAAGGACTGCTTTAAAGTGGAACTCTTACGTGCCTTCTGCTCATCGTTAAGTTTCGGAGTGAACCAGGCTGTCACCTCTGTAGCTCATCTTCTAATTAAAAGTTTCTCTTTGTAATGTGAACTGCACAAAATCTGCTGGACCATCCTTTCTGGCCTGTTCTTGCCCTCTCTGTTCCCAAGGGCAGTTTGCTGATTTTGCTTTTGATCTGTCTTTTCATCTAACAAGAAAAATCCCAATGTGAGGAACTACAGGGACGGAAAAACTGCACCAGTGGTGTTTCAGAGAGCCCTTCAGGGCTGGAGGGGATGTTTGTTTAGCTTCTAATGCAGTGAAGAGTTTTTATGGAGCAGGAGGAGCTGCATGAGGCTGTGCAGCTTCCTATCCTGAGAAACTTTATTATGGGATTTTGCCTCTCTGAAAGTCTGAAAGGGTGCATTGGAGGTTACAAAACACAACCTGCTTTTGTTGTACTGACCTATCCCCTCTCCTCCTTCAAAGGAAGTTATAACTCTAATAGGATTTAGATATTAAAGCCCAAAACCATGCAAAAACCCAAGTAAAATAAGCGGTTTTGCATCCGGAGTTGCTCAGAAATCTGGTGCAGTGGATTCCTGCCTGGGGCTTACAGCCATGGAAAATATTTTCATGGAGGAGGTTCAGGAGTTTTAATTCTGAGGGTCAGCAATGACACATCTTTCCCAAATCTCCTCTGGGATATTTCCTCAAACCCCGTCTTTTGGACACTTAATTCTGCCAAGGTGGGATGTGAATACGAGCCTCTCCTGTTCTGGGTGGGCAAGGGATGAATGAATCAATCCCAGGTTCGTCCCCAAGCCCCCGGTGTCTCCCAGAGCCACGCCATGAGCAGCTGCCCGCGTCCCATGATGAGATTTTAATTTTTCCAGCCTTGGGGACTGAATTTATTAAGCCTCTCGTGGCCCCTCCTACCGTGGGAGGGACGGCTCCAGCAGCCTCTCTAATACCGGGTGTCACACAGCGGTGCCACCATTCGCGTCCCGGAGTGTCACAAGCGGAGGACACAGCAGCCCAAGTGCAGCGGAAAGCAACAACAGCCCCTCCATGTGCGTCACGGCGCGGTGAGTTACCTCCCCCTTCCTGACTCCCAGAGATGCTCCTGCCCGCCGAACTTCGCCCCTGCCTGCTCTTCCCTGCTTGCCTTGAAAGTTAGCACCGAGGTGGCGAGATTTTTTTTCCACTTTTCCTTTTGTTATCCGTGGGTTTTTGAGTGTGCTGGTTGGGATGCGACAGCGGGCGATTGACCCGGCTCCCGCCCGGGCTGCAGCGAGAAACAAAGCCCAGAGAGCCGGAGAAGAGGGAGAAACGATAACAAAAGGGGAGGGAAGGGGGTGATTGGTGAGCAGGGGGCTCTCTGGGGAGTTTGCTGGGGAGGAGGAGGTGCTCAGCAGTCGTGCTTCACCCGGGGTCCGTGCTGGATGAGTTGGCTGTGACCTGTTGAGCGGATAAACGGGAGCCGGGATGAGACGTGAGCGGCGGGTGGCTCATGGGGTCGCTGTAGTTGGGGCAGTGGTGGGAGGGAAACGGCGGCTGAGCGTTTGCAATCCTTGGGATAAAGGGCTGTTTCCATAGTAAAAGGGAGAAAGGAGCCTCTCTCTTTCTTCCCCTGAGCTTGCCTAGCGTGTGAACGGGGAGGTTGACTCAGGAACAAATAACCCGTGAAAGGGTAACATCTGGGAACAGCTGTAAATAATCACGACTTGGTTAGAAAGGCTGGAAGCAACACTACGGTCCACCATCTGCCCTGATGCTGCAGTCACCCTGGGAGCTGTGATGGGCAAGTGTTTGGAGAGCAGCTCGGTTTGCAGCTGAAACAGGATTTGACCCTGGCTTTAGTCTGCTGTCGTTGTCCAAATGCTTCCACATTATTTGTAGGCATAACCACAACTGGCAATGAAATAGGGGAATTTTCGCTTCTAGGAAAGAGTGAATTTTAATTCAGTACCAGGCACTCAGCTGATGTGAACCTGGGGACTGGCACTGGGACAGCTTTAAGCTGAAAAGTGCAAACTTTGATTAGCTGGAGGTCCAGCCCGTGGTTTACATTACCTTCTCTTCATTTCTGAACTTTTCTCTGGGAATCCTGACCTCACAATGTAGCATCTCTAGTGGTAACTTCTGAGAGATGATGCCAGGTGGAAGGACAAGAGAGAACAGAAATCATTTCCTACAGGTGGTCAAAGATTTTAAGCTGCATTTAACAACAAAAAAAGGCATAATGTACCATGAGACCAGCTGGATTGGAATGCAGAATTGTTCTGAATCTGAAGGGAGCCAAAGCTGTCACTTCCTTTATAACTTTGGTATTGAAATGTTTAAAAGGTGTGCAAGATTTTCAGGGCAATTTGAAATCCTTGCAGGAATTACAAACACAAAGCTTGTTCTCACAACTAGTCCTGGGACTTCCTTGTGCCGTGACATTGGACTAAGGAGGTGAGCAAATAGTGTCTTTTGAACTTGATGTATCATTTCTGGAGATGGAAAACACAGTTCTTTAAATTTAGTTGTGTCAGCTTGTTGTGAGGCTGCCTGCAGCTCACAATGTACCTCTGTGCAAGTTGTTACCATACAGTTTCACTCAGTGTGATAAAGCATCAGCCAAAATAAAAGAGAAAATTGTTTTGTTTTTTTTTTTTTTCCTAGAATTTTGTGGCCCTTGACAACTTACCCCTTTTTTCTCTGCAAGCCCAGAGGCCCTCCTTCAGGCAAACCTTTCTGGTTATGTGTAGACACTGCAGAAGCTACCACCCATCAGCTAAGACACACGTGCTCCAGCGTGGAGCAGGTCCTGCCCGCTGGCAAAGCCCCAGCTCAGTGGCTTTGCATGGGGGGACAGGGTGCAGGGAGCTCTGCAGCGCTCGTTCCCTGTAGGCTGCAACGCCATGCACATGTGCAGCAACAGCCTGGCCTCGGTCCAAACCTGACTCCATGTCTCAGGATATCTTGCAGGAAGAGGTCTGTACCTCATCTTGGAGTGACCTCCCATGTGTTGGCCTGTACAACTGCCCCAGAGACCTCTGTGGTGTGCAGCAAAGCAGGGCCTTGGGCTGCGTTTTAGGTGAGCCGATCAGATAAAAAGTTGGGAGAAGTTCCTTTGTGTTACAGGTCTTACTGAGAGGAAAGAAAAGAGCTGGTGTGGGTAGAGCAGCCTGGAGACGTGACCTGTGATGCACCCTGGCACTCATGGCAGGATGGCAGTCCTGAGGATGCACAGGCTTGGCTCCACATTGCACCCTCTGCTCCAGCTACAGGCACGTAGTGCGAGGGAGCTGAGCAACCTGCCTGCAGGTGCTCCTCTCTTCAACATCTTGTCCTCATCCTGTTATTCATGTGCTGGACACTGCTCTCCCAGCAGCATTCAAGCAGGGCTCATAGCTGGCTGCTTTTTGGTGGCTGAGGGCTTGGCATTTTATAAAAACCCAGTAAACAGAGGGTATCATTGGTCATGTTCCCTGTTATTCTCCCCACCAGCAGG
This sequence comes from Oriolus oriolus, assembly GCA_013400235.1. NCBI lineage: Eukaryota > Metazoa > Chordata > Aves > Passeriformes > Corvidae > Oriolus > Oriolus oriolus. Next base: position 272,688 of record VXBT01004752.1, read on the forward strand.
ACATTGGCACTTGCTGCATTTCTTTCTCTCTCCAGGAAAAGAGGATGGAAGTAGAAACAGTGATATTTCAGATGCTTGAAAAGGAAGATGTCCCTGCTCATGGCCGGGGATTGGAACCAGTTGATCTTTAAGGTCCCTTTCAGCCCAAACCATTCTGTGATACATTGATATTATGAATATGCCCGTGTCCTGGTCTCGTATTGATCCTATTCTCCTGTCATTGTTTGCCTTGCCAGTCTTTGTGGTGTCTCCAGGGAAGAAGTTGTGTCAAGCATGATGAAAACCTGCTGTCCAGGTCAGGATGGACTCTCCGTGCTCGTTGTCCGGGTCCTTTCTGGTGGCTGAGCAGTTGTAGTCTATGTGAGTGCACATGATGCTGTAGCAAGAGGGAGATGAGAAACCCTGTCCCGGGACTCATCCTCTGCAGGTCTGGAGCCAAGGGAAGCTCTTGGGGCCACCACAGTGTGCCAGCTCTTTTGTTTCATCAACACTTGCAAGGAGAGGTGACAGGGTAAGAGGCTGGCTGTGATGGTGGTGTGCTGTAATAGCAGCAGGGAGCACGAGAATAGCAGCAGGCAGGGAAAGAGGGCAGGGCAGGGTGGGGGAATGAGTACATGTGTGAATGAGGCTGTGGCTGCTGCCCAGGGCGGCTGTTTTGACGTCAGCCCCAGTGTTGGGTGCAAGAAGAAAGAAGCACGTATCTGCAAGCAGGGCACGGGCCGGGAGCAGCTCAGAGCATCGCTGTAGGCCCACTGGAGTCTCACTGCTTGTGCAGAAATGCTTTAGAGTCAGTCCCTGCCTTACTCTCCTGCTTCATTTCCTCTGTTCTCCAATGCAACTGTGAGCCATTCCTTATTTCTCCAGCTTCCATCTGCTCCAATTAGGCTGGAAGCCCCTGGACGGTTTTCAATCCCTGGGACACTTTTACAGCACTGAGCCTTGGTGACAATTACGGGTCCGGTCCTCCCTGCTCCGGCAGCCCCGGCTGCCGCCACTGACTCAGTCTGGTCCTTTCGGCAGCTGCTCTTAATCACTGACCTTGCTTTGGAAGGTCTCCAGAGTTGGAGAAATAAAAGACACTTTAGAAAACGGGCAGGGGGGAATTGGCAAAAGCAGTTGCTTTTAGAAAGACTGCTTATTTCTTAAGATGTACTTGCTACTGATTAACCTTTGCTCTGTGATTGCTTTAATTGATTCATGCCTCAAAGCCGTCAGAAAGGTTCTGTGGGGTCATGGTGCCTCTGTCCTAAATGCTCTCTTTCCCTGCAAAGCTTTTAAGAAGTTCTTCGTTGAGCAAGACCCAATCCTTGCAAGACATGCAGGTGAATGACGCCAAGCCTTTTATCTTCTCCATCCCTCAGATTTTCCAGCCTTCATCTCAGTGCTTTGCTGCTGTGACCTCTTCCTTCCCTCCCCGCTGCCATTTGGCAACCTGCTACCAGGCTGGATCTGTTCTATATTCTTCTCTGTTTGGGGGGATTGGGGGGGGTGAGTTTTTGGCACTTCTGGAAGAATGAGGCACTGTAGGGTTGAGTACTACTGCCCTCAATCAGCCCGCTGGTGCCTTACATGTGATCCTACCCATGGGCCCACCTGTGGTCCCTGTGACTGCTTCATGTCACCCCACATGTAGAATTTCTATGGCCATCCCTTTGTATGGCAACAGGATGACAAAGCCCTGGCAGCTGTGGTCTTGTCCTCGCTGTGCCAGGATACAGAAGTTCCTTGAAGGTGAACTGGCAGGGCTTGCTGGGTTTAAGCGATGAATGCGCTTTCTTTTTGGGCTGGGCTCGTGCCCTGGCACTCTGGATGTGTGTGAGGCTGTTCATCTGGCCTATTCAGACATCTGCCCTTGCATGAGCTGAATTGTGCCCATTTCTCTTTGCTGGGTGTTCTGTGTGATCAGGGTAACCACTCAAACACAGAGGAGACGGAGCACAAGTCTGATGAGGAGCGGCTGAGGGAGCTGGGAATGTTTAGTCTCAAGAAAAGGAGACTGAGGAGGCACCTTAATACTCTCTACAACTACCTGAAAGGAGGCTGTAGCCAGGTGGGCGTCTGTCTCTTCTCCTAGGTAACAAGATGAGAGAAAATGGCCTCAAAGTTGCAGCATGGGAGGCTTAGATCAAATATGAGAAAAAATTTCTTCACTGAAAGGGTGCTCAAGCATTGGAACAGACTGCCCAGGGAAGTGGTGGAGTCACCTGGAAAAAATGTGTATGTGTGGCACTTGGGGACATGGTTCAGTGGTAGGCTTGATAGTGTGGGGTTAGTGGTTGGAATTGATGTTAGAGGGCTTTTCAATCCTAATGATTCTATGATTCTAACCAGTCTTCCAGGAAAGACCAAAGGAGGAATGAAAACACCTGCTCCAAGCTCTACAGCGAAATAAATCACTTGTTTCCTTCAGGATGCTGGGATGTGAGCGCTGCTGGGTGCTGATCCAGCAGATCTGACTGTGCTGTGTGTCCTTGGCCCTGAGAAGGTCCATCAAGGCTCTGCCCATGGGTTATCTGTGCTAATCTTCTTCCTTTGCTAAGCAAACTCCATGTCTCACGCCAGCAGATGGATGAAAATCAAATGAGCCATACAGTCCTGACCTGCTGATCTCGTTGCACTGTTGGCACAACCCTGAACTGGGAAACTGATCCTCTGGGTGATGGCTCCGCTGCATGTGTGGTTTGAGGTTAGGTCAGGGGATTTGTGTGTTGGAATATCCTGTTGCTCTGAAATGAGTTCAGAATTTTCTGAGATGGCTTATGCAGAATCGTGGTAGTGTTTAATTAGCTAAAAAGGATTTTTCTCTGAGAACAGCAGCACCACATTCTTATGGTGCAAAAGCTGGCTAGCCCTCATGCATTTGGATACTGTCAATAACTGAATGGATAAACTTCTGTCTGGTGACATGGAAATCCTTTCCTCTCTTTTCCTCTCCTCCTTGCAGGATGTTTTGCTCCAGGGCTTGAACTTTAACACCCACAGCCTGGGGGAGGGCCAGCGCTTAGGGTCTTCAGCACAGTGGCTGTCCAGGGCCCCTGTCCTTTGTCCAGGCTGAATAGCACTCTGCGGCTGCTGAGCCGAGGTATGCAATCTGGAAACCTCTTTTCTTCTCCCTTCTTGGCTCAGGGACAAAGTCTTCCCCCGGAGATGATGCTCGTGGTGATGCACAGCCCTCGGTGGAGCTGTGGGGCCAGAGAGGGTCCCCCACGCTGCGTCCCAATCTCCTCGTCTCTCCTTAACAGCAGGGCACAAAGAGCTGCTTAGGCATTCCCAGGAGCAGAAAGGGACCCAAGCCAGGGCATGCTGAAATGCACAAAGTAGGATTTATATCTTCAAAGAAGTATTTCCCTCCTTTCTGAGCTCTTTATTATTTTTTTCCCAAAGGATTTATTCCTCCTCCTCCTCCCGCCCAGGCAGGCTTTGAGGCGTGGAAGCACTTTTTGCCTCCCCACAGTGGCTTCTCAATGGTGGGAGAGTGACTTCTTAGAAAGCTGTGGGCCACCCAGGGGCAGAGCCTGGGGCTGTGCCCACGTGCTGCACGGGGCTGAGCTGAGCACGACTGCACACATCGCTGCTGGTGACACTGCATGACCACGAGCACAGGGAGAACAAAACTCTTCCCTTCTCCTGTTGACCACACTGACGTGTGGGGAGAAGCATCTCACCCCAAACTGGTCATGCTGAGTTTCCATTTTCAGGCTTGACCTGGAGCTCAGCGATGCTCCTGATTCCCTCTTTGGGTGAGCAAAGTAACACCCAGACATGGACATCTCACTGCTGCCATCTGGGACCAGCATCTGGCTGGGGCATGGAAAGGTCTCTGTGTGGTCACAGATGGAAGGTAGCTGTTCCTCATCCCTTTTGGGGCTAATTTCTGCCGCTGCTTACCTGTATTGCCAGGGGGAAGGATGCCACCTTCCCTAAAGGGCTCTGTCCTTTTGGGGTGGAGACCCAAGACTGAGATGAGGTGCTGTATAACCCAAGGAAATGCTTTATAAATGAGGTTTATGATGGCTAATCAGAGTCAAAAACAGAGGAAAGACTCTGCTGAGGGGTCTGGCACCAACAGAGCCAAAGACACCTGTCAGTAATGCTCATTTCTGTGATGCTGGGAAAGTGCCCATGTACCCAAGAACACTTAGATCAGATTATGCCTGAGTCCAGCCAAAGACATGGCATTGTACAAAAATCAGTCAATCTTTCTTTCTTTCTTTCTTTCTTTCTTTCTTTCTTTCTTTCTTTCTTTCTTTCTTTCTTTCTTTCTTTCTTTCTTTCTTTCTTTCTTTCTTTCTTTCTTTCTTTCTTTCTTTCTTTCTTTCTTTCTTTCTTTCTTTCTTTCTTTCTTTCTTTCTTTCTTTCTTTCTTTCTTTCTTTCTTTCTTTCTTTCTTTCTTTCTTTCTTTCTTTCTTTCTTTCTTTCTTTCTTTCTTTCTTTCTTTCTTTCTTTCTTTCTTTCTTTCTTTCTTTCTTTCTTTCTTTCTTTCTTTCTTTCTTTCTTTCTTTCTTTCTTTCTTTCTTTCTTTCTTTCTTTCTTTCTTTCTTTCTTTCTTTCTTTCTTTCTTTCTTTCTTTCTTTCTTTCTTTCTTTCTTTCTTTCTTTCTTTCTTTCTTTCTTTCTTTCTTTCTTTCTTTCTTTCTTTCTTTCTTTCTTTCTTTCTTTCTTTCTTTCTTTCTTTCTTTCTTTCTTTCTTTCTTTCTTTCTTTCTTTCTTTCTTTCTTTCTTTCTTTCTTTCTTTCTTTCTTTCTTTCTTTCTTTCTTTCTTTCTTTCTTTCTTTCTTTCTTTCTTTCTTTCTTTCTTTCTTCCCTTCCTTCCTTTCTTCTTTCTCTCTCTCTCTCTCTTTCTCTCTCTCTCTCTCTTTTTCTCTCTCTCTTTTTTTAAAGCATCTATTCAGCTTTATTCAAAACACTCATTTTGCTCCTAGCAGGTGAGAGGGAAAATCTATTGTAGCACTTTGAGACCCTTTTACAAACATGATGATTTCCCCTTGCTGTTTCCACATGAAGCTGAAAGCATCTGTATAAAAGCCATTGTGAATGCTCCGAGACTTGGCCAATAATTCCTGGGCACACATTTGTTAATGTAGCCTGCAAAGTGCTTTGAAAATGAAGAAAAACAGCTGTAATTTCTAATGATGATAAGTATGATTAAACAAGGTTTCTGCAAGTGCTTGTGAATAATGAGTCATCCCTGGGGACTGGACACAAACATGCTCCAAACATTGAATCATAGAATGGTTTGGGTTGGAAGGAAACTTAAGATCATCTCATTCCAAACCCTCTGACATGGGCAGGGACACCTTCCACTAGACCAGGTTGCTCAGGGCCCCATCCAACCTGGCCTTGGACACTTCCAGGCATGAGGCAGCCACAACTTCTCTGAGAAACCTGTACCAGTGCCTCACCATCCTCATAGTGAAGAATTTCTTCCTAACACCTAATCTAAACCTACCCTCTTTCAGTTTAAAGTCAGTAACTGCACCAACTCTCTCAGCTTGTCTTCACAGGAGAGCTGCTTCTGTCCTCTGATCATGAGAGGTACTCTTGAGAGAAGTACCTTGAAGAAATAGAGACACTTAACAGTTCTGAGGGAGGGTTTTGGGAGAGGAAAAATGTTATTTGTGCAAAAATGTATTTCAACTTTGCAGCTTTATTTCCTATGATGATCACTCTGGAATAAAACCAGGGATTAAGATGCCTTTTCTATGCTGAATTCTCGTGGCTGACGTTGGGTTTTGTTTCAAGGTGAATAGATCTCACCTTGGAGTTGGGTTTTGTTTCAAGGTGAATAGATCTCACCTTGGAGTGAGGCTTGCTTCACCATATAGGAGTATGTTTAGACATCTGGGGCTGCAGCAACATTTCCAAACCCATATCACTCATTCTTAGCCATGGGGGCTCCTCAAGGGCTTCTCAAATTGACCCCACAAAATTGATTGGTTGCCTGAGAAGATCTTGCCTTAAGGCATGTACCCACAGCTGAGGCACCTATGGCTGAGCAGGGCACACCAGACATTCCCAGCACAGCTCCTGCTGGATGTCCTCTGTGATGTGGTAAGTCCCTGTGTAATAGATACAGGATTTTGGCAGTATTTGTTTGAAATGGGCTTGATTATTTTTGTCTGTTCAAACCGTGGTGGGATGTTCCACAACACAGGGCATGAGCCTTGGTGGAAATCTCTCCATGTCTTTGGAAGCCACAGCCACTGCCTGTTGGAAGTGTACTACAACAAATGGAATGGAGAAGTATTGTCCCTGCAGTCACAGGAGCTGTTATTCCCCTTCTATATCCACATCTGTTCGTTGTTTCCCATGATAAGCCCTGTTGTTTCTTTCTGCTAATGGGCGTGTGCTTCCACCTCAGAGCCAACAGATAAGCAATGCACGAGACATGCCTTCCATGTGTTTGTTCCAGGCTGTACCACTCCCTGGGATCCTAGATCAGGGCTTATCAAGAAACTGCTGAAGATCATACAGATAAATTATAGTTAACATCTGCCAGGGAGAGGATATTGAGTATATTCTTTATCATAGGGAGATTACAACTATCTTTATTTTATTTGATCTTTTTTTCATTTCCTGGGTTACACCTCATTAATTTCCTGGAGAGACGCTGAAGGCAGATGACAGTCAAATGAAAGGGATCCTAGACTGTGATCAAGAGCCTTGGGCAGACTGTAGGGCAGAAGTGCAGGTTTAAGGGATGCTCTTTGTTGACCTTTTCTGGCTAGTGGCAAGATCTGTGTGCAGCTCATGGTGATGGTGATCAACTGGCAGCTTGCCAGGAGGTTTTTACTCCTTTGCTTCTGTTGGTGTGATGCTGCGAAAGAGTCCCAGGGGAAAGGCCAGGGAGTGATGCCCCAAAGAGTGGTGGCAGAAATCTCCAGGTTAAGGAGCTGCAGATGCTGGAGAGGCTCAGCTCAGGTTCAAGGAATCTCTTAGTCCTGGCATGGGGTTCATTTTCTCTCCAAACCCCTTGGTAACAGTGGAACAGGCAGAGTGGCCATCAGTCCTTTCTGCTATCTTTCTACACCGTCAAGATTCTTAGGAGAAGCTGGCCATGCTCAGGGGCTAAGAAATGACCATCTCCATGTCCCTCATGTGACTCCTGTTACCCATGTAATATTTTTTTCCCCAACTCTTTTCATGCAGTGAACTGGGAAATGTATTTGTAAGATCTGGAAAGAGCCTGCAACCACAAAATCACAGAATCAAAACGGGTCAGGCTGGAAGGGGCCACAGTGGGTCATCTGGTCCAACCTCATGGCTCAAGCAGGGTCACCCTAGAGCACACTGCACAGGACTGGCTGGTTCTTGAGTATCTCCAGTGGGAGACTCCACAACCTCTCTGGGCAACCTGTTTCAGTGCTGGGTCACATGCACAGTAAAGAAGTCCTTCCTACTGTTCAGGTGGAGCTTCCTGTGCTCCAGCTTCTCGAGAAGAGCCGGGCTCCATCCCCTTACCACCCTCCCCGCAGACACTCAGAGGCCAGGTGCCCTCTTGGTCGTCTCGTCTCGAGGCATCTGGGGCAGCTGACTCTGCTGCCTGTGCTGGAGCGCCTCAGCGCCCGCTCCGACAGCCGCAGGGACAGCCGCTGGGATAAGCCGCAGGGACAGCCGCTGGGATAAGCCGCAGGGACAGCCGCTGGGATAAGCCGCAGGGACAGCCGCTGGGATAAGCCGCAGGGACAGCCGCTGGGATAAGCCGCAGGGACAGCCGCTGGGATAAGCCGCAGGGACAGCCGCTGGGATAAGCCGCAGGGACAGCCGCTGGGATAAGCCGCAGGGACAGCCGCTGGGATAAGCCGCAGGGACAGCCGCTGGGATAAGCCGCAGGGACAGCCGCTGGGATAAGCCGCAGGGACAGCCGCTGGGATAAGCCGCAGGGACAGCCGCTGGGATAAGCCGCAGGGACAGCCGCTGGGATAAGCCGCAGGGACAGCCGCTGGGATAAGCCGCAGGGACAGCCGCTGGGATAAGCCGCAGGGACAGCCGCTGGGATAAGCCGCAGGGACAGCCGCTGGGATAAGCCGCAGGGACAGCCGCTGGGATAAGCCGCAGGGACAGCCGCTGGGATAAGCCGCAGGGACAGCCGCTGGGATAAGCCGCAGGGACAGCCGCTGGGATAAGCCGCAGGGACAGCCGCTGGGATAAGCCGCAGGGACAGCCGCTGGGATAAGCCGCAGGGACAGCCGCTGGGATAAGCCGCAGGGACAGCCGCTGGGATAAGCCGCAGGGACAGCCGCTGGGATAAGCCGCAGGGACAGCCGCTGGGATAAGCCGCAGGGACAGCCGCTGCCCGTGCCGGCAGCTGCCTGCGAGAGATCCCCGCGCCAGCCCCGCGCAACCCCCGCGCGGTCCCCGCGCCTGCCCTGCGCAGTCCCCGTTCAGCGGCCGCTCGCGCTGCCCGGGCCGGTTTGAAACCGCCGCGGTGCTCCCGGCTCCGCCCGCCCCTCGCCCGCTCCGCCGCCGTGAGCTTCCCGGTGCTGCGAGGGCTCCGGGCTGCTGCTGCTCGGGTGTTCCTCCTTGCGCAGCCTGACCTGACCCTCACCGCCGGCCGTGCCTTTCCGACCCCCTGCGTTGTGAGGTATTGTGCGGGAGATGCGTCCATGCAGGGGAAAGGAAAAGAATACTGAAGAGGCCCAAGGGAAAAAGCTGTAGGGCAATGCCAAATTTGGCTGCTGTACCTTTGTCCCTTGGAAGATGAATGCTCCAGCCCCAGCACCCAAAAGGACACAGGTTTTTAATCCTTGCTTATGCACTGGCCTCTCAAGCAGGTTCCTCTTTGCAATGCTTTCAGCGTTCAGGCTGTGTGGCTGAATATGTTTCCTGATTTTTCTCTCTTTCTTTTTCCTCTCTCATCCCCCCAGGCTATTTCCCATGCTTTTCCTCGCTCTCTGCCAAGCAGTGGGAAGGCAGCAGCCCTGTCTGACTGCCTGCGACTATGGGGGCTCTTATCTGCGAGCACACAAAGTCTCTGTTTGCTATGGAAAAACCTGAGGTCCCCGGGTTTATGGAGAAGAAAAACGTGTTGCTGCTTTCATGCCTCACTTGTTAGGAAGTCCTAAACTTTGTGATCCTACTGATACATGTTTACCTGCTTGTTTTTTGTTCCCATAGCTTTCCCAGTGAATGGATGCAAGTTTGCTGTTTCCCTTCTCTATCCATTTAACTTTGCCTGGTAAAGATGGGCAGGAATTGCAGACGATCTCTGAATTTTAAGAGAACTGTGCTTCAAATCTAGATGCAAGGACTGTGAAGCCTCTTGCTAAGTCCTGCCAAGGACTGAACAGTTTTTTTGGCTTCTGCATCTGCCATTTGTTTCAGTGTTGTTTGCCCCTTAGGTGGTTGTTGGGCCTGGTTACTGGGATATTATCTTTCTTAGGATCAGATGCTTGTGAATTCAAATGTGTCAGCGTTTGATGTGGTCTGAGGCACTGCAGATTCAGCCAGACCTTGGGAGTTATAATATTTTTATGGCTTCTGATTGCCTTGTCCCAGCTGTGACAGCAGACTGGTAATTGGTTACCAAGGATGAAACCACGAAGGATGAAACCATGGGACAGAGGGTCATGGGGAACCTGAAGGGTGGCTGAGTGCTGAGGAGGGGGCTTGTGTTAAATGGAACACAATGACTTGAGAACGTGGAGATGAACCTGAGGGCAGAAACCAGGGAGAATATGTGGAGGTAAAAGGGGAGGAGTGATGCCTGTTTGGAAGGACAGATGTAAAGATAAGAATGGAGTGCCTGGAGGTGTGAGTAGATTTTGAGCTGAGAAGCTCCCTTCTGACTGTCCTTGTGTCTGTCTTTGTTTTCCTCATTCTTACACGGGACTTGGCACATCTAAGAGGGATTTCTCCTGGACTTGTCCTAGGAGTTACCACTGGACTGTTTGCTGATACCAGCAACAGCACAGTGTAAATGCATCACAATACATGAATCTTGCAGAGCTGCAGAGGCAGATGGGCACTTCTTAGCAGTCACTGGCTTAAGAGTGAACAGCTTAAAATTTGGTGAGTTATTCTTGGTCTTCCCTCTTCCTGTCAATTCTTTCCATTGCATCTCTCCACAAGCATCACCTTTTGTCTAGTGCCTCGAGCATGCTTTGTGCTTCGTTCCTCAGCAGAGACCCAGTGGTCCCCGAAGCTGTGGGGCAGAGCTGCTCAAAGGCTCCCATTTGCTAAATGAGCCCTGTGTGCCCAGAGGGGTCAGAAACCTTGGATCAAATCATGATCTGGGGATTGGCAGGATGGTTTCTGTTTTGGACAAGAACTCACTGATATTTCTTCCTAAGATCTGATCTCAACCTGCCTTCTTTCAGTCTGAAGCCATTACCTCTTGTCCTGTTACTCCATGCCCTTGTCCAAAGCCCCTCTCCAGCTCAATAGTAACTCATTTAGGTACTGAAAAGTGCGGTAGGGTCTCCATTTATACCTCCATTTACTTGGGTGGAGAAATGCTAGAAAACATCTGTCCTCTGCACTTGACAAGATAAAATTTCGCTCTGAGTTTATTGCCTTTGTGGGATTCTTTGGCCCTTTGCAGGCTTCAAAGGAGCAGCTGGGTGAGGTAGCTCTGTCTTTTGGGGGCTGGGAGAGGAGGGAAAAGGCCTCTGGGCAGAAAAAAGGAATAGGACAGGAAAAGAGGGACAGATGGATGCCAGCAGAAGCTAGAGCCCAAAGCAGGAGACAAATTATATTTTTTGAGTCTCTTGATACTGAAAGGTCTTATTGCCATAGTGATACTGCTTGGACAACAGAGTCAATGGGGATTCAGGGGATGCTAGACACAAAGGTGTTTTGCTCTTCTTTGGCCAGCCTGATGTTTTTGGGAGAGCCAGAGGCTGGTGAAGGGGGTTGTGGACAGGAGGTTGTGTTTGTCTCTCCCTTGTTTCCCAGCCTCCTCTACAATGAAGTGCCCCTTTCCCAATAACGCATGGGCTTGGAGAGGTGACTTGATTGGAAAGACTAAGGTAGGAGGTCATGAAATTCTTAATTATAGCGGTGTCGTAAATACTCTGATGCATAGATGAAGCTCCGATGTTGCCCAGAGAAGTTTCAGATGCCACATCCCTGGAAGTGTTCAAGGCCAGATTGGATGGGGCTCTGAGCAACCTGGTCTAGTGGAATGATCTTTAAGATCCCTTCCAATCCAAACAATTCTGTCCTTGTGTGATGAAGCTGAAAACACCTTTCCATTTCTGCTGGGGGTGAGTCCAGGGTGAATTATTTAAGCATTCAGAAGCTCAAGGCCAGGTGATGTTTGATACATGAGAGAAACTGGATGCTGCAGGTATCGAGTAGCCTGTGCTATGGGTGAACAGGTGTATCCTGGAGAGACTGTGGCGACCGTGTGCCAAAACCCATGGGAATTGTCATGGAAATCCCAAATAGCAGGTGGCTGTGCACTCCACACAAGGATACTCTGAGGAGGAGGAAACATGAACTACAAGGAAAGACTAGAAAAGCTGGGATTGCTGAGGCTAGAGAAGGTTTCAGGGGAGACATCTACATGTGAATGTGTGAAATCTGTAACAGAGGAAGAGTGTGAGCTGTTCACTATATCCACGATAAACAAGGCATGAAGTAATGTCCTTAACTGCAATACAGGAGACAAGACACTGGGAAAACCCCCTCCCAAGGTTGAACTATGAAGCGAATTAGGACTAGTTCAGCCTGTCTTGAGAGATGTTTGGATCTCCATCCCTGACAATTTCATGAGGGGTAAACTAACACCTAGGTTTAACACTTGACATGCTGCTGTAAGCCAGACAGATGATGTGGGCAGTGTTTCAGGATCTCCATAATCTGTTTTCCTGTCAAATCCTGCTTGCTCATAGACAAATACTGATGTGTGATCCTTGGATCCACACCCAGCAATGTGAGTAACAAATCTCATGGCCCTCTGACAGCAAAACTAATGGGTTTGGTCCAGTGTCCTGAATTCCTGTAGCTGAAGGAGAAGGTCTGAGCAAGAATGGATGCTGTGCTTTGGTGATACGGGAACTCATATTTTGGGGATCCCTGTAGGTGGTAACAAGGAAGGTTCAAACATATTCAGAAGCTGTGGCTATTGTAACTTGGTAATTGCTGGCTTTGGGCCGGGTGTACTTTAGGCCAGCTGATGAAACCAGCCAGATCAGCTCCCATCCGCGCCACATCCCCCCGTCTGTGCTCTGGGAATTCTAGAGCAGGATCACCATCTTGCCACATGAGATTGGCATCAATTTTTTACTAAGGGTGACTTGCTGGTGCCAGGATCTGGTACCTGCTGAGCTTCTAGGGATGGCTTGACCCCGCCACATCCAAGTGTGTGTGATTCCCTATGACTCTCTTGGATGGACAGACACATCTGTCTCAGGAAGGCATTCAGGGCACGGCATTCTTAATGCTGCATAATTAGTAGTGGTCCAAACTGAACCCCCTTTTTGTTTCCTTTCCATCCTCTTTCCTTGTACTCCAGCTGCCAATAGGCTGGGGCATTTGGAAAGGGTACGAGGGGAGCATCTTTTCTGTTTTAGCTTGTGTCTGATGTGTCTGATTTATTTATGCTTTCTGCATGTGTCAGTCTGCAAGGATTTATGCACTGATTTCTCTGAAGACACACTGGGATCTGAGTTATTTCCTTTATGTATGTGCATTTCATCCATGTGTATAGTGTAGCAAACTGTTTATTCTTCCTCTTAAATTGTTATTACATCTGAAAAATCAGGGAAATCTTGAGTACTAAGCTGGGATTTTGCAGCAGATGTTCCAAGATTTGAACATGGTTGATGTGGACTCAAGGATGCGATGGCACTTTTTAATGCAACAGAAAAACACTGACTAACTCGACTCTAAAGAAGAACTGTATAATGGGGCTTCTTTGCATGCCCACACAAAACTGTTTTCCTAAATCTTTCCTTGAGGTCTTTGTAGTGCCCTGCTGGGTGAACCACTCTTCAGCTACCACTAGTCCCTGTGCTGTTTGCTTCACTGTAACTACACCAGTTGCAATTTACCACCAAGTTCTTTGTTTTAAATTATGATTTGAATAGATCTCCCACATGAACATCTTTGTGGCTGGTCTTTCTACGCCTGAAAACCTGTGCCAAGTAAAGTTGTTTCAGCTAGGAAATAATTATTTCTTAAGGGATCGGTCTCTGCAGTTCTGCAGTTTCACCAGGATAAGAGAGCTGTGTACCAGAGGGGATTTAGTGCCTTTTCTGTATGAGCTAGTTAAACTGATAGCAGGTTTCAAACAGGTCACAGTGATGTTGAATAATTCCCATAGCTAAGCCTAGGCTTGGTTTATATGTCGTAATTTGAAATGTGCTTAAGTTAATGAATTCATTTCCCAGAACTCCCTGTATAGCCAAAAGGAGGCGGAAGTAGCCTCAAAGGTGATTCAGAGCACCTAAGTTAGAGCCAGGAGCACCACTGACTGCTGAAAGGATTTGCAGTGACCATCCTTCTCAGCTGACCATCTCACTTTGGCATGTAAAATTAGGTGGGATGTCCTCAACATCACTTCCTGCTGGTCTCAGCATCCTCTTGGGAAAACTTCCTCTCCTTTTTCAGATGTGGAAAGTTTACCCAACAGTCCCCCTGTGAAACTTGTGGTCTTGTTCCAGGAGGAAGATGAGATAAAGCCACTCAGATGGAGGCCAGTCCCACCACCCTCAAGAGGCTCAAGTTTGGGAAGCTGAAGGTGGTCCGCCGGCGCCTGCTGCAGCGGTACGAGCACCAGCCCTTCATCTCCTGCCTGGCTGGTTTCTACAGCTGCCGGTGGAGGCGGTACCAGCGCAAGAGGACCGAGCCCGGGAAATGCTGCTGCAGCATGGTAAATGAGCTCAAAATCAGCTCGGACATGGATTTCTGTACTGGGGCAGGGCAGTCTAAGCAGACGAGGGGTTCATGTCATGGAATCGCAGCCCAATATCATTTGGAGCCCACTGGGATCTGCTGGGCTGTTAGATTTTGCTCTAAATGCTCGATGAATTGCTGTTTCTGTGACAAGCTCAATTTGTCTGTGCTGTCACACACCTAAAAAATGTGGAGTTTGCACCAACCTCTCCTGGCCAGTGAAACATCTCAAAGCCATGGAATCAAATTAAAGAAGTAACATTAGGGCTGGGTGTGTAGTAAGAATTGCAAAGAAGGTTGCTGTACAGTGCAGTTTCCTCTCATGTGAGGCAGTTAAAATCCCGTTCATTTGGGAAGTCATGAGTTTTCTTTTCCCTGAAAACAAGTAGTGCAGAATATGCTTTTGAGGACCTTCTCCTGGTTACAAGGGACAGGAAGGGAATTCCTCCCCATATTTACTTCAGTTAGAATTCCAACACCAAGCTACATATTTTTGGGGACAGCCTAAAAGTACCTGCCATTTGCTTTGATTGCTCTGGGCTGGCCATAGCTCTGACTGCTTGTCCTTCCTCCCCCTCTCCAGCGGGAATGCATGTTTTTCCCATTGCTCGTTGCAGCTTTCTGCTTTTCTCTGGTCTTTCTGTACACGTGGGGTGAAGGTAAAAATGACTACAACGGCTTTGACTGGTAAGTACTATCTTTTCCTCCTCTCCCATCCCTTGGGCATGCCTGGGAAGGGATGAACACCCTCTGGAGCAGCTGTGTTGAAACAGCGCACTTTAGTGGTGAAGCAAAGATTTGGCACCTTAAAGTCTTGGCTACAGCGTCCAAATTGAATGTCCAGTGACTTTGGAGGTTCTGAGGCTCTGCCCTTTGCTTGGCTACAATTTCTAGGTGTAAGTGTGAATTTAGGAGAAAGGGGAGAATCATCATCACAAAATTGTGAATGAAAGCGACTAAACAACTCTTTCCTTCTCTGAGTGTTTATTTTCCCCCTTCCCTTTCTCCCCCATTCCACCTGAAGAAATGTAATGGCTGGAATCAGAGGCATTGCACCAGCTGTCTCACTGAAAGACAATTCCAGGTTCCCAGATTCAAAAGTAAGAAATAATTGTCAGGGATTTATGCACATCTTTTCCTTCTGTAGTACGTAGGCAACAGTTATGCAAATCTGGCCCCTAAAATTAAATTAGAGCTGCTCAAATATTATGGGAAGGAAAGGTATAATAATGTGCATTAGTCTGATGGTTAATGCAGTCAGGGATTTTGGGAAGGAGGCTCCTAATCACTTTTGCGTGTTACAGCGTAGGCTATTCCTCTGCCTTTCTTTGTTTTATTGCCTAGAAAATTTCAGAATTTCAAGGAACAGGGCTGTTGGTCCCCTCTAGTCCACGTGCTAACCAAAAACATTCTTACAATATTTTATTGGTTTCTTTTTAGGTATAACTATGGGAACCTGGGCTTCTGGTTTCTCTGGTCTCTTGTTATCCTGATTGTGGCTGCAGTCTTGTTCGCATACACCTCACTGTTACTGGTACGTAATGCTCCTTGTAAGCTGACCTTGATTTGTAGTCCTGAAAGCTAAACATAGGGGTGGCTTTAATGTGTCAGATCAAAGCTCAGTCTAGTCCTCCATATTAGACATAAGTCCTCCTCTTAGACAGTGAATGCCTGGAGAAGATCTGGAACACAATGAGTGTTTACGGTACTTTCTCCCCTATCCACTTGCAAATGACCAGTTTCAGCTCAGGGGTCTCTGAGCCAGATGTAGTTTCTGTGATTTCTTTCAATTATTTCCCTTTGATAAGTGTGTGCAATTCCTCTTTGAACCCAAGGAAAGCTGAGCCAGCAGTGGCTGGATTTAGATTTAGGGGGGCAGCAGGGAAATACGGGGCTCTGAATCAGGTAGCAGTGGTGATATGTCATCACAGCTGAGTTCTTCTTCTAATCTTGGATAAAAAGGTTTATTAGAGGAAGGAGAACAGAACTTTATCACTTGACTCACTCTGCTTTTCTGGAGGATTTTCTCAGGATATGGTCACAGGATGCCGCTGAAGTTTATGCTGAAAAAGGTTCCCAAAATCTTCACTTTTCCACATCCTGTGAAATTTTTTCTGGAGTTCTAATCTGATGTCTGCTTTAGTTGGGGAAACATACCAAACCCAAACTTTTCCTAAAATTTCTACTTACTCATCCTTTTCCTCTGTTCTTTACCTCATAAGAAAGTTCTCAAATTTGTATAGACAGATTTGCATCTGTGTTTCCACCTTCTGCATCCAGAGCTTTGGGCCAAGAATTCACTTTGATTCCAGGCACTGGAGTCCACATCAGTCGTATGTCTGCTCTGACTTCCATTTTGAAATGCCAGGTGCTGAAGGTGAGGTTATGGCTTTGTCTCACCTCTGTGACCAAGACAACCAGCTTTTATCACCCATTCCTGCTGTTCTTACCCATTCCCTGATGTGTCATCATACAGTCAGTCTGTAAATTGCTCACGACAGGGCATCTCTTTTCGCTTTGCCCATGCGGTACCTAACACAATTGGTTTCTGGGGTCCTTTCTTCCTGATGAAGTACAAATAAATAGTACTTTTATAATAATTACAAGTATTTTGTAACACCGTGGTGGCTCTAGGGCTCATGGACGATTATTCAGCAAAGCCTACCTGGCTTTCCCAGGGGTCGTGGAGCAGTGTGGGTAGTTTGGTGGTTACAGTGCTACTTGGGGCAACTCAGAGCTTTGCCAGAGATGCCCATATGACATGGATACATCTGAGATGGTGCCTCAGCAGGCTGTGGATCTGGAGTCAACCTCAGGATCAGACTAACTCACTGTAGCCCATGCTAGAAACTGGCTTTGCAGGATTTCCTGGGCTTGAGGAGCCTGAAGACCTCTGGGGCTGATGTGTTGGCTCGATCATGCTCTGTCTGGATCCAAACGTCAGCCAGTGTCCAAGCAGTGGACTTTCTTAGAGTATTTTCAGGTTTTTGTCAGCGTGAATGTGATGACTGCAAGCCATCAGGGCAGGTGATGGGCAAAGTAAAGCCAGAAAGAAAGATGGAAGATATGAGGTGAAATTGGTGTCCTACATGGTTTAGTTCAGTCCTGGTCTCACTCTTTATAATGTAGCTACATCCTCCTCTTCCTCTCAAGCTTCTCGGTTTTGTCTAACGAGGCTGACAACATTTGCCTTCCTCAGAAGGATGAGCATGGATAAACCCGAAAGAATGCAAGTAGTCTAGATGGTATCAGACAACAGAAGAAACACTTCAGAGGTTCCTCTGCTCTGGGAACAGCCCCTGCAGTGAAGGCCCATTTGTTTCTTGCTTTTATGAAGCTGTTAAGTGACCCAGCCAAAGCTGTTGGGTATTTCTGAGGACACCTGTCCTGCTTGATTGCATCACCATGCCACTGTATCCTATGTGGCAAGACTGCTGTGTGCATCCATGCTGAGCAGTGCGTGCTGGGGGCATGAGGCTGCTGCTTAGATGTTACTAGGTCTTGAGGGAAAGGGGAGCAAGGAAAGCTATCACTGCCACCACTTATGTTCCCGCTATCTCAAAACATGAAGAGTGTTGTGACAACCGTGGCTGGGCAAAGCTCATCCTAGCAGGGCTCTTTCAGAGAAGGACTCTACCAGGAATTCACCCCCTCCACCGCTGTTTCCAGAGCTTCCCTTTCACTGAAGGCTTTGATGGACCACCCAGCAAAACACTGTGAGCCCCACAGGCTGGTAAGTGTAACTCAGCCCTTCCACATCTAAATAAATCCTCAGTGTGGGTACTATACCGTAGGTGGGTTGCTCTAATATATTTCAGACAACTGGTGGCCAGATAGGTTTCTGCCATGGTGAATTACATCCCAAATTCTGGTTGAACAGTGTTGGATGGAGCGTATCCCCACATGTGTTGCAAGAAGGACTGGAGACCTTCACCTAGGTGATGTTTTCTGGTGGTGTTTTGCATGAATGGCCCATCATGTCAGAAAACTGTTTTGCTTGTGAACACCATACCCTCTTTCTTTAAGATGGCACCCAACTGGAACCTTCAAGCCTGTTTCCATGACGTTACTGTGACCCACTGAAGCATACAGTCTTCTGCCCACCAGCCACAAGTGGCTGAAGAAAATGCTGCACAAGAAAGCACTAGCTGTCTGGACAAAGATGCTCTCCGTCCACATCCATCATTGTCATTTTTTCACACAATGAATTTCAATTAATTCAATTGTTCAATCACTCCCCAAGACAATTTTCTCATCCCCATTAGGGCTAAAAGGTTAAGCTGAGGGGTCTGATTACAGAACTGTTCATGCTCAGTGGAGAAGAAAAATCTTTTCTTGTGTAGTCTTTCAAACCCCAACAGATAATGTTTGCCTCTCTGCAGTTCAACCACGTTTGTTCTAAGGGTTGTGAGGAGGTGGCTTGTGACTGTACAAAGTAAAGAGGTTCAGAGGCGTTGTGGCCTCTTTTTTCATAAATGGAGAGGACTCAAAATATTACATTGACACTGAAATCCAAAACGTGACCTCAAAACTCCATCCCTAAGAGACGGGGATACCAGACAAGTTCTGGGGTTTTTGCCATAAAGTGAATGAATATAAGGACTTGAATCCAGCTGTTGAGAACATCTAAGTGAGCAGATGTTTCAGGTGAGCCGAGTGTCTGAGTGCCTGCCTGTGTGTCCTTGTAGTGTAGGTTCAGAGCCTGCCCACACCTCACCAGAAGTACTGAGGTGATTACAAGGTTTGTTCCCATGCTGAAGTGGAGTGGAGTTAAGCATCTGCTGTCCACTCTTTGCAGGATAACCTTGTGGTCAATGCAGCCATTCAGAAAGAGGGACACAGAGGTGCAATCCTCCTTGCAGTGCAGTGAATCCATCTCTCTTGCCACTGGGAAGCATCCCTTAATCACCACTTTGCAGGTAGATTGTGGAGGGGAGACACTTCCACTCCTCATCTTAAAGAAGAGAAGAATGCAAGTGTTGGAGGCTGTAAGATTCCGGGAGATGATGGGATTGGCAAGAGGGACCTCGACTCTAACCTTGGCAGTATTAGTCAGAAACATACTGGTCACCTAAGCCCTCATGCCTCTGTACTTATATTAGACAATCCAGAAAGTGTGTGGAAACAATTTGGAGTAGACTGACCAGTTAGAAGACATGAGGGAATGTCATAAAACTGTATCAGTGGCGATTTGGGTTAAAAATTAGGAAAAGGTTTTTCACCCAGAGGATTTTTGGTCACTGGAACAGACTCCCCAGGGAAGTAGTCACAGGACCAAGTCTGCGTGAGTGCCCTGTGTTCAAGAAGTATTTGGACTATGCTCTCAGGAACATGGTGTGATTCTTGGTGTGATTTTGTGCAGGGCCAGAAGATGGACTTTGATGATCCTTGTGGGTCCCTTCTGGCTCAGAATACTCTAAATGTTTGACTTTAATATATGCTAGGACCAGGTCTTTGTGTAACATCACTTGCAGCAAAGGAGCAGAGTGGCTTTTTTTTCTCATTTTTTCACCCTGAAATATCTTATTTAAATGGGGTTGATTTAAGATCTTCAGCAGTATTTCAGTTCTCTCTCAACTGCTCCCAGTTACTCATCCTGTACTGGCTGCATTTATTCCATTAAAGGAAGCCAACATGTCAAGAAGCACTTGTATTCACTGCTGAGCTTATCATAGAATCATAAAATGGTTTGTGTTTGAAGGGACCTTCAAGATGATCTAATTCCAGCGCCCCTGTCATGGACAGGAACGTCTACCACTAGACCGTGTTGCTCAAAGCTCCATCCAACCAGGCCTTGCCTCTTGCTTCAAATCAGCATGATCCTGGAAAAAGAGAGTTTTTGTAGATGGATAGGAAACAACTCACATTCACTTGCAGTTGAGTTTCAGGACAGAAGACCCTCTTCCCCCAAATCTGTATGTCATGTTTTCATACAATCCCACTATGCTACAGTCTGGTGGGACTTGCATCACAAATGATCCTCCTCAGTGAAGCACAGAGGTGTACTGACAGATACTTTTCTCTAAGCCCTGATACCTGGGGATACTGGTCCCAAAATTATCTTTTACAGTAGTTGGGAAGTTTCCCCAGGCATTTAGACTCCTGAGAATAGACCTGTGCATTTTCACAGCAGCAAAGTTCTTCTTCAGGTGAAATTAATCTCCAGGCTCCCTGGTTACTTAGGTGTGGAATGATGTGAAGAAACTCCGCATGAGAACCGCAGACTGACTTGCCTCATTCTTGGCTTCTTGGTATTCAAGGCACCTTGGGTTGTCCCCAGTCCTGGCTGGGGTTTGCAGCATGCCTCACAAGAACCCTCCCCAAGGGCTCCAACTTGCCCTCAGGTGGACAGAACGTGCCAACCACCGAAAACTGGAGTCATTTAATCCCCAAGACACTTTTCTCTGGTCTGAGATGTGTGCGTCTCTTGCGTTCCCTGAGGTTAATGTGAAGAATTGCCTTTTTTGCTGTCTGCTCTGTACTTTCGTGCTGCTCTGGGGCATTTTTTATTCCCTGAGTTCTCTTGCTTGGTTGATATGCCTCTAATCACAACAAATGCATAGAAAATAGTCAAGGTTAGTGCTGTATTGGTTTATACAATAATAATTGACCCTGGCCATCATTCCTCTTTCAGTCTCTCCTCACAGTCATTGGAAGCAAGTACCCCAAAGTGCCCAATTATCTGTTATCCAGGAAGAAGTCTTTGATCTTGAAGGGCAGTCTTGACATGTGCTTGGCCATTTCAGAAGCATTTTTACTGTAGCACTAAACTTTTCTCTCCATACACCTGTCCTGCAAACACTGACATTGTGCAGGAAGATCTAGTGTGAAGTAACTTCCCAATGCAAAAATAATTCCAGAAGTGCCTCACTGGCACACATCACCACCTTCCAGCAGGATGCATACAATCTCTTCTTGATTTCCCAGGTCCTTGCGATGTGTTTGCTTGCAGAAGGTCAGCAGCTGTACCTGCACTGGAGTCACAAGGTGGGCTTCCTGGTAACTCTAATCTATGCTTTAAATTAATTGAATCTGGGGTGTTTCTTTGCACAGAAAACCTCTTAGACTATGGGAGAGAAGGAAGGCAGGGAAGAAGTTAATCTTATGAGATGGAGATACCCATGAAAATGATATCTCCACCTGAGCTGATCACTCAAATTCCTTTTGCACTCAGTGGAGGGAAATGAATCCTCTGAGGATGCAATTCATCCAGCTGGTCACAGGCATCTAAATTAAGATGAGATGAATCACTCTCAAAGAACCTTTTTCCCTCACTGACTCTAAAAGGTGCCTGCAGTGACTCATTCAGGTGAAGGTGTCTATATTTGACACATCTACATATGGTAACATGAAGTCAAAAGCAAAGTTTTCATGAGAAGCACTGCATGATTTTCTGGAGCAGACCCCAACAACAGTGAAAAAAGTGTCTGCTCTCTCTGCAGGAGAGAAAGATGGCTTTTCCAAGGCATCCTGGTGCTTTATGCCTTTTGGTCTTTGGATGGTTCCCTGGGAGTGTTCAAGGCCAGGCTGGATGGGGCCCTGAGCAATCTGATCTAGTGTGTGGCATCCCTGCCCATGGCAGGGGGCTGGAACTAGATTATCTTTAAAGTCCCTTTCAACCCAAATTGTTCTATAGTTCTTAATTCTATTCTATGGTTTGGGAAATGCCTTTTGGAGTTTTGAAGATACAGAAACAAATTATCAGGGATTTGTTGCTGTAAAATTATGTGTTAGAATCATCTTACTTAAGTAATTTTTGAGGCTATGTGAGGCATTTAGAAATGCTTCTCTATCCATGCAGTTTAGGGTAGGATGCAATGCAATTGCAAAGGCTGCAGTGGGAGGGGATAGCTGAACATGCAGATGCTTGATCCTGTGTTTCTTCATTTAAGTAATGGAAACTGAGTGATCTTTACTATTGAAAAATGGGTTTCACAAGAACCAGAAAGTTGTTGAACAATTTGCAAAAAACCAACCAACCAACCAAACGAATTTAAAAAAAAAAAAAGAATTATAATAAAAAAAGAGGCATTCTTGGGTGCAAGGGGTTAGGGATAGATTATTAAGGCATTGATCTGTAGAAGATCCCCTGAAGAATGGTTAGGGCCTTGGTGCAATTGCTACTTGCCTTTAGTTGTCAGCAGATAGATGATAACACCAAGAAGTGCCTACCATTACTGCAGTGCTGATACCAAACCAAACAAGAAGCTGAAGAATTGATTGAGATACCACCTCACCTTTTTGGTTAAAAAGTGAACTCTCATCTCTTTGTGGCAGTGTTAGCAGGAATTCAGAGATGCAGCAGCACGCAAGTCCAGTGAGAGAATGAATTATTTATTAATTTTGCAATATTATTTATATATCCTAGTTCCAAAAAACCATTGGACAGTGTCCACACCTGTCCTGAGGTGATAGGCTGAAGCACCAGACACTCAGACTATTTGTCCCACGTACTTAACAAAAACACCAGATGTGAAGGTTATTTACAAAAACCTATCTTACTGTTTACATAGCTTGCATAGCAAAGGAAAATTCTCACAGAATTAGTGCAAGGAGATGGAAAATCTCTCTGCTCAGCAGCATTTCAGTATCCACATCTCTTAATTATGGGAGGGTTTGTTATCCCTGAAGCCTGTTACAAAGCAGCTCATGGAACAAGGAAGTTGTGTTGTTGTGTTTGGGTGGAATTTGTCACTTCTGAGTTTAGAAGTGATGAATTCCATCTTCAGGTTAGGGATTTAGTGTAAGCTGATCACGTAGGCTCCATCTATATCAGCAGAGAGAAAGGCATATTCCATCATAATGCAAGCAGGAATGGATCACCTCTGAAATTCCTCTTTCTCCACTGATTACAGAGAGAGTCCTGAGAGATGACTTAGTTGAGTACCCAACTCCTGCAATCAGTCCTGCCATACTGATAGCATTGTGGATTTGGTTTTAGTCCCACTGGATCTCTCTGTCTTCGAACTGGCACAGTCGATCTCATGCATCCAAAACAATTTATCAAGCTACTTAAATTAGCCTGTGACTCAGATGGATGGCATACCCTATGCAGAAACGATGAAGCTGATTTATGTCTTCTTTTTGTCCCCAGATTGGTACTTTTCTAGTTCTGGGCTTCACTATCTCATCCCTCTTCGCATTATCTATACTTTGGAGAGATCACCGGAAAACTGTCCGCCTGTCATTCCAGGTAAGAGGGGTTAGGAGATCTATTTGAAAGACCAGCTTTTTTATAGAAGTATTTTGTGACAATTAGCAGAAGATATTCTGTATGGTGGGTGTTTTTCACATGGTTTTTTTTAGGAAGGTATGTTCTGAGTAAACTTTTATTATGACTTAACATTTCCTGTTGGGGGAAAGGAAGCCAAGGCCTGAGGTTGAGTTTCAAGCTATGTGATGTAACATGTCTCATTTTGGAAAGATATAGAAAGTTACAGCCTTTTTTTTCCCCTCCCAGAAAACGTAGGTGTACTGTTAAATTTCAGCTGTCCAGGGCAGGTAAATCAGACCCCTTAGGCTGGTAGGTTTGCTGGAGCAAGAACTTTCTCCCTTTTCCCTCATCCCAATCTGCCGGTACAGCACAGTTCCAGTCTTTTGTGACTCAGAAGAGCTTAATCTCCTGAGGACAGCAGAGCATTGAGTTTTTGGGGAGCAGGTGGAGAACGCTGGTGTCAGGTGGGACAAAATGATGGGTGCAGGAGATCAGAGTTCATGTTTGCTGGCTGTCGTGGTAGAGACGGACCCACGACACAGTTACTGTAATCCAAAGCCATAAGAAGCAAAAGGATCTTTGTTGTTCTCTACTACTATTCCTATACTTCTTCACAGTTACTGTTGGCTTGTTATGATGGGCTGCGTAGCAAACAATGACAGGGCTGTCTACAAAACAATGACCATTCAAACAGCAATACAATTAGCTATACAAGCAAAAGTATAGTTATATGTAAGTTCCTTCTTGTACACACTTGATGTCCCACAACAAGAACGTTTTCTCCTTGTGTCCAGAACATCATCTTTCATTGATTATCTTCTTGGCTATCACTGTGGCTTTCTCTGTGACTGCAGTTTCTCACGGGTAGATTTTGACTGCTTTAAGTCAACTTCTGTGAGGCTTTCAGACCAGCTGTTAGCCTCATCAGTTCCCACAGCTGGCCTCCTCAACTCTCACCAGATATGAAGGTGGAGGCAAGAGCTGTCCAGTGCTGTTCAGTGTCTGAGCATCCAGGTTCCCACTTGTATTGGGAAGGAAGAAGTATGTAGCCTTTGACTACACAGCTGCTTTGCAGGATCCAAACCACTCTACAATTCCATGATTCTACTCTATTTGGGTCTATTACCTCTCCCCCATGTGGCTTAGTGCTCGTGAAGGCTGGGAGAGCAATGCAAGTGGACTGGCAGAGGAATTGAAGATGTGGTGTTTGTAGAGTGTGGTTAATTGCACTTTCCTGTTCTACAGTTTGCTAACCATTGGGTTATGCACGGGCAAAGGTAATGAGAAACCATCAGCTTCTCCTCCCCCTGACAGACATCAGGGGATGTGGACGAGGAGAAGGAGACACAAGAGCCTTTGGGTTCCCCACAGATGCTGTTTGTTTCAGGGATCCATGTCCTTTGAGATTGCCTCCCATTGCTGTTCCTAAAGGACACGAATCTCTTGTAGATACTGCATCATGTCCATTAGCCCTGCAGATCTATCTCAGGTATTCCAGACACCTCAGATGGCACCTCTGCTTGCACAACTGAATCCTGCTTCTGGTCGGGAGATGCTGGTTTTGAGTGTCCGGGGCAGAGGGTGTCACATGCAGTAACATCTCCCAGTGACTGCTGCTTTCTTCAACCCTTCCAGCTTAGAGACTTGAGCATCAGGACTAAGCAACAGGAAAGGCTTGCATCTGGATAGTTGGGGTTTTTTCCTAGCACATACCTTAATAACTGTCAGTTCTAGCTGGAATATTCACCACAGGGCTCTGATGAGCACGAGAAGATGATGGACTGCTTTCTAGCTCAGATTTGCCTAGCTTTAGGAAAATGTGTCAGACCAACAACCATTCAGAGTCTGTATTTCTGCTTGGTTTCCAACTCTATTCATGCATTCATGAGAAGCATAGAAGTGATTCTTGTTTTATGATCTTCTTGTTTAATCTTTAGGATTAAAGAAATCAAATCTGTTGACTATATCTGTCCAGTAATATTATCTAATATATCTGCTTCTCTTATACCACTATAGTTAGTTTCATACCACAGCTAGTAAATACCACATTTTATCACTCAGGTTTGTTGACATCAGTTTAATGATTTAACTGCAGTGTGGTGTGGTGTGATGTGGAGATAGCTATCACCTGGATGGGATTGGATTGGAGTGGTTTATATTGGGTTACACTGGAAGATGCTCACAGATTATGGCGTATCAGTAGTGGCAGTCATGTCCTCATGGAGGAGGGTAATTGTGTCCCCTTCAGCTGACTTAGGAAAAAGTAAAGCAGTGAGGAGCACTCCTCAGGCTGGGGCACACTCCTCCCTGGCCTGGCCAGGGGCACATGTCTCTCCTCTGAGTCCTGAGGTGTTTGGTGGATCCAACACAGCGAGGGAGAGTGGTTCACTGCTGGTATCTGCAGCAGGAGCCCATCTAGGTGTAAGGGCTGTAGCTCTGATGGGGATTGTTTCCATCTGTCTCCACAGTTCATCCTTTGACTAAAATCCTTTTTTCTCCTTGCCAGGTCACAGCTCCTTATCTCCACATAGGCGCAATTGCCATCATGGTCCTTCTGTCCTGGCCTGTGGCTCTTCATGCCCTCAGAGCAGATAAGAAAGGTATGGCAGCTTTGGTTCCTGCTCCCTGTATGATAAAAGATATAGATGAGCATGGGAAAAGAGGCATGCAGGAGCCCTTTCCTCCCACACTTGCACTCCAGCTGGAGGAGACTTTCAAATTCTGCATATCCCTGGGAAATTAGTGGGGCTGGAACTTGGGCTGTGCACTGCCCTGTTGCTGTCCCAGTGTGTTACTGGTTTGCATGTTACCTTGCACTGTTTTGCCCTACACTGAGGCAGTGATCTGCACTGAAGCAGAGGAGATGAGCAGAAGCACCCATGTTCTGAGTCATGAGTGAAAAGTTGTTTAGCCCTCTGCGGGAGAAAGCAGCCAGTGGCAGCTCCCATGGCTGATTTTTGCTTGCTGTCTACAGAAGGGATCTCCAGTCCAGTCAGACAAACCACTTCAGCCTAAGGTATCTCAGGAGAAGCCAGATGAGAGAGGAAAAAGAGCTTTTTGATCAGTTCCTGGTGTTATCTCATGGGAAGTTCTTGCCTACCTCTAGGAAGAATGATCAAATGTTGTAAGGACAAAGCCATATGCCAGGAACAACTGCAGAAAAGCCTGACTGAGAGTGGCTGTTTTTCTCTGATTGTCTCTCCATATAGCCAAAATTATCTACTTCACACCCATCTTCAGATACTGGTTTGCAATAAAAATCACAGACGGAATGGACGGGTGAAAGCATTTTCTTTCTCTGCCCAAGACTTTTCTTGTTGAACTGCGGCTGGGGAGGTTGGGGGAGAATAGGCAGGGACCCTAGATACTACACACCACCATGCCTGAGGTACTTCTAGCTTAGTATGTCATCGTCTTAGCATAAGCCCAAATTCCTTCAGAGCCACTGGCACAGAGGGATGGCGGTACCCCTTCAAGAGGGAGGTGTTGTTGCGTAGGTGCTCATTTCTCAGAAGAGCTCTTTCGGTCCCTGAGGTGAAGGACCCCCGGGGCTCCTGGGTGATGTGTCAACAGAGTCCAGAGAAGACTGTAGGTAATGAGTTGGCCAGTTTCTGAGGTGGAATATCCATGCTCTCAGGGTTCATAGGATTCTCTAGGTCACACACAGAAGGGCACTAACAACAATCTGAATGAACCATGGAAGTATTCACAGTAAGGAGATGCAACACAGTTGAAGGAGAGAGGTACCTACTCTTCTTCATTGTGAATGAAACTTCAAAATGGTGCTTGTTCTTATCTGAATAAGAAAAAATTAGCATCCTTCTGCTGAGGATTGTTTTTCTACAGATGGAGATTTCACTGCACCCTGTCTAAAGAAAAAAGAAATAAAGCCGTATCTTGCTGTAAGGCATAGTGAGATGTAATTAAAGCATAAAACCTGCAGTCCTGACTTAGACAGCCTGCATCCTTGCTTTGACCAGTTTGTTTTCCTTGGCTGCATTGTTTGGAGAGAAAGTGAAAATTAGGGGAAGAAGGGATGGAAAAAGGGATTGGACAAAGCCCAAAAGCTACTTAGCTGGAGGACTGTATTAGAAGTTAAGCGGCAAGGCAAATTCGTACGTTACAATGTGGATTAACTCTAGCCTTCCTCCTTCAAATTCTTTCAGTTATTCAGGTGGTAATTGTTGGTCCATACCTGGCTATCCTTCTCTTTCTTTTCTTGATACCTCTGGGGATGTACTCTCCCTGCATCAGAGAGGAGGGAACACTTGGACCAAAGCCAGCCCTCATTGGACACCGTGGAGCACCAATGGTAGGTTTGAAGAAGTTATTTTATATCATTTCTTCATCCTATGTCTTGCTACTTTCGTCATCATCTTCTGTTGTTTTTTGGTTTTGTTTTCTTTTTTTTCCATGAAATCTGTGGAGGGTGGGAGACATTTCTGGTCATTGGGACTGCATGCCAAAGGCATCACTGCATGGGTTTTCTTACAAGGAAAACACTGTTTCTGAGGGACAAGACCAGGTTGGAGGGGGCCCTGAGCAACCTGGACTAGTGGAAGGTGTCTCTGCCCTGACAGGGGGATTGGAATAGGGCGATCTTCAAGGTCCCTTCCAACCCAAACCACTCTATGATTCTGTTATTCTTCCTCAAGATGGGTTTGGCTAAAGTGGAAGAAAATAAACAGTAGACTTTAATGATGCTCCTTTAATAAAAACCAGAGATGTTACAAAGAGGCAGAAAGTATTTACAGAGTCCTCCAGAGGAGGACTGTGTTTGAAAATGATCTGCTCATCTGCTTTTTTTTTTCAGCTGGCGCCAGAAAACACTGAGATGTCATTTCTGAAGACGATTGAGCATGGTGGGGATGGTCTTGAAACAGATGTCACCATAAGGTGAGGGCAAAACATCGCATCTCACAGAATATACTCTGCTTCTCCTAAGAGCTGTATTTGGAGACATGCAGCTCCAGGCAATTAGGTTTTACTGATGGCTGGGACAGGGTCCCTCAGCTCTCATGTGATGACAGGGGCTGTAGGGCATGGCTGTTCTCAGGCAAGTCAATAAGCTGCAGCTATTGATTTAACAATCGTTATTTCTGCAGTGTGTTTTAAATGCTTGGCAGAGTATAGAGACAAGTCCCTGCTCTAGCCTGACTTTCAGATCACAGTGAGGGTTATATCAGGTCTACAAACCAACAGAAAATTGTGTTCAGATTTGTGACAGCAATGCCCTAATTATTAGATCTTTAATTGCCTTTGGTGAGCCCATTTGCATGAAATGCTAACATTCTGTGCAGGATGAGCTGTTTCCAGGCACTGAATTAGAAAAACACTAATATTTAGATGTTCTACTCAACTAGAACTTTCTATAAAAGAAAATTTTGCATTTCCATCACTGTCCATTCAGAATTCAGTCCTCTGAAAACCACAGAAACACTTTGATGTCAGCAAAAAGAGATTTCAGCCATAAGTTACTGACCATTTTTGGGGGAGGTAGCAGGCAAAAAGGTCACCTCCTTCATGTTGCCCCTAGGGAAACTGAGGCACAGAAAAGCATGACTTCTGTGAGATCTCCTAGAAGTATTTAAGCTGGAAATAACCTGGTGTCTTGAGCCTCAGCAGTCCTCCATATTGCACTCTCTGCACTGAGGGAGACTATACTGCTGTATTCACAGTGGCCCACATGTTCTTCTGACCTGGCTTGAGTCTGCTCATGCTGTGAATGGACCTGCACCCCAGGTGACCTGAACTCTTGCTCTCTGGCAGCTATGATGGGGTTCCTTTCCTCATGCATGACGACACCTTGAGAAGGACAACTAACATCCATGAGGTCTACCCTAATGAGACTGGTAAAGCTGCTTCGTTATTCTCCTGGGATTCCCTGCAGAAACTGAATGCTGGAACGTGGTTCCTTAAGGTAAACATCATAAAGGGCTAGAAGCATTCAAGGTCAGTTGGACTGGACTCTAGGCAACCCAATCCAATCGGACATGTCCCTGTTCATTGCAGGGGGGTTGGACTAGATGAGCTTTAAAGGTGTCTTCCAATCCAAACTTTCCTACGATCTCATGACTATCACCAACTGGATGTCGAAGAGACACCAGCTGCCTATTATTTAACAGCATCAGTGCTAGAAGAGGAACTGCTAGTTGAGCCAAAACTCAAATAAGCCAGAGTAAATCCTTTAGTTTGGGTCTCTTTGCTTTGTCCAGTTTGCCTTCAGGCTAAGGAGACCTGTAACAATTGGCTGGTGGGTGTTCCTGTGTCACCTTATCATGGCAGCAGCAGAGCTCATGGGCTGGGGGAAGAAGACAAGATCTACCTGTGCAATGTGCTATTTATAATATTCAGAGCTAACAAGGTGGGACAGAGAAGCATAGCAGAGCTAGCTGTGAGCTATGCAATTTAGGTCCCAGAAGCAATGTCCTCACAGCCAGGGTTAACTTCCCCCGTTTCTTATGCAGAAGAAATAAGCAAAATAAAATATCCCCATCTGTAGAGGACTGACATCAAACTTTTTCCCTCTTAAAGATACAGCTGACTCCCAGAGCAAACTGCCTGATTGATTTCCTTTTTTTTAATATCTGTTTATTTCTAGAACAAACCATTTTTAGGGATGGGCTCGCTGTCAAAGGCAGATCAAAACCAGGCAATGAATCAGTCCATTTACACGCTAAGTGGTTTTTTGCGCCTCGCAGACAGTCACAATAAACTTGTGATATTTGATCTCTACCGCCCTCCAGAGAAACATCCTTACAGGAACTTGTGGCTCCGCAAAGTCCTGGACGTCATCCTCAAGGAGTCGAAGATTAAACGCCATCTGGTAGGGTGTCCTCACTCCATATCCCTTTTTCTTGCTCTCCTAATTGGGACTTTGGGGCATACTGTGCATGATTTCACCTGCATAAAATTGGCCCCTTGCATTTCACTTGATTTAAAAGGCATCATTTGGAGTATATTCCTACTATTAGTTCCTCAGAAGGTTCACAATGATGTAATCTTTCAGCAGCACAGGAAAAAAGGCAATGTATCTACCAGCTGATGCCTTAGCCCCTAAACAGTACCTTTTCATAAATACAATAATTGTCAGTCTATTCCCTGCTACCCATGCTTATTTTATATATTGCATAAAAATTCCTTGCTTAAATTAAAATAAATTGTGAGTCTTTATTGCCTTTCTGCCCCTGGCAATGGATGAATGCTGACCTCATGGGAATCAGGTTATGTATCCATTGATGTCTGGGGAGTTATGCTGATTTGTATCTGCTGAAGATCTTTTCTTCCATGCTGGAAGAATGGTAGAACAGAATATTTTCGGTTGCCTTTTCCATAAACCAAACCTGTCTTTTCATTCATTTTCAACACTGCATCTTTTGTTGGGCTGTGTGAAATGTACTCACTGATTTCCAGTGGATAAGCAAGAAACAGTGGATACTTATTTCTTGATAAAAGTGACTTGCAAGTTTTAACCCTGCATCTGAATGTTCTTTGATCATTGGGAGAAACGTCATTTGACAGGCTGGGCTAAGCCACTCAAGATGTTATCTTTACTGGGTTTGTGTGAACAGTGGGGCATTTTAGGGGCATGAATTCTTCTGCTGAGAATTCACTGGTTCCTCTTGTTGCCTGCAGGTCCTGTGGCTGCATAACAGCGTGAGATCCTTTGTTCAGTCTGTCGCTCCTGGGTTTCAGCACACGATGGGCAGAAAGGCACCAATAGAAGACCTATTAAAGCACAATATTGTCAAACTCAATCTAGTCTACACTGACATGTCCAGTGAAGATATCCGGTAGGTTTCAGCTCCAAGTGCAGTCTTTGGGGTGCATCTGGACTATGTTTGCCTCATGCATGGGACAATGTCTCCCTCCAGTGACCAGTTCCAGAGATTAGAATATTTTGGGAACAGGTCGTTCAGATCAAGTAGCCATCCCTGATGTATTTTAGGGGTGACAGACTGCAGTTCAGTCCTGCTGTTGGCTAAGAGGTGGCACATGTAATTAAACCCTGCTATCCTCAATTCCATATTGACCAGGATCTGAGGATCTTCTGGTAAGAACAACACAACTGTATCCTGATTTCTTGTCTTTTTATTTGTGCCATCCCCAGTCATACCAACACCTAATCATGGAGAATGAACAACTATTTAACCTCCCATGGTTCTCCCACAACCATCAGTGGGGCTGCATAATGCTGGGGTGAGAGACCATCACCCTCTTGTAGCCAGTTTTGGAGACATCATTTCTTGTCTGTTACTACCAGTACTCTGTTGCATGTGACACAATGAAGATGTAATTTCTATGATGAAAGGCTCCACATTCATTGCAGGAGTTTCCAAAAGGCTACTCTCACATGGGAAAATAACCCAACAAACCACCAAAACCTCCCCAGCTTTACCTGTCCAGGTCTCCTGTTGTAAATAGGATTTTTTGCTCTTTCCAATGCACAAAATCATTGAAGTCTAGTTGAAGTGAAAAAGAAAGGAAAAACTTTAATCCTTTGGACAAGATTAATGTTCATGTTTTGTCAGTTATAATTGTCACAGGATGTAAAATCATAAAATCATAGAACCACAGATGTTTTGGGTTGTAAGGGACTTTCAGCATCATCTAGTTCCAACCCCCTTGCCATGGGCAGGGAAGCTTCCACTAGACCTGGTTACTCAGAGCACCATAGCCTGGCCTTGAACACCTCCAGGGATGGGGAATCCACAACTCCTCTGGGCAACCTATACTAATGTCTCAACCACCCTCACAATCAAGAATTTTTTCTTAATGTCTGATCTAAACCTTCCCTCCTCCAGTCTAAGGCTGTTCCCCCTTGTCCTGTCACTCAATGCCCTTGTAAAAAGTCTCTCTCCACCTCTCTTGTAGCCCCTCTCAGTACTGGAAGGTGCTCTAAGGTCTCCTCAGAGCCTTCTTTTCTCCAGACTGAAAGGCTATTAAAAATCATAGGCAGATCCATTTGGGTAAACCTCAGATACATCCTAGGTAGATTTATAAATGCTGATATTGATGATACATTACCTTTATACAAAGAATGAACTCACTTCATATTAAGTTTCAATAGCTTATAATAACTTGAGAAATGATGAGTTGATGGAGCAGCCATGGCAAACTTGGGTGGCCAGCTTCGAAGATTAGCTCAGCTGGTTTAACCAGCTCAGGTGCTCCAACCAACACCAACGTTGTGGGTTCAATCCCTACATGAGCCATTAACTGAAGAGTTGGACTCTGCGGCCTTCTGGGTCCCTTCCAACTCAGGCTATTCTGTGATTCTGTGGTGGTTTTGAACACACTGTGGGGAGATTATAGAATAACATGAATTGTTTAGATTTAAAAGATCTCTAAGATCATCAAGGCCAACCATTATCTCTGCCAAACCCATCACTAAACCATGTCCCCAAGTGCCACATCCACATATTTTAAACACCTCGAGAGATGATAAATTCTGCACTTCCCTGGGCTGCTGATTACAAAGCTTGATAACCCTTTCCATTGAGAATTTTTTCCTAATATCCAATATAAACCTTCCCTGGTGAAGCTTGAAGCCATTTCTTCTTGTTCTATTGCTTGTTATTTGGAAGAAGAGATCGACCCCCACCTGGCTACAGCCTCCTTTACGAACACATTGTTACATTGATTCGTATGGCAGAAGGATTTGAAAGGTTTTGACCTTTTTGGCATTTTATGTGCATTTGTTTCCAGCTGTTCAGCTATTCTGTATTGACCAATTGTTAATGATTAATTATTGGCTGGTTGGCTTTCCTTTATGTTCCTTATCTAGGTCCTAAAGTAAGCACTTCCTACAGAAGATTACAACCATTTCCCATGATCTTTCCGAATCTCCTTGAGTAAGCCTGAAGGAAGTACTAATCTCCTTGCTCAATGAAGGTTGTTGCCTTTTGGTCTTTTAAAGGAAATATGCCGAGGCAAACATCACCACCAACTTCTATGTGGTCAACGAGCCATGGCTCTATTCCCTGGCATGGTGCTCTGGGGCACACTCTGTGACCACCAATGCCGTCCA
The DNA here is from genome assembly GCA_013400235.1 of Oriolus oriolus. NCBI lineage: Eukaryota > Metazoa > Chordata > Aves > Passeriformes > Corvidae > Oriolus > Oriolus oriolus. Next base: position 305,773 of record VXBT01004752.1, read on the forward strand.
CTTGCTGAAGGATCTCAGCCAGCCACTCTTCCTCATGGTAAGTGGAAGTCTTCTCTGTCTCAGGGGTGGGAAGTAGGGTTGGGATGTTCATGATTACCTTTGGAGACTATGGGTCCGTTTACACATGGATAAAGCATCCTTTAAGCATCCTTTGAATAAGAAGGACCTGAGTTGAAACCTGGCTTACCGGAACCTCTAAGCCACTACAGGTATTACCATACCCTTCCCTTTTCTCCTGGCTCAGGAAGAAGCACCCTACTTGTTCGGATTATCACCTTAGGCCTTGAGATGAGGGAAAAGAATTGTATTGAGACTTGTGCAGGAAGAAAGGAAGGGCCTTTGAGGGCACAAGCTGATGCATGAGGATTTCCATTTCTAGCCTTTTGAAGCACCTTACTGATGTCAGAAGTTTCTCTTTTCCCAGAGCATCCCACTGCCCTTGTCAAACTTGGTCTTGTTCTACAAGTCCAAGGGAAACAACCACAGAAATAAGCCTTCCTTCTGGGAGGAATTTTCACATAATTTCTCTATTTATTATTCCGCCTTGGACAACCTGTAGGGCCAAGGAGCACCTTGGGCATTGGTCCCAGCAGAGTCTCTGTAAGGACTTTAAGCAGTTGGCTTCACATTCTTGAATTAGATTTTGCAATGCTCCCCTCCAGAGAACTGCAGCGTTTCAGTCCATTCTAAGTTCGGGTGGAGGTCCAGTCTAAGGATGAATCTTCAGACTTAAAGCAGGAGCCACCCCAGGCTGTTTGTGGTGTTCAGTTAAGGGCAGTTTTTCCAGAGAAAATGAGATGCCACTGGTTGATATTAATATTGGGGTGAAGAAGAGAAGTGCAAGGCCTGCCTGTACAAACAAGAGGTCTCTGTGGCATTCACTGTGATATGGTAAAATCTTCCATGGTTAAAACAGACCTGCTTTGATGAAGGAGAATGATTTGGCACCAACACCCAGTGGTGAGTGGCCACTTTGAAATGCCACCAAATGCTTTAAATACCCAAGGGATGTTACTGCAGATGCAAACCAGGCAGCTGAACAGCCATATTCAATCAGGAAGAAAGAGCTTGAGTAACTTTTTTTCCAAATCTTGTGGTCCTTGGTGGTGGTCACAGCCTCTGTTTTTCTCTTCCAGACTCCACGGCAGTACAACATGATGTGGATCCTGACAGATCTGACCTCTGCATTCCTCATCTCACTCATCTTTGCTCTGCACTGGTAACTACCAAGTTGTTAATGGCCATCCTAACCTGATCTCTTGCTCCAGGTGGAGGGAAGGAGGGATGCTTTCAGGTGACCTGAAGGGTTAAAACTGCACTTGAGAACATTAGCTTTCCCTTCTGGAAATGGAAGAAAGCCCTGAAAATCTCCCCAAACCTCTCTGTTTCTCCTGCTTGCTCTCATTTTCCCTTTCCATTTTGGCAGCTCAGCCATTGTCAGGATTTAGTGGAGAACTGGTGGATTTATAGTAGCAACACAAACCAATTATCAAAGCTGATGGGCTGAAAAAGGAACTGATTTTTCTGTTTTTACTATTTGACAATGTTTCACTGGACTGATTTGTTAGTAAAGCTCCCAGTGTTAATATTAGAGCACCCCATGTCTCTCTGCACATGCCAGAACCCCACAGGAAATCCATCCACCCACACAAAAATGTCTGATTGTGTCACAGACACCACATTTTGTTTGCTTCCACTCTGTCAAAGATTGTTGGGAAATCTGGGGTTCATGGAACAGGCTCACCCCAGCTGGTCATGTTTGGCTGCTGGCTGTTCTGCCCTGCCACAGTGGTATTAGGAACATGCCTGTGCTCTCATCCCAGCAGTGCCGAAGGAAAGCAGGATGCACTGGGCTCAGCTCTTCAGCTGGCTATCTGTGGGTGAGTGAGAGGATCAGAGCAGCCAGCCCGGGGGAGTTTTTCTGCAGGGTACTGGCAGTACAGCTGTGCTGCCAGTGGCAGCAAGTGGAAAGTTCGGGAAGCCCCTGGGTGAGCACTCTGGGCTGCCATTAACTGTGTCTTGCTTCGGCACAGGAAAAGGTTGGAGTGCTAATATTGCTCTGGGATGGTGAAAAAATTAATTAGTAGCAGTTTGACAGTGATGAACTAGCAGCTGTACAGGCATTTTTGCTGGGCATCCAGGCTTTTCCCTTCCCAAGGCAAGGTTGCTCCCTCCCTTCCTTCCCCTCTTACCCTCCTCTGCTCTCCTCAGGTCCTGCTTTCACCTTGTTTTCAAGGCTGCAGGTTTCAGGGTGGTGCACAATCACCCCTGCAAGGCATCACCACCACCATCATGAGACCTTCCCATGCCCAGCTCCTCCAGGATCACGTTCCTGTTGTGTACATTCCCAGGATCCTGTGGATGCTTCTGGTCCAACCAAACAATGAAGTCCTCTAGGCTGGCCTTGCAGCAGGGGCTTCCCCAGCCTTCTTGGGGCTGAAGTGCCATCAGCAATGCCTCAGTGCCCTGTGTGGTCTTGTCAGGTTTATGAACACACCAAAATCACAATTTTTAAATTTCCCTGGGTGCTTAAGAACCAGTGGCTGTAAGCATTTCTGGGGCTTTGGCGCTCTTAAATCTTGCTTAGAAAACAGGGCTTAGTCACAATTTTGCCTTCAAAATGCTGTTGCACACATGAAGTGTGGGTGCTCAGACATCAGTCATGCACTCGAGTCCCTTCTCAGTAAGGACCTGAGAAAATCCCAAAATACCTGCCCTCACAAAGTAGGAAAAAGGTGTCAAAGGCTGCAGGGGGCTGTGAGGAAAACCACAGCAAGCAGTGGCCTGACCCAGATGCTTTGTCCCATGCAGGTGGCGAGAGAAGAATTTCTCCTGCTGTGCCCAGGACAGTAACACGATGATAGAGAATGGCACCTACAACAAATTCAAGACAGGTGAGCAGGGCAAGGAGAGCAGCTGCATCCTGCTCAGGGTGGTTTCTGTGGGAGCACCGGGATCCTGATGAGTGGGTTGGTGATGGATGTCCATACTTCTAAGGAAGGTTATGAGGAAGGATGCAGTCTGGATTATGTCAGCCCCAGACCCCTGAGCAACTCAATCCAACTGGCCCTGCTTCAAGCAGGGGCTGGGGCAGACACCTCCAGATGTCCCCTCCAATACTCATCACTCGGTGATGCTGTGAAAAGAGACTCTGGAAGCACTGAGCATTCTTGGTTCTGCAAGGCAGGGTGGGATTGGCTGAGGACCCTCCCATGCACCACATTTCTGCACCCATGGAGCTGTCATCCAGACAAAATGACCCAAGCTGGGCTGCATGCATTTTCAAACAGGTTCTGTTTGCTCACAGTGGCTGTCAGAACAGATGCAGATGTTTGGTAGCTCACTGTGTGTCTCCTTTTGCAGAGCTCAACGACATGCCTGCCGTCCTGGCCTGACGTGGGCAGAGAGGGGACATGGACCTGCCATCTCGATGAGGCTGGGGAGACCAGCTGGGGGGGCTCAGATCTACCTGGTGAGGAGGAGCCATTTGCCTTCGTGGCTCTGCTGGAGATGAGCACCAACCTTCCTCTCCTACAGCTTTTGTCACATTCCCATGCCTGTCAGGGATCCTTGGGGTGTAGGAGAGCACAGATGGAGTTGCAGCCATGAAGAAACTGTGCACTATTGGTGAGATGCAGCAACCACATGGGAGCCACCGTTTACCCCTGAGACCACTGGCATCCCACAGGGCAATCATTCCTGCTGTGCATAAGCCCTGTTTCCACACATGCTGCAAACAGCTGAGCATCCTCCAGTCCTCCTCATTCTCAGGTGCCCAGATTTCTCCTACCAGACCAGCCTCTTCTCCACATACTACCTCCCTTCCTCCCTCCTTGCAGGTGTCCTCCATCCCCAAGAGCACACGATGGTGCTGCAGGCTGGGTCATTACAATAGGTACCTTTCTATAACAGAGGCAGGGGCAGCTTTGGTTTTCCTTTTCCCCACTCTTGCCCTGCCATAGCCTAACAGGACAGTCTCCTCCCCCTTGTCTGTGGGTGAGGGCATGTCATTCCCGTGGGGGCTGAAGGAATTTTAGTGTCTTGGCCAGGTAGCTACTGGGACTATGACCAGTAGCACACCACTTTTCTTCAGAAGGATGGAGCTGTGTGTGAATTGGTACCACCAAGTGTCCTGTTCACTTTTCCCTTGGGAAGGTCTGTACACCTGTACTACACCCTGGGATTCATTCCAATTTTCATTTCTCCCAGGTGGCTGCTGTCACACAGTGGGGAGGGGGCCTATGCTCTGTAAGGGAGATGTAAACATCTCTCAGGTTTAAGCCATATCTTTCTACTTGAACAGATAATAAGAATACGTTTTTTGTAAATTTCAAGTGATGTTTTAAATACATTTTATCTCTCCTATCCTGTTTTGTTCTTATTTCAGCAAACTGGGAAAGGGAAAGAATACAGTAGTCTTTACCTGATTCAGACTATAGACATTTTCTCATACATGAGCCTTTTGTTAAATGAAGTGATCATGAGTGAGAGGGAAGCATTATGTTTCAGAGTTATCTGTGCTGAGAAGCACCCAAACCTTTCCAAGTTGCAATTCTGGAGTATTTTGGAGGCCAGAAATGCAAAAAATGAAGCATCCTCCTTTGGAAAAAGGCTAAAGGGCTGATGAATCGTTGTAGAGCAGCTCCAGATCCATGAAATATAGGGAGTGGATGGTGTTAAATCTCCCTCCCCATGCCTTGCATACCTAGGTGGTTCATAACTTTTCATGGGTACCACTTGTGGAAGTATGTGAGTGGCAAAAGTAGGAGGTCGGGAGTGTGTGGGTTGAGCATGGTGTGCACCATGAGCTCCTCAGTCTGCCCCTTGGTGTTCAAGTGAGGGACTTGGCTGTGGTCCCCCAACAGCTGCCTTTAATATGCATTGGGAAAAGCCACCTCAAAGCTCTCTGATCCATGCATCTAGCTGCTGCTTGGCCAATACGCACTGGTAACTCTCTGTACTCACCCTCCTCATCCTCAGAAGCCTTGCCTAGGCAGAGCCTGGCCAGTTGGACCTGTGGTTTCCTTTAATGCCTTACACTCTGTCACAACTCAGCCACTTACTATTTTTGTTGCTTCATAGCTAGCAAGGTCTGGCAACCTTGTTAAGCACGTGGCTGGTCGCCTGACTCCCACACACAAACTTTTCACCCAACACTTCCAGTGATTCAGCTCAAACTGACTGGAAGATTCAGCCCCTGTCATAGATGACAAGCAATGGAGATTCCCAGACTTCAGTGTTTTTTATCCCAGAAGAAAAGATTTCAATTAATTTCCAGTCTGGGGGCACTGATGGTTTGCTCCCCACTGCTGGATACTCCCACCAGAAATTGCACTGGGCAAGGAGAAGTCCACAAGAACCCAAGAGCCCTGATCCCACCCTTCCCCCTGGAGATGTCACCACAACTGCACAGTGCAGAACAGCCTCCCACAAGCCACTTGATGCTTTTTAATTGGAGTATTTCACTTGGACATATGTTTTTTCATGTTACATCGCTTGGTGTGAATACAAAGAGGCCAGCAGATGCTAATACGTAAGACACACAGGTACACACACACAGAGTCCCAGCCTCCCCCAAAATTATGGGGTGCATGGGAGGCCAACAGAGCTGTAAGTGGAAGGATGAGGGTGGTGGGAGGGGAAAGATGACCCAGAACAGCTCTGGAAACACTGCTGTGCAGCAGATCATCTGCTGAGTGTGCTATGGGAGGCAGGGATGGCTGGAGACTCAGAAAAAGCAGTGATGGTGCGGTGATGTGTCTAAGGACATATAAATCCCTGGGACAGCTGGATCATGGCAGCTGGGGAAGGGAGAGAAATATCAGGGATGGGTGGCGTGAAGGCAGCTGGGCTCCCAACGTAGCCTTGGTTGGTGTAACCATGCTCCCATCACCCGAGTGCTTTGGGTAGGGGATGATGGAGGAAGGGAATCTCCTAGCAGTCCTGTCTGGCTGGTGGATGTCTCCGTGCAGGATCTCATTTGCTTTGATGGAGCAACCAAAGTCCTAAGTCACTGCTGCATCCCACTTGGATGTCACAGTCCTTGAGGTCTGGTAGGCAGCGCTGCCAGTTCTGCCTGCCACACCATGGTGTTGGAGACCTGAGCCCAGCTGAGCTTAACAGAGAAGCATGTGACACCCCACAATATGGACTTCTACAAAAGCAGTCAAACCCAGCCCAATGCACTGCACCAAGAGAGGCCTCAGCATCTACTGAGATCCACCCAGTGTTAGTGACACCACCACCAGATCTTGGTGGACAACTGTCCCCTCTCCTGATACCCCACACCCAGCCACGTGCTCCTTCGAAGCCTGGATTTTGGAAAGGCACCCCCAGGCTTCTTCCCCTGCATCCTCCCAGACACAACACAGTTTCAGCCTCCCCTCTGCCAGCAGGTCCCATCTCTGCTCCAAAGTAGGCTGATCCGCACTGTGTGGTATTGGGTGGCAGATGAAGCAAACAGCCAGCAGATGAGTACAGCCAATCAAAGATGGAGAAAAGCCCACCGAAATCAAGGCTCTGCCCTTGCTGTGAGTGGTTCAGGTCCAGCTGGGACTCACAAAGAGCTGCTTTATACAGAAACACACACAAAAAGCACAATAAAATCATCGGCTGGTACAAACCCGATGGCCAAGTTCATGGTTGAATTACAGCCCAATGTAGGCTCGGCCTCAGTCTTCCAAGCATGGGGTGTTCAAAACCTCTATATCCAGATTGAAGCTTGCAGTAAAAGTCCTCCCAAGGTTAATTTTTCTGCACACAGGGAGTAAAAGGAGATAACTCATTTTCCGAGCTTCACTTCCAGCTGAGCCCTTAAGTTGGGGAAGATGTGCCTTACTCAGCTCCTGGCAGTCACGGCTGTTGGGGAATCCCTGGGCAAGGGATTGTTCTGCAGGTCACCCTCAGCCCCGAGTCAGCATCCAGATATCGGCACGAAATACAGGATTTTTTTTTCCTTTTTAATATTTTAAAAAATAAATAGAAGAAGAAAGAAAACTTTAAAATTTGTTCTTTAAATATTTCCAGCATTGCACGGATCGCACTTTAGTACTCTAGCCTGTTCGATCAGTAGTTTGTTTATTCTGATTCCTAGTTAAAATGTGGTCCTCCCAGCCTGCTTTTTCTTTCTGTCCATCTTAAGAACACAGTGTATTCTTTTGTAATGACAAAAAACCAAGCCCTGCAGTGTTCATCGGACATCTTTCCAGCATGGGTCAGGGCTCTGTTATTCCTCTTCAAACCTGAAATTCCCAGAACTTCACCAAAAACCTGTTAGCATCCTAACAGCTCTCATATTTAAGAAAAAAACAACAAATGAAAACAAAACAAGCCACACACACACACACACAGACACACAAATCCTCTTCCAAGAGCCTTTGTGATGCCAACCATTGGGTTCAGGCAAACCTCCTGCTGGAGCATCTTTGTCTTGGTCACTCTCTGAGAGCAGTGGTGTCCCCTGGAAATCTTTGAGGTGTGGGATAGAGTTGGGATGCAGGGTGAGGAAGGTGAATAGGAGGTCAGAGATAGTCATCTTCGCTGGAAGGGGAGGTGGGATTAGAGCCCTCAAGATCAGAGTCCAGTGAACTCCCTGATGGTGTTCGGCTCATCTTCCACATCTGGGAGGCAAAGGTTCTTGCCCAGCTGCAAGGGTATCCCACAGCCCTCAGCTGGTGAATTAGCCCCATGACCACGTGCCAGTGGCTTCTTGCAGTTCACTTGGTACCCTTTGCACTCCTCTGTTTGCTCATGGCTGTTAGCATCTGGCTGATGTACGAGGTCAAAAGATCATCCATCTTGTACCCCTGAGGAGGAGAGGGAAGATGTTACCAGCCTCTAGAGCACAGTTTACAGACTCTGGTTTGTGCCTCCTGAACACACTGGCCACCAGTTGGTGACTTTCAAGTTTTCAGGTACATTTTGACCTGTTCCACCATTCTCTTTGGGTGAATGTCACCTCCACAAGGAACACTGTCCAAACATAATTTGCAACATATAGATGGAGGAACTGCCTGTCCCAGGATGCTGCTGAGGCTGAGGACATAGGAAGCTTTGGATGGGACATGAATTTTCAAATGGCCAACAAAATACTGAATGTCTCAGATTAGTAACAATTAATCCAGAAGGAATTTTTATCCTTTGTGCTTTGAGTTTAAGACAGTCTAGGAGGAGGTTTGTTGCTGTGATTGTTACTAGGGACAAGCTGGGTAAAGGACATTGGTTAAAGGGCTCAAGAGTACCCCTTGAGCCCATACCAGCTTCAATGTGTTTTTCAGTCCAGTGACAGGGAGCAGTCCCCCATGCTCCTGACATGGAAAAACCCCAAGCACTTTAGGGTTGCTTGTATGTTGGATGAGGGACCAAGTGAGAGCCCTGATTCATTAAGCAGAGCCATGGGAAATTCAGAAGGAAAAAAAATGTATCAGTGGCTCTTCTGAGAGACAACTTTCAGCCCAGAGAATCCCTGAGACACAATTTGCTGCCAAAGTCAGGATTTGGTCTAATCTTTAACGCTTCTTACCAGGGAGGTCTCACAGAGCAGCTTGCTTCCTCTCACCAAGTTGCCAATGGTTATGTGGAAGTACGTGTTGCCACTGCTCCAGTTGGAGATCTTGGTGAAGGGGTGAGTGATGAGAATATCCTGGTGGGAACACAAGACTGACACTCAACATGCAAGAGCCTCAACTTCCGCGAAGGGCTGTAGGCACTTCCCATGTCCCTGTTCACTTTCTATCACAACAGGCCAAGGATGTCTACTGTGATGAGACTCATGGGAATGGCAGTGAGATCAAGACTCCAGATCCTCCAGAGCTTGTGAAGACTGCCACACCAGAATGACCATGCTGGCGGTGGAAACAACTACTAGGATCTCATTTACTCCTGCTCCTCTCCTATTGCCTGTGAAAGGATTAAGGAAGGAGTGTGTGCATTCTCCAGGTACTGGGCCCTAATAGTTGATGCTCCCAATCCATCTTTCGTTGAAAAAGGCTGTGCTGGCTCTGTGCAACACTGAATTTCTGCCTCCAGAAAGTTTTCTGTCTATCCAGCCTTTTTAAGTAGGCTTAAAGAGAACTCACTAAGTTCTGAACAACATGCTCTTTGGGATGTCTTCTGTGAGGGCTTGGGGACTGGGCTCAGGAGCATCTAGTGAATACCTAAGTTTTGCTTACCTTCGTTTTAGGATCAATGAGGCTGACTCCATGCTTATTGATGGCAATTAGAAGGATTTCTGGATAATTTGGCTCTGTAGTTTGCTGTTGGAAATGAGATGAACTGGTTAGAGGATGTGTCAAGCAAAATCAGACCCCTTCCTATTTCCTCTCTCCCTGTCTTCTCCTGACAGCACTGGCTTCTACTGTCCTTGATGGAACTCTAGTGCTGTGGTGGATGGTCTGGATTTGATTTGTGGTGGGTAGAGACACATCCCTTGGAAAACCACAAGTTCCCCTTTGGCAAAACAGAGAAGGGCTCTTGTGTGTTCAGCAGCACAGCTGTTGGAACAGCCTCAATGACTGAGATATGCTGAAGCTCTACAATGCTTCTGTCAGTGTAAAGAGACAGGGCAGCAATGAATGAGTGTATTTGCCCTTTACCAATAAAGAGTATTATACTTCTTCCCTGTTTCATCAAGGTTGCCCCAGTCTGGTTCAGATCTGGAACCCCTCTGTGGTACAGGGCTCTTGATCTTGGCTAAAAGTTGCCAGAGAACCCCCAGGGCAGGTACCTTCACTTCAAAGAACGCTGATCCAAATGTAGGCCACTTGAAGATAATCTTTAGAAAGGCAAGCTTGGCTTCTTCTCTTGTTTTGCCTGCATGTTTGTTGTAGTATGCCACGATGGACTGCAACAGAGAACATAACAGAGATGGAGGGTTTGCACCACCTGGCACCAGGGATGTCTGCAGGAAAGGAGCATCAGTCCCACAATGATAGACTCATGGAAGAGTTTGGGTTGGAAGGGACCTTTGAAAGGTCATCTAGTCCAACTCTCCTGCAGTGGACAGGGCCACCTTCCACTAGAGCAGGTTGCTGTGAGTCCTGTCCAACCTGACACGGATGTTTGGTTCTAGTCTCTGCTCCAATAACACTTCAAAAAAGTGCTGGCTGGTCACTGGAGCAGGGCCTGGAACCAACGCAGGTCCTTCTTATATAAGTGACTCCATTAAAGAGATTATAAATTATACAGCAGAGGAGACTGAGAGACCTTCAACCCAGAGATGCTGATAGCAGATAGGAAACAGAAAGAACTTATCAGACTATTTCTTGACAGTGAGACACCTCTAGTATTTTAAGGCTAGACCTGTTTGCACCTGTGCCACAGTTCTCCCTGTGTAAAGCAGAGAGAATTACCCCTTTACTCAGTAGTTTGCATTAAATGACAGATCACCTCTACACGAGACCATCTCTTAGCATATTTCCATCTGGCTTTGCATCCGCCGCTACAGCCACAGTCTCAGGACAAAGAAAACCCAGGGCAAGGCATGTGTATGTGAACATGCACATACAATTTCTCCTCTTGGTGGTGCCAGGGAGGCTGAAGCTCTGATAAGGCTCAAGAGGGAACAGGGGTCACTCATTCTGGAAGTTCAGCTTCAACACTGAATGTCAGTGAAGGTCACCTGACAGACTGGGCATCTCCCAGCCACGCCTAGTGTATGAATCAAGCTGCTGGTTTACCCTTTTCCAGTCATCTGGAGAGAGCTGCCGGATGAGGTCCTGAGGCACCAGCTCCTTCAGGAGTTTGGGGATGCTGGGGAAATAGGACTTGTCATCCTCAAACTTGACCCGATAGATGAGAGCCGCCAGCTGCAGGACCTCTTCCCGTGAGCACTTGTGGTAGCCACGCAGGTACTTTGGTAACTCCTGCATGGAGGAAAGAACAGAGAAATAGAGAAGCTGTCTGTGGACCTTCATCCTCAGATGTTAAAAGGAGTTTGTGGAGGTATTGTCCTGGGGTGACTTGAAACAGGTATCCAGCCCCCGCCTAAGAGGCTGTGCCCAGGGAACATCTGCAAATGGACAAGTCTTTGAAACCTACTCCTAATCCCTCCCAAGTCTCCACTGCTATCGCAGAGTCCCAGCGCACCTGGTAATAGTGGAAGATGGAGTCTGCCATCGAGTCTTTTCCAGGCGTTGTGTTGGTCCACAGTTTTTTCATGAAGAACACTTGGTAGGTGAGGGAAGGCACTATACCTGTGCAAGTGAAGCAAACACAAGAGCAGCGGTGTGAGTACCAGGTGGCAGTCGGTGTCTGCATCCAGCAGTGCCCATGTGCTGTCACAACCTGCAGGGACAGGAGCATTCACAAGGCCAGCTGGGCTCTGACTTTGCAGAACAAACCATATCACTGCCATGCAAAGCTTTAATGAAATGGAAAAAGTGTCTGGGTTCACTTGCACAACTTCACTGATGGTGCCCAGGCCTAACACAGGACAGAGGAGTTGTACCCTGGAGGCACCTGTGTCTTGCAACCACTGGGAAATTCAGCAGAGCTGTTCAGCAGAGCTGTAGCCAATTCCACTCTGGATCACTGAGGCTAGGTGAGATGAATCCCACCACTGAAACCTTCCTGCAGGCACTTCCTGGAGAGCTGCCCTCCAGCAGGTGCTCCTCACAGGGGCCAGGACTAGCCCTGGAGCACAGGTTTTGCTGCTCCTAGATGGATCACCTCCCAGGTGATGGACCCAGCAACAGGCTAGGAGAGCTTTGCCTGTCTGTGCTTTAAATCCTTTGGGGTGACTGCTGTAAGTCAGGGTGGTGCAGAGAGCACCACCCCTATCGGTGTGGCCCAACAGATCACAGAATCACAGAATCACTGAGGCTGGAAAAGACCTCTAAGACTGAGTCCAGCCATTAACCTAACACTGCCAGGTGCACTGCTAAACCATGTCCCTAAGCACCACATCTACATTTATTTGAACACTAGAGGACAGTGATTCCACCACTTCTATGAACAGCCTGTTCCAATGCTTGTGGCAGACTATGCAGTCAATGTTGTTTGAAAGGGCTGGAGGGCTTTAGGAAGGCTGTGTGTGACCCATAATGGCAAAAAGTCACCATTACCATCTTTTGCTGGTCTTGCTTTCTTTATCCAGTCTGTCAAGTGTCTCACAAAGTCAAAGAAGAAATCTCCCTCCGGCACGCTGATGACCTAGGGGACACAGTACATAGTCACAAAGGCTAAGCAAGTGAGTCATACAATAGGATCACAGAATATCCTGAGTTGGAAGGGACCCAGAAAGATCATCAAAGTCCATCTTCTGGCCCTGCATAGGATATCTTTAAGAATCACACCATGTGCCTGACAGCATTGTACAAATACTTCTCGAACTCTGTCAGGCTTGGTGCCATGACCCCCTCCCTGGGGGGCCTGGTCCAGTGCCAAACCACCCTTTGGGTGAAGAACCTTTTCCTACTATCCAGCCTAAGTGTCTCCTGACACAGCTTCATGCCGTTCCGTTAAGTCCCATCACTGGTCACCCCAGAGAAGAGATCGGTGTCTGCCCCTCCTCTTCCCCTCCCGAGGAAGTTGCAGACTGCAATGAGGTCTTCTCTCAGTCTCCTCTTCTCCAGGCTGAACAAGCCAAGTGAACTCAGCTCCTCCTCATATGGCTTCCCCTCAAGGCTCTTCACTGTTTTCGTAGCTCTCTCTAACAGCTTTATTTCCTCCTTATATTGTGGTGCCCAAAACAAGTGGCAAGTCACCACAGGCAGGGTTGGCCCCAGTCCATCTCCTGTAGTCGTTGCTCACTGCTTTGTGCTGTTTACACTGATGTGTTATAAACTGCTGATGTGAGAAAGCCACTGCCAGCGCCTTGCTTCAGGCTCTGTCTAACTTCACCCATTACTCCTTATTGCAACTTGTTTCACCACAACAATTCCTTTCCCTTCCTGATAACTATCTCCATAGATTTCCCCCAGTTGCCAGAGGCAGCTCTAAGCTGCACATTTTTCTTACTTAGCCCTTTCTTATAAACCCAACTCGGCAACAGGCTAGGAGAGCTTTGCCTGTCTGTCCTTTAAGTCCTTTGGGGTGACTGCTGGAAGTCAGGGCTGTGGGACTGCAAACCTCACCTGTATCAGGTCAGATCTGACTTAGAAATGCCACACAGCTTATAGAGAAATGCTTCTCACCACACGGCTGTGGCTCCACCAATGTGTACCCACTGGTAAGCAGGTTGTCCCAAGTACCTCGGGTGGTCACTCACCTTGTCGGAGATTTTGACGAAGAGGCTGAAGCCCTCAGAGGACTTCAGGAGCAGCCTGTTGGAGATGTTCTGGCAGAAGTCCTTGGCTTTCGTGCTGGATTCCACCTCAAATGCCTACAGAGAGAGGAAGATCATCACCACTGCTGTCTCAAGGGTAATTTCCACGTTTTGCTCTCTTTGAGGAGCTCCAGGTGCACATGCACAGAGGGATTTAGATGCCCATCATCAGTGAAACCAGCGACGTTGTGGACTGGGGCTCTGGGCATTGGAAGGGATGTCTGCAGAAGCTCTGTCACGCTACTGCTGTACCAATTGTGCTTTGTGATGCCGTATCTATATCCTGTGCTGGCTTATCCAGAGCTCTCCAGGCAATGCAAGAAATTTTTCTGATCTAACAGTGAAGTGTCAGAACTATTTGTTTGAGGGAAGAGGGGTGGGAAAGACAGAGTGAGAGACCTCCAGGCTGATCTGTCCCAACTGTCTCTCCAGTGTTGATGAGGAAGTCAGATGCCTGGCTTAGACCAGGCCTAAGCCAGATGCCTGATTTCTAGATAGCAGAATAGAGGGAAAATGATTCCTGTTTTATGGGTATCTAAAGGATGGGATGTTTAAAGGTCTGTCTCATTTATATGCACATCACAGTTCTGGTTTTGGTTTTTGAGCTGTGTTCAGCATTTACATTGCCTCTGTTTTGCTCTGCCCTCTTAATGAGATTCAGTCCGCAGTAGTCTAAGGAATTTAAGTTTCTGACCACCACATGCACAACTGTGTTAGCCTGAATCACCAAACCACCAGGACCCATGTTCCACATCCCACCAGAGTCTGATGTAGGGCTGAGCACTGCTAATGCTCAGCAGCACTTCAGTGCAGATGCATGTTGTACTGGAATGATGCTACTCTGCGAGTCCATGTGATGACTTCCATGGACAAATGGATCCAGCAAACAAGTGCAGAAGTTCCCACTGCCTCCTTCTACTGGCTCTCACACAGATGCATGTGTATAAAGCAGTGTCATGCCCACTGCTGGTCATGTAGGAAAAAATACTCAAAGTGACGAGAAACCCCAAGAGTTCTCTCAGCTCTCCATTACAGATGAACAAGGGCACTCACAGCTGCTGCAGGGGAATCATCCTTTTCCTTCTATGGGTATGGGTTGTGTTACAAATAAATCCATTTGGGAATACAGGATTTTAGTTGTACCCAAGGGCATGAGGGAAGAGAGACATGTGAGCCTCACAGGAAGACTAATCAGTACTGTGAGGCAGCAGCATCTGCAAGGACATGCCTATCTGCTCTGGCATCAATATGACTAGCTGCCTTATCAGCATGTAAGATGCTTAGCGAGACCCTCCTGAGTGCAGGTATGATTTCTGTGTCATCTCAGGTCAGAAGGGGCAATTTCAGTCGTCTTCTTGCCAGTGCTGCAATAGTCTGCTCATCCCCCAGGGAGCCCCATCATGGTACCCCCCTGGGTATTGTTGGGTGGACAGTATCTGTCGGTCTAGGCCCCAAATAACTGAGAGCCAAGGCTTGTGAGCTACTGTGAGTGAATGGATGAACCCATCCAGCTTCCCTCTTTCTGCAGTCATACCATAAAGCCTCCAGTGAACACCGGCAGAGCATCTTGGAAAACACAAATTGCAACAAATCAGAGTAGACAAGGGTGGGTCTTCCTTGTAACGCTTTGGCCCAGAGGCTTCTGGAAAGGCTGAACTTTCCTGAATCAGAACCAATATTAGCCTCTTCTAAGATTTTAATACGAAAATTGACAGCCATCCTGACAGAAGAGAATTTCCTTCTCCCCCACTTACCTCATCGGTGTCATCAGGGAAGTAAACCTTGTGGAAAATCTGGGTCGTTTTGTGTTGAATGGCTTCCACTTCTACCAGATGGGGCGGGTATTTCCTGGATCCATTCCTGCAAAACAGGAGGTGGCAAGGGTCACAGCATCATCAAAGCAAAAATCCTTCGTTTAAATCTTCCCTTTCAACGCATATTCTTTTTGAATATTAGCTTCTTAATATTAGAATATTTTTCCTCCTAAATAGAAGAAAGTGACTTAAGTGGATCTGGGCAAAGTTGATTAGTTTCTATTTTTCCGCATTGCTTATCAGCAACCCAATGTCCCTTTCAATCAGTTTGGTGGAATAGAGGGCTGTGAGCTTTCACTGTGCCCCCAGCAACCAAAATATCTCCCAGTTGTATTTTTTCACACATATTTGGATGTTGTGGTACAGTCAGGACCAGGAAGTCTTTTGGTGCCATACCTCAAGGCTTTCTGGAGTCTCTGGATGCAGTCTGCTGCCAAGGGGTGATGTTTCCGGGACTGCAGGAACCTCTGGACGTGGGGCAGGAGGATGTTACTCGGAGGGAAAAGGCCTGTACACAACCACAACAGCTCCCAGCCTTTCTCTTCACTGTATCTGCGCAAAAAGAAACCCAGGAGGAAAAAATCACTCACGGCATGGACACTTCAGATCTGCTTTGTGCAACACAGTCTATGCATTTGGGCCAAGGGGAACAAACAACTCTTACTTGATGTGGTTGTCTGTGAGCTGCTTGAGGGTCTGGCAGTAGATTTCATCCTTCAGGGGTTCGGCTTTCAAGGCACCTTCAAATATTTGGTCTGTCAGCTCATTGACTGAACGGGTCCTTTTGGATGGGTAGTCACCCATGTATTTCAGCACTGGTGGGAGGTAGGAGTCAAGGATAAGCTAACTGGGATATTTGGGGAAGCCCCTCTGCTGATGATGTTGTTAAAAGACATCCTACACATGACTACAGAAGTGGCTGCAAAGGGATGTTCAGGCCTCAAACCCTGTCCCTGAGGCCACGTGGACTGGTCTGCATCCACACTGATTAGGGCTGCGGGCTTCCACAGCAGGTGCATTTTGCAGAGAGTTAGCTGAAGCAAGACACAACAGCACCAGTGAGTGTGGACCAGCAGAACTCAATAACTGGTCCCCTAATCCTCATTTATTAAGAAGTAGACACACCTCAGACTTCAAGGGTGCTTAAGTACAGATTTATGGCACAGACCCATCTCCAAGCCTGTGACATGGTCCCATAGCCCTTAAGAGGGACCACAAACCTTTCTTTGGGCTTTGCTTTGGGCCCTAAAGAGCCTGTTGCCTGTCAGACCTGCTGCCCAAAGACACTCCCAAGCAGAGGAAGGATATCAATAAAGGCCATACAGGCTTCTTGGGACAGCTCCTCGCTGCCCAGGATCTTCTTCAGCAGTGGCTGTTTGATGGGCTCGCGGGTGTAACACCACAGCTTGTCCTTTCCACGGCTCTTGGTGATCATGACCCGGCTGAGGGTGTGCTTTGGAGGTGGTCTGGTGGCAAATACAAAGCAAGAGGTAGAAGGTTACAGGGATAAAAGGGACAGCTTGTGGCCAACGTTTCACCCAGAAAGGTTGCTCACCGCACCTGGCTAATGAACTCTCACACCAAATGTGACATCACAATTTAGCAAGCCCCAGTTCTGCCCAAAGATAACCACTTGTACATTCCTATGGCTCAGAGGAGTCTCTTATAGACCCTATCCAAGTACTGACACCACAACTACCTACCCTATCCCAAAAACCTTCTAACCACAGGAAGGATGAGGGATGAATGGTCAGGGCAGCTGCACTGAAAGAATATCACCTAGCCTGACAAGTGGAAGGCATCCCAGAGGATCTGGTCTGCCTGTCTGGATTGCTAGCCCATCCAAACAGAAGTAGGATCTTTGGTCAGCTGCATTCAGCAGTAGTGCACATTTAAATTTTTGGAGCTGAAATGAAAATGGTTATATAGTCTAAGCATATCCTCTTGCATAATATTAAATTTCACATTGCTACACCTCTCCTGAGAATAAATCTTTTGTAAAACTTTGTCTGTGCAAAACCTGCAGTTCAAATGCCATGACCTAAACCAGAAGCTGCAGTTGCACAAAGTAACACAATGGGTTATTCAGAGTCTCTTCCAGTAGCAAAATATTCCTGATTCCCAAGCTACCTGCAGATGGATTCCTAAAATTTTTGAGGATGGTTTAAAAAAGTCACCTAAAATAATCATAGGAAAATTCCTCCAAGGTGTACGGCTTTACTCTTTCTTCACTGTCTGAAACTGCCATCTGAGAGGTTCTGATAACATCTTGTCGTTGGTCAGGGGTCATTGTGACCAGGGCCTGCGGGATGAAAAGCTCTCTGTTACCTGGTATATTTGAAATAAAATATATCTCATGTATTCAAAGAGAGGAAGCAGATACAAAACTAGAACAGTGAAAATGAGAATAATCCATCAATTCCCGTTAACAGGCAGTTAGAACTGTGCAGTTGTCACTTCTCTCTGCCATTCTCAGTCACTAATGCAAGGAATAACAATTGTTTCCATAACGTGGATCATTCCCTGAGGAAGATAATGTGCTCTGGAACCTACAGTTCCATATGAGAATGTAGCAGTTCCCTCCAACCACCTTTAAGCAAGCAGCTGGAGGGATTTAGCACAATACATGGATATTCCAAGTCACAAGTTTGTGGTATCCTGAGTGCTAAGATCAGAAGAAAGGCCGAGAACACTTTTGCCTTGGACAGCTTCCCACCTCTCTCATCCACTTTGGTTTCTGCCTTACTTTCAGGGAGACTCTGGCCAGATCTAAGCACTTCAGGAAGGCTTTGACCTCCCTGGGCATTGCACCAAGTTGTGTAATTTTATAAGACAGCTTACCACGATCTCCAGCGGAGGCATGGTGACGGTAGGCAAGACGTAGACGGAATCAGTTGGGAAATCCCCTCTCTGCTTGGTCCGTTCGTTGAACCCATTAGCCCACCCCGAGTTCATCACTTGTTCTCCTGTGTCCTGGTCCAGAACTATCAGGTCTCCTTTAAGGAAGCTGAGGAACCCAGATTCTTCTCCCACTGCAAAAAAAAACAACCATTGGTTTGAATTGTCTTTTTCCAAATTCCTCGGGAATATTAAATCTATCCATATGTTTACCACTGAGCTGGGCTATTTACTTGCCTGGGTTTGGGTTGTCTTGGAGAGTGACCACATATTTGGATCGTTTCCTTAGTCCTTCAAGGAAGGTCACCACCAGGTCCCGGATATCCTCTGCATTGTTGGAGGTGAAAGTGTATTCATCACCTTTAATGGTGGCCAGGGTGAAACTCTGCCCTTGCAGCTTTCCTCCTCTGGGATATATTATTATAGGAGACATAAACATGAAACATAATGACATCCAGAGGCAAAGCCTGGAAAAGGACTGATCTATGGTGAGATTGCCAGCCAAGTCTGTTCCTCCTTACCTGCTGCTTGACACAGCTGTGATCTCTGGGAAAGAGAGCTCTAAGAGAACCTGCTCCTGTTCATCCACAAAGTACACCCCTGTCCAGTTGACAGCTACAATCACATCATTTTTAGGCAGGCTTGGCCCTAGGTTGAAGACAAGACATTCAATCAGTTCATGAAGGGTCTTAGGATACAGAAAATGTTTCAAAGGAGGATGTTTTTTTAATGGAGAGAAATAGTGGCAGACCCATAGCCTGAGCCACTGCTAATCAGGGTGCAAGATGCAACAAAAAACCAATGTATCCAAAAACAACCAGCTAGATGGTCCCCTTCTCATCTGTGGAATCCCCATCTCTCCTTCCTTTTGCTTTAGAGCATCTTGTCCTCTGGGGATGTGCTCTACTGACTCACCTGAGAACTTGAAGGCTTCATAAAACCGAGAAAACAGCAAAGGCCACTTGAAACGTGCAAAATCCACTACTTCTTCTTTGACCTTTTTTGGGTCTGCCCTCTTCTGAGTATAAATTCCCTACAGAAAAAGGAAACCACGACCAAGATGAAGCAAAACACAGTTACATTCAGGAAGAGAGCAAGGAAAATCAATCCATGTAACCTGAAAGATCTTTGAACAAATATTAATGGAGGTCTCAGTGTGGCAAAGGGCCAAACAAACTACTACAGGAACAACTGACAGTTTGGGCAAAGTCCTGGCCTTCAGTTCCCACTTTAGGGAATAATTTGACCTAGAGAGGCTGGGCAAGCATCTGGAGTGACCAGTCTCAGTGAGGTTCATCTCAGCTGACTTTGGGTTTCCCTAAAGTGTTTACTTTTCAGCTTGACATTCCTTTAGCTGGAAGTGGACACTCATCAGCCCTTAAGCCCCTTATTTAGGGCATCCTTGGACACCTGACACCTCTGTACAAAGCTGGCAGGCTGACAGAGGATGTGCAAGATCCAAGTGAATCCGTGTGTCTCCACTGACAGTTAAGGTGAGGTGAGATTCCTAATGCACATGGAGATGTTTACATTGTAGGGATCATAATCTGAAGCTGGTTCTGATGTTAAATGAATGCCCATCCTCATGCAGGAACATCGTCCCGCATGAGGGGTCATGAGTACTGGGTAAGGAGTTATGGAAAGTGTTGCCATGTGAGAACGCCACAAATGTTCTAATTGAAGTCAGGGAGGTTTTATACAATGCTTGGCACAACAAGGTCCTGACAATGCCTGGAGACATGAACCACCTCTGTAATACAACCAGTAACACCACAATCTCATGTAACAGGAATGTCACCCCAGAAATGGTGCTTTGCATCTCACAGTAAATCTTTGCAGGCTGTCTTCTGTCAGATCTTGCATAAAAATCAGCGGTAAAGCTGAATATTTGTATTGGTTTGTATTAATCCTGCCCTTTCTTGCTGATTTAGCTTCAGGGCAGGCTAAGAGCTGAGCTATGATGTCTGACACATGTTTAAAAGGCACATGAAGCTACTGAAGCACAGTGTGGTCCTTGACTGGTGATCTGCTGTCCCCACCTTTTTATGTGCAGCTATAATGAGCTGAGCCCATTTTTCCACTGTTTTTGAAGCTGTGATCTCTCTGTCTGGAATGTAGGATGGAATTAGATTCAGCAGCCTTTCCAGTACCATCTCTGACCCATAGTCCACGTAGTACTGCTGGGAAGCCAGTTCTGCCAGATCTTCCTCCTGCGGGAGCCAAACGAGCCCAGTTAATGCTGTTACTAGGTCATCACAACATCCATCCTCCACCACTCAAGGAACCTGTTGTAGAGGCTGGGTGTACTACAGAATTGTGTGGGGATGGTCCTTTTTGGTAGAACTTCACCTTTTGCAGCTTTTTGCGCATCTGAAGTTCAGGACATTGACCACTAAAAGCTATGATTAAGCCTTAACATGTTCAGTGACCAGCACCACACAACACTGTACTGTGTGGCAACATTTGCCCCAGTTTTTCCTTGCAGATCAATCTGTTTCTGATACCTGCAGCCAGCAGTGGATGATTTCGCTATGGCAGACAAAGCTTACTGATTGCAAACTGCATGTATCCATAATTTCCCACTTTTGGGAAGCCCAGGAACTGCATATGTGCATAATGCAGAACTGTAAAACATCCTTTAGTGCAGCTGCATTTCAAGCACTTGGTGTGAAGCAACAGAGCTACTGAAATGCTAATAGCACACGAGACCAGGAGCAACAGATGGTGTGGGAGAAAGGTAGGACTTCTGACAGGATAAAAGAGCTGCAGTTAATTCAATATAGATGTGAAAAGATGATTTCACTTCCAAGGTGGATGGATTTTACTGGATCACAGGAGAATGATCAGGTGTTGGGGAAGAGAGATGTCCAAAATTTGACACCTGGATGATTTTAAACAGAAGCAAAACCCCCACACAATCCCCCGCAAAAGTTGGCTATTTGCCAAAAATCCTACCCAAAAACCAGGATGGACATTTTCAGAGGTTTTGATGTTTCCTGAAACGCTAGTTTCCATGATGCTGGAATAACTCTGCAAGTTCCCAGAGACTCTAATGCTGTAAGTTTATGCTGCCAGTTCAGTATATGGCAACATTACTGGGTTTGTATTGCATGGCAGAGGTCTGGGTATCCTTCAAACCATCTCTCATGCCTAAGACTTGGCAGGATTCCCCAAGCAGGGTTCTGCTGTGTACTCCTGATCTGGCAATCTGGTTACAGACTACTTGTGGCCCTCCAAAACAGGCGGACGGACTAAATGCCTGCTCACTCTCCCATCCAAAATTCACCAGGAGAGAGTGCTCATGCAGCACATGGAAGCATCCAAGCCCAGTCAAGAGGACCTGATTGCTGTAGCTCCTGTTTTAATGTGTGTCCAGGGAGGAATATTTATCATCCCCTTTGTTGTATCCCTTAAAGATACTTGTTGGGCCGGACTGTGAGCTGCTGAGGTCACACACCTTGTCACACCGGTACTCCCCAAACTTCACCCCTCGCACGATCTGTTGGTAGATGAGATTGGTGGCCACGTTGTCCTCACTCGGGTTGTGCCAGGGAGTGAAGATCTCCTTCCTGAAGAAGAGCCGCCATGGCGCGTTGCGCTCCTGCGCTCCCTGCTCCTTGGCGTACTGCTCGCACTGGGACACAGCGTCCATCACGTGGTCATTGCCACTCCCCAGCGAGGACACCTAGGCAGGGCAGAGGGAAATGTGGCATCCACCTGACCAAATGCAGACCTTTCTAGGTAGAGAATCTATTTTTGAGTCACTCAGCCAGACTTCCTTTATAATCAAAACAATCAATGTATCTGTGTCTTCTAGCCAGACAAGATGGAATAGCTCTGCAGCATGGCTGGGTGAGCCATTCCATTTTGAGCTCCAGTTTCCCACCCAGATTGAAAGGAGAGCATCAACATGAATCAGCAAAGCCAGTGGTCCCATTTTAAACTATTGTTAATTCACACTGTGCTTTGAAACACGCAGTTTCAAAGTCACGGGCTTGGACCCAACCATGCTAAGCATCAGAAAAACCCAGAATAAAAAAGCCTGTCCTGTTACAGAAATTTACGTGCCTTCTCATTGGGGTCTGCAATGAAGCTCCTAAAGCACTATCTCCCCTCAGACTTAGCATCCCTGGCTGAATGTCTCCTCAAAAAAGATGAAGAAGACAGAGTATAAACCATTTTCTTCTCCACCTAGAGGCAGAGGTGGCCACATCTGTAGGTGAGAATATACTTCATCCTCTTATATAGCAGGTCTTGAAATATTTCAGTTTCATTGACTTGCAGCTGCTGTCTCACCTGATGAAGTTTTACCCCTCTCATTTATGCTGACCTTTATTTTTACAGAATTTCTGAAAAAGATGTGGTTTTATGTTAAATAAATCAGGTTAAATGCTAATGCAGTAACGGCAGTTTGGATTTTAGCTCATTTTGGAAGCTTAATTTCAACTGTTAGCTTTCCAATTAAATTTAATTGGCTCCCTTGCATAAAAATCCAGATAGGTTGTTTTACTGGAAATTCTTCTCTAATAAGCTTAACTGAGAGTAAGAGAATAGCACCACATAAATATGTAGGAGAAAAGGAGTTTCTGAAGGTTTCTGGTCCAGCACACTGGTCAGAGCACGTGCATCTTTGAATGGTTTTTCTCCTGTGCATTTTCCTGTTAAATTCTGAATATCTCCAATGAGAGAGATTTTCCTACAACCCAGCTGCAGAGTTTGACTACTCTGATTGTGAAAATCATACTGACACTTGCACTGTAGAAATAATCCTTCTGCCTTCTGGAAGTTATGTGACAACAAGGAGAACCTCCCCCTTCTTTCACAGAGCTATTCGGGAACAGAACTTAAGACATACCTTGTCAAAAAGTGCAATGTAGAGCGAAAAGCCAAATCGGTCCTTCAGGCTGATTTTGTCGGCCAAAGAATTACAGAGCTCTTTAGCCGTTGTTGCAGAGTCTGTCAGCAGTGTCTTTGTTGTCCCATCCATAAATGTGACAGGCAGCATAATCGGTTTCTTGGACTTGGTTGCCTAAAGGATTAAAGTCAAACTTTGCAATGTTATGTGTATTTCAATACCATTCACCTGCATACTCTTCCACCCCACTTTGGCAACCACTTACTAATTCCTGACCCCACTGACTGGCTGCTTTTCAGTGCTACCATGCCGTATTTATCAGCGGGATAATGTATTGTCAGCCACTGGAAACACTTGGAAGTCACAGATATTTTATTTAATACATCCAATCATCAAGGTGCCTAATCCAGTAAATACAAGCATGCCAGGGAATGCTCAGGGACACTGCAGCACAGCTGTACATGCTTGCAAACCAGTATAGAAAAAGAGCAGTTTCTGCACAAACTGCCTGTTCCAGCTATGATTATCCCCAAACAAGTCCCAGGGACCACTCACAGGAGGCACTTTGCCTGCAGCCACCTTCATCTGGAACACAGTTTCCTAGAACACACAGGGGCTTGCTCTGAGCCAGCCTGCCTCAATGCCCAACAGCACTCTCAAGCACATTTAATTTACAAATATTGATGCAGCCAAAAGGATTGATCTTCAACACACTCTGGAGCAAAGCCAGGATGTACAGGGAATGCAGTATGTCGGAATTATCTGAAAATTCTTGACAGAAATGGGCATTTTGTTGCCCCACATTC
The DNA here is from genome assembly GCA_013400235.1 of Oriolus oriolus. Taxonomy (NCBI): domain Eukaryota; kingdom Metazoa; phylum Chordata; class Aves; order Passeriformes; family Corvidae; genus Oriolus; species Oriolus oriolus. The sequence goes on from VXBT01004752.1 coordinate 329,410, forward strand.
TGTCCTGACAAAGATGGGGTTCTTTTGACAGTGAAAGGCTTAAACCCTGAGCCCCAGTTGCCTGGGGAGGACGTGGAGGGGCTTGTACCTGCAGCTCCAGCCAGCTGGGTGGCTGTGTCCTTGTCCCATTGGCAAACGTCCGCCTCAGCCTCTCTTCACAATAGGGAGCATAACCTGGGGGGCCTCCGTTGATAAAGTTCCTTAAATACTGTTGGCAGCAGGGAACACATTGTTTAGACCTTTGGCTTAAGAGGCCAAGCATTTGCAAAGGTTAAAAAGTAATGTTTTATTGGAGAAAAGCCCTCTGGGTCTAATGACAGTGATAACACTCAGGCTCGGATGTTCCTACATCACATCACTGGAAGCTGAGAGAGTGTAGGACAGTCTGCACCCCTGCCTTGTTCTTCTAGTGTGCATTTCTGGCCTCAGAGGAGATAAGATACTAGACTAGATAAAATACTTTGACTGAAGCCAGAGCAGCAGCTTTTCTGTTCCTGCTATTGCTGCCACTGATTTCTATCTTTGAATTTTAAAGATGTATTATAAAATGTTATTGAGTGTTGGCCAAAAAGATGGGAGTGAACGAGAAAGATGTGTAAGTAATGATCCAGGGGAATTGTAAGTGAATGCCACTCAGAACACTTAGCTGCCAGCAAAAAAGATCTTTCACTGTGACATTAAACAGACATTCCCTTAGTCAGATTTTAAATTGCATTTTGGCCTAAACCAGAACTTGAAGCACTTCAGTGTATGTTAAAAATACAACCACATTATTGTAGAGAAAATTAAATACCGTGATTTCCCCAATACGAAAGATAAAACACTTAAAAATATTACACAAACATTTTGGCCAAAATGCTAGGCAAGACTAATAATTCCGTAAATCAAATTTTTCTGAGAGACTGTATAGATAGGTAAAGAGTTCTCTGAATGATAACACACAGCTGTTCCTTCAGAAACACAGACTGCTTTATAACACTGTCAGCCATAAATAACATTGCTAGAGAGACAGGCATCTCTGTCAGTCATAACTTACAGCAGCGCTATGAAGTACCTATGTAACACACGCAGGTCATAGGGATGAGAGCTCTTGCAAACGATCCTAAGTGTTCGATGCAATGTAAAAGTGTAGCTTTAATGATGCCATTGCTAATAACGAACTATGTAATTACATATTTTTTGTAATACTTCCTTGTGACTGAACCTTCCCACCTAGCCCACTGTTTGCTGAAAGAAAGGTGCAAAGAACAGGAGTGCTAATGTGTCTTGGTGCATGATGCGATAAAGGTGTCCAATGGGATCCAAAGCATAACTTGCATATTTGGGAGCTGCGATACATATTGAAGACCTGCCTCAGTGAAATCTTTTTCAAAATGTTCAGTTCTAATTGATATTTTTGAATGACAGAATCATAGAAGGAAATGGATGCCATCCAGAGGGACTTGGGCACACTTAAGAGTTGGGCCTGTGTGAATCACATGAAGTTCAACAAGGACAAGAGCAACTTCCTGCATCTGGGCTGGGGCAACCCCAAGCACAAACACAGGCTGGGCAGAGAATGGATGGAGACTAATCGTGGGGAGAAGGATTTGAGGGTGTTCATGGAGGAGAAGCACAACATGACCCATCAATGTGCACTCAGAGCCCAGAAGCCAACCAGTCCTGGCTGTATCACCAGCAGCGTGGGCAGCAGGGTGAGGGAGGGGAATTCTGCTCTGCCCTCATCAGAACTCACCTGCAGTGCTGCATCCAGCCCTGGGCCCCCAACACAAGAAAGACACAGACCTGCTGCAGCAAGTCCAGAGGAGGCCACTGAGATGCTCAGAGGGTTGGAGCACCTCTCTATAGAGACAGGTTGAGAGAGTTGGGGTTATTCAGCCTGGAGAAGAGAAGGTTCCAGGGAGATTTGAGAGCACCTTCCAGAACCTAGAGGGGCTACAAGAGAGCTGGAAAGGGACTTTTGATAAGGGCATGGAATGACAGGACAAGGGGAAGTTGCTTTTAACCGAAAGAAGGCAGGTTTAGATTGGGCATAAGGAAGAAGTTCTTTGCTGTGGAGGTGGTAATGCATTGGAGCAGGCTGCCCAGAAAAATTGTGTCTGCCTCATCCCTGGAAACATTCAAGGCCAGGCTGAATGGGACTCTGAGCAATCTGGTCTAGTGGAAGAAACGCCCCCATGGCAGCAGGGTTGAACTAGATGACTTATAAAGATCCCTTCCAACCCAAACCATTCTATGCCTCTGTGATTCTATGATCCTGTGATTCTATGATTCTATGATTCTATGTCTGAGTCTCCCAAACTACTTATAAATTATTTCTGATAAGTGCTTCAATATCCTAAAGTTACCTTCTGTCATTAAAGATTTAAACCAACACAACTTCCTGTGCCATACTTCTCAGATCTCATTTCCACACGTAATTTAATTTTCTGCGACTTTGCCAGTGATTTATCTTCTTTATTAGATTTCACACTGACAAGGCCTGGGGATGAAGGAGGCATTTCTATTCTTGGCTTCAGCTTTTTCAGTGCTGAAGACCCAGGACCTAATCTGATATCCATGGAAATTAATGGAACATCTTTATTTCCAGTGAGGCACTGGAACAAATTGTCCAAGGAAGGGGTGGAATCACATCACCAAGTGTTCAAAAAACATACAGATGTGGCACCTGTGGACATGCTTTAGTGGCACCTGTGGATAAGCTTTACCAGTGGGCTTGGGAGTGGTTGAATTTGATCTTAGACATCTTTTCCAACCTAATCAATTCTATGACTCTATAACTCACTTGGAAAGCAGAGTGTTCAAATCTAGGCAACACAATTTTGCCCAGAAAAGAAAATCCTTAAGAACAACCTGATTTTTAAAAGTGTCAGCCACTTGGCATCTCCCACTCACTTCAGTCCTGCTGATCCACAGTGCTGATGAAGATGGATTACATGTCATCTCATATGGCTGTTTGGACTTGGGTGCTTTCAATATGACACGTGGTGGGGAACATAGTATCATTCAGAGAGCACCTTTGCAAATGCACTTCCACGTAAATAAAATCCTTCCCCTTCTATGTGCATTTCTTTTTAGTATAAATTTACATTCATAATTGGCTACATTCTATTCCTTGCCAGTTTTGGTAGAGTAGATGCCTGAGGTCATACTGTCAAAGCCAGCAGATGCTGAATGCACAGACCTTTGCATATGAGAAACAGGGGAGAAATGTGGGCTATTCTGGTTGTGCAAATCCCACTTGCAGCCCTCCCACAAACAAATTTCCTGCCAGAAGTCACTTAATCACATCTTCACACATCTACAGTGCAGAAGGCATGATCTAATTTGGTTGTCTACATTACCTTTAGAGTCACAGGAAAGGGAGAGCCACTTTTCAGGAGTGACTCATCTAATTCACATTAGACATTGAACTTGGGATCATGCACACTTTCCTTAGGAACTTTGTGACGTAGACTGGGATTCCCTCTACTGTGAAACCCAAGAGAAAAGCTGGTCCCATGAGTGGAAAAGAAAATGTACTGGCAGATAATTCACGAGACAAATGTCATCTACAATTTACCTTCACAAATTTCTCAGAAGGAGCAAAACATCCCACACAGAGGGACATCAGGATCCAACCCCTAGCATGGCTGCTTTTGGATGGGTTCTGGGTCAGCTGCTTGCAGATTTGACAGTAGATTTCATCCCTACAATAGGAATGAAAAAAATTTAAAGTTAAACAATAAAAAAGATGAATTATTTAACATTAATTAATTTCTATTAATAAACATAAACACATAAATTGGGTAAACCAGAGATGTGCAAGCGACCTCCATTTGACACTTTCCAATTCTTGAATGCTTCATTTAGCAGATGAAATGAGTTTGAGTTTTTCATTAGCAGACCATTGAAAATACACAAACAAAAGAGATATAATGGTCTAATGGAAAACAGAGCAGTGAGGAACAAGAGTGAACATTAATAAAACCAATCCACTGTCATTAGGACTTTCAGAAGCGTTTGAATCCCTTTGCATGGTCTTTCCACTGGGCCTGATACGGACAGTAGGAAACACGATCCAGCCCAGCCTGCATTATACAGCACAACCATAAAAATGATAAAACGAGAGCTTTGTAAAGCTGCAGACAGTATCAAACTTGTTCGAGTAGCTCAAGAAAAGCTCAAGGAAGAAGGAATGAAAAGAATGGCATGTTCATGCCTTTGTCTTGATTTCTAACCTTAAGGCTGGCCTGAGGATGCCATTACCAATAATGAAATGGAGCTTCTCCAGGTTGGAAGTGGGTCGGTCTTCAAGCATGCTATTACCCTGCAGTGTAGACTCACCATCGTGAAGTCTCTTTGTCACCTGCCAACCAGACATATTGGTCTCTTTCAGGACAGCCAGTTACTGTGTCCCCCCCCCACCCCCATCCCAAGTGTGTGGTGCTCCCCCAGAAGGACCCCTCCACCAGCCAGGAGGGCTCTCAGAAGTTCTTCAGTCTAGGATTTTAACAGTAGTGGGAGGGTTTGACTGTGTTGGCTTTAATCATGTATGGGTGAAATGAAAAATGGCCCTGTCTAGTCACACTTCCACCTGCTTGGTCCTTTCCAGCGTTTCTACAATGGCACCCTTGCAACCCAGCTCTGAGCTGGTCCTGCTGCTGGGAGAGGGCCACCAAGGGTCTTTGGAATAAACCCATCTTATTGCCAAGGAGGACCTGTCCCCTTAACCTCATCATATTAAAATAATCATCAGTGTTTTAACTGGCAAAACAGACCCATTCCCCATGCTAATGATGCAGCTGAAAATGCATAAGCAAGGAGCTGTTTGTGAAAACAAGGATGGTATCCGTCTGACTACCTGCTCACTGTCTCAGCTAGTCAACCCCATCTCCATTTAGAGAGATGAACATTTCTAGAGCGTGTTCAGAGCCCAGTAGGGTGAGCTGGATTGGGTCCTGTTTCTCCCCACTGACCCTTAAGGGAATATCTCACAGAGCAATCTTCATGCTCTCAGGCAGCTACAGCCAGCTGAGATGGTGCCCGCTCTGGAAACGGGCAGTCTATGAATTGTTTCCATCACCCCCACCTGAGAGAAACCTCTCAGCTTGGGGTACCTGCTTCCATGGGGAGCTTTGTCCCTGGCACTGGAGTGGAGCAGAGGATGGGTGAGCGCCGTTGGAGACCCCACCTCTGCTATCTATGCCATGGTGGAGGGCGGGCAACTAAAAGCAGGGATAACACTCAGACCATCACAGAGTGGTGAGAGGTATCGGCAGCTGGATGGAGGGCTGTGAAAGAGGGGAGGGAAGGTGCTGGATGGATGGAGAACAGGAGCCGAGGGGAGGCCGGCGCGAGGTGCAGAATGACTCAAGGAGACACGGGAAGCCAACCTTTCCCCTTAAACACTCCTTAAATCTTTCAGGCAGAGAGACAGGTAGCGCCAAACCCAGAGGAGGGCTGGTTCTATGTTGTCTAGGGAAAAGCAGAAGAGAGTCAGAGAGGGCTGCAGACAATCCAACGGCACTTGTGCTGCCAGGCGGCCAAGCGTCTCCCCTCACCTCCTCCGTCAGTTTGGATTTCTTCTTGAGTGTTAAGGAGACCAGTTTGTGCCGCACACTGTTCTTCTTGTGCCCATCAATTTGAGTACTCTGCAAAGCAAGAGGGGTGGATGCAAAGCGGTGAGACACAAGTGCTCTCCCTGCTTCCCCTGGGCTCCTGCAAAAGACCATTGATCCTGAGCAGAGAGTGAGATGTTTCAGAGGCTGGTGGGAACCAGAAGTCTGGACCCATATTCCTATGCCCCTTGATAACCCAGGGCTGGCTCTGAATTTTGTAGATATTCTCTAATCAATAAGTGTCCTTCAGATCAAAATTATATATTGGTAACATATGAAAAAGGTTGCATTGAATACATGGCTGATCTCTGCTTAACCCAGGTGCACCCAGTTCTGCTGTATGACAGTGGAAACGAGACAAGCAAGACCACTCTCAGAGACAAGCCATTTGCACAGCAGGTTTTTAGCTGGAAGCCATCTAGCCAGTGATTCATGGACAGGCAGTTACCCACTGTGGTTTCATAACTTTTAACCAGCCCTGTGCTCTATCAGGTTTCCCAGAAGAATACCTTTGATGTGGGACAGCTCCAGGCACTGACTATATATCATCAAATTACTTGCTGGCTTTCTACTTTTATAGCAAACTTTTGGACCTAGTAATCTCTCCCAATTTAAGCAGCTTTGAAAAGACCGTGATTTCACACCCAATCGACACTTTGAGTCCTGTGGCTGTGATGGTTTATATCCATTACAAACATGAGCTGGTGCTGTAAACCTGGATTTGCATATCATTTCACTCAGGCATCTTTCGTATTGTGAAGAGATGATGTAACCACAGAGAAAAAGGACAGCTTAAATTTTCCTTCTCTTCTGTACTACCTGGTATCTCAATTGGACAAAATATGCCTTTTTGTAATAAATGAGCAAGCAATTGTGAGTAGAAGGAATGAAAGGTGATTCTTGGTGTATATTTTTACAGAATTATGATCTTGAGGCTACTCTCCTCAGGTAATTCACTGGAAGTGCTGAATGGTATCATCATTTCTAAGAACGAGGATATTTGTTAATTTACCTCTGCAAATGCTGCAGAGATTTGTCAAGAAAACTTCTTGAAAATTAAACAGTGACATCCAGAAAATGCCAATAGCAGAGAATATCTTGTCCTATTGAATAAAGCAATTGCCAGAGACGAAAATGTATCAGCATGGTGGACATTAATTTATCCAGAACAATGTTTTGTCTGGGAAGGATACTAAGATGAAATCCTCCAGTGATATCCAGAAGGCACTCAGGATGATATAGGGATTTACTTTTTAAAAAAATTTTTTTTCCACAGTTTAATCTCCTGGTAACTAATTACTTCCTGCTCCAAGATTAAGGGCACATTTTTAATTTCGTCTCTTCTGACTCAGGGCAGATCAAAAGGAAATCCCCAACAAGAAACACAGAACACTGCATTCCCCCCCTGTATTTTAGGCCTGCGGGGTGAAGTAGAGAGATCAAAGTCCCATGAGCGGTATCAGGGCACCTCCTTCACTGGGGAACATTCAGCTGGCGGACATTCAGTTCTCCCCATGAGGGAGGGACAGGATCAACACCTGACACACAGGCAATTATCCCTTCGTAGCATAAGCGCAAATAAAATCAACAAACTGATTGCCTGCCACAAACCCCACTAGTTGTTTCTTTCCAACACATTTCAATATCCAACACCTAATAATAACACCATTTTTTTTACAGCTGCAGCAGTTACCTCTCCTTCTCCCTGCAGAGCCTGCAGTTCTTTCTTATAGGTCTTCTTCCCAAGAGTCTCATAGATTTTTGTCATTACTGGTATCTTCTCACCACCATCACTCATGGCTGTGTGATATTTCGGCTCAGGGAGGTCTCCCATGAAACGCAGGATAGTGATCCACACAGCAAGTGCTGCCTGTTTGAAAGGAAAGTTACGCTCCATTAGCTCACACTAGGGCAGTGGAGGGGGTGGGCAAGCCACGCTGAATCCATCAGGATCCCCACCGTGGTCTCTCTGTACATGTGCAGGAGATAAAACACTTCCCTGCATCACACATGAAGCTTTGCCTGCAGCACACGTCCCCTCTGAGCATGCTGGGTAGGCTGCTGGCTGGGACCACACATTCAGGCTCTGAGTTTGTGCCACCATGAATGTGTTTGTGAACCCTACCAGGGGTTTGCTTCTTGATAGGAGATGCCAGCCTTATCAAGGGGCAGAGACTTGCAGCTCCTAACCCACTGTAGAGGGGAAGGAGAGCCACAGCGAAGGCAAGTTCATGAATAATGTGATGTGCATTATGGCCATGCAGCTTCAAACCATTTCTCCTCTTGTGCTGCTGGCTATGGGACAAGCAGTTCTTCTCTTACAGCTCTGCACTGGTGTGTTTGACAAGGTAAGAACCAACTTTTCCAGCTCCCTAGAAGCTTTACAAGGGGTACTCAAACAACAATTTCCATTGCCCATGCCCTGAGCCCCATTGTCTTAACACAAATACCAAGGTACAGGAGATGGACCCTCCTCTCTAATGCTCCATCCCTCTAATATTCACTGTCTTACCAGCACTCAAAGCATGCTGGTGGGACAGTGGCCATGGACACGTGCAGCAGATGAGTGTAACCCAAATGGAAACTGCTGATACCCTTCGGCTGGAGGTTTACCCAGGCTTGCTCCAACCCGCCCAGCCCTGCTCAAGGATTTTCATCCCCTGCCTCACCAACTGGTCTCCTTCATCTTCATGGTACAAGAGAGGCTGCTTGAGAGGCCGGCGGATGTACGTGTGTGTCGTTGTGCCCTGGAAATACGTGGCAGCAAACTTGGCAAATTTATACTCTGAGAGGTCTTCCTCCTCCTCCTCAGGGAGAGGCAATGCTGCATCCAGGTCCTCTTCCTCCAGCTCCTTCTGGACTTGCTCTAGATCCTGTTGTGGAAGGACATGTCAGACACTCAGCATGGCTTTGGATATCGAAGTGCCATTTTCCTTTGGGCCTGAGTTTTCTGTCAGTTTGATTTCCATGCCAAAAGGAAAAGTCAGATGGAGGGAAAACATGGAATATAGTTATGGAGCCCATGCAAAGACCAAGCTCTGAAGACACATGCCTATGCCCAGGAATGTCCTCGGAGCAGCAGAAGAAGTAACAAGCATGGCCCCACTCACAGCACGGGGAAAGGGTGTCTAAGAGCTAAATGCCATGAGCAGTGATGAACCCAAAAGGAAAGATCTCAAAGGTCACAGGTCCTTGATGACCTTATAGTGACACTGCTCTCCTCCATTTGGTAATCCCAGGGAAAGCTGCCAGTCTGCCTGCCCATCTCCAGCCACAGCACAGTAACACTCTGGGGCCACATAGGAGAGCCTGGCCTTGAAGGAAGCCTTCAGAGACACACTTTTTTATTGTTGTACTCTTCCTTGACCTGTTAATGTTTTGCTAATGCCTTTCATGAGATAGCCAGGCTCCTGTACATCTCCAGTACCTCGAAGCCATTGGGTGCCTGGCCTTCCTGGCCAGGCAGGGAGGAGGTTGTCCCAAGGAATCCGAACATTTTGTCCACCATTTCTGAATCGTTCACTGGCTCGTTGCGAGCTCTCTCCATTTTTTCTAAGAGCTCTTTCTTCCGACGTGCTTCCTCTTTCTCCTTTACTTCTCTCTCTGCATCTTCCCGTGCTAGCTGGGCCAGGCGTACCTGCAAAGGGACAAGTGCAGTGACTGAACTGCTCCTTCCAAAGAGCTGGCAGTAAATTCTGCAGGGCCTGGCTTTAGGAAGGCAGGCTGCCTGGTGCTTAGGGCACTATATCCGTATCATAACTTGGAGTAAATCAGTGACATGGCCATGTCTCAGTTTCCCAATTGCAGAAGGACAAAGCAATGCATTTTCCTCGTTCCTTAGTGTCTGTTTAGGGGTGTTGGTCCACGCACAGAAACTCTCACTGACCTCATTTTTTTCTTTTATACAACAGCCCTGTATGTCCACCCACACACAGAGTGTCCCAGTTCCCCCTTTATACAATAGCAAAAGCAAGTGAATAATAACTATAATCTCTGGCATTCCTGTGCAGCAAATCAGCAATTCTGGAGCAGCTTCAAACTAATAGAGCACAGAGTGCTTTAGAGAATTAAATACAAACCACTCAAGCAGGGCAGAAATCCCTTAGATATTTTTGTCATTGCCCCTCAAAGGAGCAAAACTATTTCCTGGAGAACAGACAGAACCCCAGAAAGACATCAGTCCCCATGTACTTGGTGCTTCTTTTCTGCTTCCTCTTTGGCTTTCTTGGCACTCATCTCCTTTCGAAGTCGTTCCTCTTCTGCCAGCCGAAGCTTCTCTGCTTCCAGGCGTCGATAATACTAGGGGAATAAATAGAAGAATCTTTCTGAATAGGCATCTAATTATTTTTGGATTTTTTTTCCTTTAAAAATGGATCCCAAGAGCACATGATGCAGAAGCACGTTTTTCTCCCCTCTCCTCATCTCCGTTTCTCCTCCATGGTACTTACTTCCCCTCGGAGGCGCTTGTAGAGCCTTCGGGCAATCATGCCCCGGGCATAGGCCTGGACGGTGAGGACAGCCCAGAGGCGGTGGCGGAAAGCCCTACGGACCAGGTAGCCCCGGCATCGTGCCTGGAACTCGATGATCCGCCGGCGAGCCATGCGGTACTGCTTGTGAAGCTTGCGGGATCGGTACAGGGCCTGCAGCCTCAGGAAGCCAATCCGCATCTGTGAGAGGGAGCAGGATGAAACCACCCCGCCAGCCAGGGGCTCACCCACCGTAAGCAGATTTCCATTGCTAATCTCCCGCTTCCACAGCTGTAAATAGTAGCCACTGAAATCAGTCCCCATGACAGCAAACCTTCCGGAGGAAGGTTCTCCAAAAGGGTGGAGAAATGAAGCCCTCTGACTGCTGCATTTTTTCAAAGCCCAGGAACGACAAACACAGTTTCTTCCCCACTGAACCTTTGAGAGGCCTCAGGATGTTGGATTGGTCATCCCAAGGTAGCCACAAGCCATGAAGGTTGTTCCTATGGAGGTCCAGCATCTGCAAACCTCCTGCCTGACAGTCAAGATGCTGTTTGATGGCAGGAGGCAGCATCCTAGCCAGCCTGGAAACTGGCTCTTTCTATCAAGTTGCAGGCTTGGAGGATTATATTGAGATACTTTATACCCCAGTATACTTCCCAAAAGACCCTGCTGTTTGGGTTCAGAACCAGCTGGAACAGGGAGAGAAGAGGACTATGGACTGGGCTGGTCAGAAACTCAAATATGGTCCCACACAGAGATGGAGCCTATTTTTCAGAGGAAGTTGCTCTTGAGTTTCCAGCCATCTGGAAACTAGGGGAAGACTTACAAACCCCCAAATGATCAGTTGGTGCAATGGACATGTAAGTCACAGGCAAAAGAACAGCTAGGAGGTAGTCTCTTCAATGAGAAGACAAAGCAAAAGAGCAACCTTCCTTTCACTGCTCCAACTGATAAAAGCCAACCTCACCACTTCTTACATTCAATGGGACATTTTGAACCAGGAAACCCTTATGTATGTCCCAGGTGAAAGAGGCAGGAAGGCAGAGGTGTGAGGAAGCACCCCTGTACTTACAGCACCGTAGTTCTTCCTGCAGTTATGTCCACGCCAGTATCTCTGAATCATCAGGACTGAATTTCTCACTTTCAGGAAATTGGACCTGCAAAGGCATTTCAATCCCTTGCCTCTGTGGTTTGGACACAAGTTATCATCATCTCCTGGGCCTCATTTCTTGGAGATTTGAACCTGAGTGTCCAGGTGGAATAAAGACTGCATTTTTGGCCTGAAAATGTCTCCTTTCCCAGCTCTCCCAGTCTCCTACATCTGTAGGGACTCTCTCTGAGAGGTCTCTGCAGGCAGATTATGCCAGGTTATGGGAATGGGAAGAGCAGGAGATACTAGGAATGATTCCCTCCTTCCCCCAGCCCTGCACCCTCTTCTCACATCTAAAATCTCTTCCCTATGTGTCCTTCCCATTTCATTCTAGCACCTGAAAATGGATTGAATCCCACCCAAATGATCAGGAGCAAACCTCACCAACACCACTCTGCTATCCCTATCTGCTCCTACAGTCCTTCTCAGCCTGACCTGATTCTACCTCCAGACAAGATGGAGACAATTGGACAACCCCAAGCATAAAACCCCAAGAACTGTCCCTCCTCCATAGGTGAAGCTTATCCTTGGCTGCAGCTCCCCTTCTTCATCCACAACGATGCCATGAGCTACCTGTCCTCTTCCCATGTCTGGAAACTGGGTTGCAAAGGGAAGAGTTCTGAACCTCTTGGGCCTTGGGGAGAGTAACTTTAGTCACAGTAGGTGATCCAGAGTTCCCTCTGCAGTCTTGTGGAGATCTCCACACACTGGAGTCTTAATGCTGCCTTCAGCAGGCTCAGAGTCCCACGGCTGCACTGCCATAGATCCCCTGAAGATGGCACTGAACAGGGACAGAAGGTCCTATTCTGTCCAGGTTTGAGGCAGATAACACAGTTATCCTCTTGTTTCCTCCACTGTTTTCCTCCAGTACTTGCTGCACCTGAGTGCCAACACATCAGGGGTCCCCTCTGGTCATCTGGGCACCAAAGGAGAGACGCAGCCCCCCGGAGCCACTTGCTGGATGAAGCATCCCACATAGGCCACCTCCCATTTGGCAGTGGGGCTCATACCTACCTGTCTTTATACCCACGGACCACCTTCTGGATGAGGATGACTTTGTCCGTGATGGCCTTGTCTCTCTCAATCTCCAGCAACATGTCGTGGTGGTCCTGTGGGAGGAAGCAACACAGCACCAACGTCTCAAGCTCTCCCTCTGCCTGATATGTGGCCAGAGAGGGTGGTACAAGACCCGTCTCCAGGACAGTTGTTCAAAATAAACTCTTGGGTCATTTTACATCCCAAGTGTTACCCCTGCTCACTGGGGAAATCCTAACATAAACCCTAGTGATCTACAGTCTTCATTCCCAAATGAACCAGGTCATCCAGAAGCTGCAAATGCAATACTTCACAGTCTGAAAACAACTGAATTACACTGCCCTTCCCCTCAGAGCTCCCTCCTCGTGCTCTCAGCCATGGGAGCAGTTCCTAGGAGCACTAGAGAGGTTTGTAAGCAAACTCCAGGCTGCCTGGATCCCATCACTTCTTCTAGCCAAGACTGCAATGCCTCCCTACCCTAAGGAAAAAACAGCTCCTTGAAACACTGAATTTCCTTTGCCCTGAGTCTTTCAGATGCACCAGTCCAAGCTTTACTCTGATTCCTCCCATGTTATGTGTGATTCAGCTTTCTTTCCCAGTCATGGCAAGCTGAGCCATGCTGCACTGGGTGCAGCAGAGGCAGTTCCACACCATTTCCTGCTTTTCTCGACATCCCGCGGCCCCTCAGGGCCTCCCAATTTCTCTGTTTCCTGTCCTGACAGCTGCGAGATCTTGATAACAGGCTCTGGAAAGAGTAACTAGTGGGAACAACTTCTGGGGAAGAGACGGGGGTGTTTGTGCTGGCAGTGGGATTTGGGGGTGAATTGAGGTGTAAGCAGTTAATTGTTGAGATTTTTGCTCAAGAGAAGCCTCATCTTCCCAGAACAGCACAGGAATGGGTTTGTAAAGGAAAGATGAGTATGGGGCTGCAGGGCACCTGCAGTGTTGAACTGCTCTGTGTCAGCTGGACTGATGCAGAAAAGGAGACTGTAGGCACATCTTGGGTTGCACAAGGATATGCAGAAAGCAAAATGAGCTTATTGTGCTCGTGTCCCTCTCTCTGCAGGGCTCCATGTGGGCATCCCTCCTGCTGCTGTGCCTTCTGGGTGAAGGCAGGAGAGGAAGCTGAACCACTCAGCCCAGGAGGGAAAGGGCTGTGCACTGGATGTAACCACTTTTGTGTTGGTACGGTTTTGTGAATGCATCAGTGCTGGCACAGTGCCAGGACTTCCTCCTGCCTGCTGCTCCTAAACCGGCCCCAAATGTCCTGCCTTAACCCAGGTTCTACCCACTGACATGCCAGCCCAGAGACCATGGAAAAGGGTCATGTCTTGTGATGGAAAGGAAATGGTCGGACACGCCTCCAGAGGCAAGGATCCAAGATGGCAGGGGGAATGCGGAGAACCACCCACCTTTAGAAATATCTTTGTCTTGCCAATCTGCCAGTCATCATCCTTCCCCAGCACTGCTTCGGCAATGCGCTGGCATGTCCCACGTAGGTCGCCCTGATAGAAAAGGGGTTGGGATTCACCAGGCCCAGACTCACCCATCACTCCTCCCAAGTCCAGTGTGAACCTTTTCTAGTCCCAAATCCTGCAGTTTTCTGCTAATGAGGTTCTTACGACTTTACTGTCACCTCATTTCAGATGAGTGAGAGGGACAGGCTGTAAATGGCTACCTGTCCCTGCCAGCCCTGTAACCATTCTTCCTTCACTTGGAAAGCCCAGAGCACCACTGTGACACCTGGGGATCAAATGGTGCACAATTGTTTTTGGAGAGGATGCACACCCCATAAACATCTCTGGAGATTCCCCAGCAGAGAGCCATCGTTACCTGTGAAAGAGGAGTCTCACCTGCTTGTACGCTGGCTTCACCCCAGGCATGAGCACCCGGTAGCGGTCCACGAACTCCACAAAGGTGTAGCGGATGGGGTATCCAGCCCGGCGGATGCGGATGGTCTCCATCATCCCTGAGTACCTCAGCTGACGGACGCACAGCTCCCGATCAAACAGCTGGGGAGGTTACAGGACACGGGGGCTTGATTGCAAATCTTTTAGGGCTGGTTCATTGTACTTGTGGGCAACTACGTGCTCCTGGCACAAGGGCCTGATGAGGCACAGACGCTGGAGACAGTTTTGATTTTCTTTGCATGGTTTGTTATCTAATTCATCCCACGCCTTTTTCTTGGACTAACCAGAACAATACTCAGAAGCAACAGCATGGGATGATGTACAGACCCAGAGAACTTTGGACAGCATCCCGATACAAACAGTTTTTTCCCCCCCTAAAGCACATTTTAGAAGGAAGTAAAAGTTTTAGAATAACATAAAGTAACAAACAGTCAGAACTTTCCACTGACCTTTCACTTCCCCTATCCCATTTCCTATCACTATCAGTACATTTTCCTTCAAAGGCACGGACAGAAAATTATCTCTCAGACAATGTTCTCTTTTGCAGTCACCCTGAACAGCTCTGTGTGCCTTTATCTGGAATTTCTTTCCCTCTGGATTATTAAACCAAGGCCAAAATTAAATTTAGCAAGAAATCACATTTCATATCACACTGCAGTCTCTGATTCAGTTTTAGCTCACCCACCCATTTCTTTAATGGGGAGATTAATTTCTCTTTGTCTAATTCTTTCAAACTTGGAGCTGTTTTAATGTCCCACTGAAAGTTTTGTAGACAAAGAGGTTGAACAGAGACCTCTATCTTAGCACTTGCAAGAGCTGATGAAATACAGACTTCCTACGCAGGACACAAAATACCAGACTGAATTCCAGACATGCAGGTGTAAAAACAGCTCAGAGTCAGTGCATTTGGAATAATTTGCTAACATCAGTTCAGGATGTACATCTATTTCTCAACATCACCTATGTTCAAAAAGAAGGTCTTGTTCTGATCTCTGCTCAGATGATAATCACAGATCAGACATATTGTTAAATATTTACCCAAAATATTCCATTAATCGGCTAATAGGTGTCTTTTTACTCTCACCAAAACCAGGATAAGATCACAGTAAAATTATCTGAGAGAGCCACCAAACCTTTTGCTCTGCATCGTATTAGGTTCGCTGAACAGCAAAAATAAGTTTCAAACAAACACTGCTTGTATGTAACAGCTCTGAAATTCAGTATTTTACACTTTTTTACACTCAGCTGAGCTTTGCTAACAGACACCAACTTCAGATAAAGCCCCAGCTCTGGCTAGATTAACTTTATTTATTAAATAAAGCTCTTCCTCTCCAAGCAGTATCACTATTAAGTCTGGTGAGCAAGTAACAGTGATTGCTCCCAGCATCAGCGTCTGATCCTGCAAAGTGCAGGGAGTGGGATCAGGGTGTACAGCACCCACCTTATCACCTGCCTTCTGATGCAAAACTCAGAGTCCCCTCCACGAGCAGGTTGTTGTCAGGGGGATTGACAGTCCTGTCCTTCCTTTTCATTTGCCCCTAAAAGTTTGCCCCAATAGTGTTCATTGCTTTTGAAGCAAACCACTGTGAATTGAGTAAGATAACTCCTCTCACATTTCCTCTGTGTTATTTTGTCTCTTCTTTTCCTCTGCTTTTAGAACCATGCTTTTGTTACTGGTGAAGAAAACACAAAGGGAGCGGAAAGGATCAAACAGGATTTAAAATAAGGGAGATCCATTGGCAGCAAAGATTTTCAGGAAAACACCCACGGGAAGATGATTTTTAGAAAGCACTGAACTCTGCCACAGAACTAAACCCATGGCTCAGCTGAAGTCTCTGGCAGGAAGAAGACTCCCCCCTATGGAAACGGAGAGGCATTTCCTATGGGATAAAGGGCTGCAGGGTGAATTCCTTGAGATCGTCCTTGGGGAGAAAAGCAGGGTCAGCACAAGACCCTTCAACTGCAAGAAGTTTTGGGGTGGCAGTCCCGTACAAAAAGGAACCAGGAGAGAAAAGCAGGACTTACCATGGGCTTCTTGTACTCATTGGGCTTGATGCAGCGGACAAAAAAGGGCTGGCACACGCTGAGAGTCCTCATCAACAGCTCCAGGGAGCGCTTGAACTGGCTGCTGAGTGTCGGTGAGCGCTTCCTCGTCTCTGCTCCCTGCAAAACCGCAGCGGAGTGCACTCAGGAAATGAAAGGATAACAGTGCCTTTCCCCTCTGGCCACGTCCCCAGGAACCTCCTGCAACAGCTAGGGCTGGAGTGGGGAGTGGGGCCAGAGGTGGCTGAAAGTTATGGCAGGAGAAGGAAGGGCAGAGCCTGTGAACTTGAAATGGCCCAGCTCTGGCAGCCTACTCCATACGGCTCTGCACAGGCAGGAAAACTGCCATGATTTAATTTCTCCTGCTTGAACCTCCCTGTGTGACTGGAAAACCCATCTTCCCTATGCAGAGCCATGAGGAAGATCTGCCCATAAGAGCAAATATCCTCTTCTGGGCCATCAAAATTCACTGTATTACAGCTTGGGGCAATGCACCTGCCCAGGGATGCTCCTCAGGAGCAGCACGGGCTTCCCTGTCCCCAGGGATTGCAGCAAGGGCATGCCAAACCCTCTGTCATGGTTCCTCGTGTCAGGCTGAGCTCCTCCTTCTCCCTGGAACAAGAACCAGAGACCCATTTAGGGTAAAATATAATCCAAGGGAATGCTTGCTGCAGGGTGACTCCGCAACAGTTCAGAAACTTTTGCTGAGATTCTTCAGCCTGTACTACCACGGATTCGAGTTGCTTTTGGAAAAGAAGATTAACTAGACTAAGTGAGGTGAGTATTTAGGGTGAACCAGGATGATTTGGAGCATTTTTCTTGGTTTAGCTCCCCTGGTCAAAATAATAACCCAATCTCCATTTTGGGGCAAGTGTTTCTAAATGAGTATGTAATATGTTTCCCTTAATAGCCCCTTCTCCCTGCTCTGGGAAAACCTTGTTAAACCACCTCCAAATGAAGTCCCTAGCTCATTTCACGTGCCAGCCACTATTACCTGAGCTCATTACACATCAGTCACAGTGATGCTGTGTGTCCAGAGGGCTCTGGTGTTCAGAGAGCATTTGTGGGGCAGCAGGTAATGCTGGAGGTTTGGAGGAAAACTTTGGCACCAGGAGGCAACTCCCTCTCAATTAAAAACAGGGTGAACATGTGACATGACCTGTGACATGACCTGATGGCCAGAGAATTCCCAAAGGAAGGATTCCAGCAGGATTTTAATGCATTTTTCCTCCAAACATCCTCTTATTTGCAGGCGGTCAAGCCACGTGTGGAGTCTCAAAATCCTCATCTGCACTGGCCTTGCTGCCATGTTTTGCAGTGTTTATTTGCATATTTTTGTGGCCGTGTTCATTTCTACTTTTGCTAAAATCTTTACACGTGCTTCATCACATAACACTAATAGCCTTCAACATTCCCAGCCCCTCAAAACGGAGGAATTCCATAGAATCACAGAATAGTTTGGATCAGAAGGGATTATAAATACCCTCTAGTCCAACCCCTTTGCCACGAACAGGGATTTTACACAGCTCAGGTTGGATGTGATGTTGAGACAAACCCAGTCAAGACAAACACAAAGTCATCATGGAATTCCAAGAAGAGAAAACCCAGCTCATGCAAACACCACAAAAACCTGGCCTGCTTGTCAAGAAGAGCATGGGGGGCTACCAGCGATCTCTCCCAGCAAAATCCTCCCCAGAAGGACAAACTGCTAACAAATCTAGAGTAATTAATGGATACAGCTGCTACCTGCAGAGCTCTGTAGAGTCTGATGCTCGTATTTTGTTGCAGATTTTCTGAGGAAAAGGCTGTTCCAGCAAAAATCCTGGTTTGAAAGGCTTTGATGAATGTTTTCTTATCACTTTACTAATTATGCACAAGAGGCCACCTCTGTGAGATGTGGAAGGATAGCCACAGCAACAGATGCAGGAGCAGTGGCTGGCAGTTGGAAACAATTGCATGTTAGCCAAATTTTAGTCAATTTGAGCTTGGCTGGGAGAGATCATTTTTAAGCCATGGTATTAGGAAGGGAGCAAAACTTTGTACAAGGGTCTACGAGGGAATGCATGAGTGGTTTGCTCCTAGACAGCAAGAAATGCCTCTCCAGCTTGCTGGCACCTTGCATTTCTTTCCTGCATGCATCCAGATCTGGCAAAAAGCAGTGGTGTCATCTCCATCCTTACATCTGAGAGCTTTTTGCTGGGAGGGGTTGGAAGGAAGGGACAGTGACCAGGGAGCAGCTTGTCTTCCTGTCCAAACAGTCAGAGTGGTCGGGGCTCCCCCTGTCAAGACCTCATCATCCCATTCAGGGATGACATCTCAGGGCCTGACTTTTGTGCACAGACCCCTCTCAATGGTGGGCACCAGCCCTGTGGGCACTATTTGGGCTCTCAGATACACAATGAATACTCTGACAAGTGTTTTGCATCATCTTCATCCTTCAGGGATGGGTGACACCACTCAAGTAATTGTGATTCCTTCTGCCTCTCCTCAACACCAGCTCAGAGAGAATTACACCTCTTCCCTTATTTCAACAAAATAACCCCAAAAACGAGTGGAGCAGCCTGCCAACACAGCCTAGCAAGGCACTGAAAATACATAATATACTGCAGAGGAGAAGCATTTTTTTAGCTAAAACCAGACCCAGTCCCCAAAGCCTGATGGAGAAAGGGCTGATACATTCTGCTTTTCCCTGGCCAGACACTTCTTAGCTTTCAAACTCCAAGACTGTAACATCTTTGGGACTCAGACTCTCTCTTCACTTGTGTCCATACAAAGCCCAGTAGAAGGGAGGATGAGACCTGTGTGCCATGGGGAAGGATGAGTGGGATTCACAGGTGCTGTACCCCAGACTGGGGCACTCAGCCTGCATTCTGCATCAAAGGAGGAAAAGACTCAAAAACCAGAAGAGAAAAACAGGAAAAGGAAGATAATTAGATGGTTTACAGAGAAGGAGCATGCAGAAGAGAGTTTAGAATGATGTGCAGGCCGGCATGACATCCGGACATGCTTCAATTCTGCTTCTTTCTGCCATCTCAAGCCAGTCTGAACTTTGGAGGTGCAAACACATACATGGCTGTTTGCAGTCACACCAAGACAAAAGGCAAGGCAAATGGCAAATACAAGGAGAAATGTCACTGAGCCAGAAATGGTAGAAGTTATTCCTTCTGTCCCTCTGCACCTTCTCCTCCTTGAAGAAGGCTGCTGGTGCACCAGAAATACCATCAGGAGATGGAACCTGCTTCAGTGGAAATGCAGAAAGATGAAATACTTGAGGAGAGTCAGGGAAGGAGGGCGAAGCATATATCACCAGCAATACTGTGGGCAAAGGTTCTGGACAAAGGACCATCCTCCCATCTCTTTAGGATTCTAAGGTCACTAAACTGGGCCATGCCAATGTGACGTGCAGTTTCTGAGAAAAATGATAATTTTTGTTTGTTATGTTTTTATATGAAATGTCAGTGGGGTGGCCTCCAGGTGACCACTGAAAGCTGAGGCCACCTCATTCTGCAGTGTCATATAGTGAAGAGACAGTCTCTTTCCTAAAGGCTGTGCAGTCTGGAAAGTGCCTTCCAATGCAAAGTTGACATGGGCTACATAACAGTGCCAAGTATCACTATTTTTAACTACAAGCTTATTGACACGTGTGTATATATATATATATATATATANATCTTATCTGTTCCACCTTTACCTCAGTGTCTAACAAATATGAACAATTATTATTCACTAGAGAACCTACAAAACACGAGGCTTAGTTGTAAGATCAACTATGACAACAACAAAACTCTCATTTCCCTTCACATCCTGTTGACATCTTCAGAGGAAAAAAACTGGCTGGCCGAAACACTTCTGACAGATTTTGCACATTTCTCTCCTGGATTTAATCCCATGATAGAATCACAGAATCATTAATGGTTTGGGTTGGAAGGGACCTTAAAGTTCATCCAGTTCCAACCCCACTGCCATGGGACACCGTCCGTTAGACCAGGTTGCTCAGAGCCCCATCCAGCCTGGCCTTGAGCACTTCCAGGGATGGGATATTCACAGCTTCTCTGGGCAACCTGTGCCAGTGCCTCACCACACTCACAGGAAAGAATTTCTTCCTAATACCTCATCTAAACCTTTTCTCTTTCAGTTTAATGCCATTCCCCTTGTCCTATCACTCAATATCCTTGTCAAAATCCCTCTCCAGCTCTCTCGTATCCTTACTTAGGAAGAACTATTATTTTTGCTACAACTCTAGAGCAAGGCCCAATGGTATCCTCCAAGTGAAGCAGTTTTAACCATGGTACAGAGGGGAAGGAGTCCACCTCTGGAATGAATGGCTTTCAGTCATTTTGGGTCAGATCCTCCTCATTGGAATTCCAAATCCAAACATCCAAGATACTGCAGAAGTAAAAAAGGATGAAATTCAGTCCCATGCAAGGATCTGAATTTTGAAAAGCAGGCTAACCCTCTGGTTATAAAGGGGTTGTGGAAATGTGAGCAGAGTCACAAAGCTTATAGCATAAAATCTTTAGCACACAATATGCTACCTTATGGCCAAATATCTAGCAAGCAAGGTTTGGGAAGCTATCAGAACCAGTCAGCAGATGAGATGGAACAGAAAAGACCTAAAAAAGGTGCCAAAAGCCTGTTTTGATGATAATGACAAAATTTCATCTTATCTTGTCTCTGAAGGCTTGGATCTGAGGTCTGCCCTGAACAAGAACTAACCCTTCACCTCCAAAAATGATGGCATTTAGAAATGCAGTCCAGGGGTCTCTCTTTGCACCTGAGCTGTCTTGCCTAAAAAAGTGCAAAAGAGGGCCAGATTTGCAGTTGCTTGGAGGAATAATGTCCCACTGAAGCCAATGGTGTCACCATGGTAAACAACAGCCAAATCGCAGATGATCCATCTGAAGTTATTTAAAATGATTCAAATATAAAGAAAAAAAACTTCGGCTGAGCCTGGTTCTGATTTTATCCAAACCAAATTCCCACCATTATAAAGTTCTTCTGAGTTGAATCCTAGAATTAAGTGACACAGTCATATACCTGTACCTATTCAACAAGCTGTAAAAATGCTCTCCATCACATTGGTCACTTGAAATGGATCCTCTACAGATAGTACAGGAAGAGGAATAAACCAACAGGAATAAAGCACAATCCTTGCCAAGGAAAAGTGAGTATACAACAGAGGAACTCATGTATTCAGTTTACCTTTGGTGTGGGTGTGGGCGAGGGCGACTGGCCAAATGTGCTGGATGCATAGCCACAGAGAAACTACACGAAGCACAGGTAAAAAAACAAAACAAAACACAAAACAGAGACAGAGAAGAGCAAAAGTGAAAAGAAGGAATAACTGAAATGGGAGCCTGACATTTTTAGTCTTGGATGGCCAGCTGTAATACATCTCATGAACAAAGTGCATTAATTCTTAGATTTTTGCCTAACCCTCTCCTTGTTTTTCCCCTTTGTCTTGATGTTCACTTCTCAGAAGCTGAGGGAACTGCCAGTGTTCAGCTCTTGCTTCTTGGAAACAAACTTTGTACATTTTTTAACCTCACTCTTTATCCATCCAATTTCAGCCATTCCCACTCTTCATCATCACACATCTCTGCTCTCAATATACAGTGGTTGGGAAGGTGCCAGGAACAAAACACAAAAATTCTAAAGAAATCCCTCCCTTCCTCCCTAATTTTAATCTCCAAAATCAGGTATTTTTGATAGAATTTAAACTTTTGCAACTGGGAAAGCCCCCTCAGTTTCCCATTTGTTTTTCCCTTGACAGGGTTCCATCTTCCACTGCTCCTTTTACCTGTTCCTTGACCAAGCAATGCTGTCAGACTGTAAAAGCTGATTCCTCAGAGGGACAGTGTACAACTCCCACTCAATCCATAATTTCACCTGGCACCACTCAAAGCAATGTTTCCATTCATCTAACACATGTGGACAGACCTTCTCTGTAATGGCCATGCATAAATGAGACTTCACAGCCCCATGTGCTCCAGAAATGCCCAGTTCTTCACACAGGTTTCATTGTCCATGAATATTAGGTCTTTCAGGGACCAAACAGTTACTACAATATTCAAAGATTCACTCTCCACTGGTTTTCAAATTTTCCTGATCTGATCTGTGGCTTTCTCAAGTTTCTGGACTATAAGGACCCCATTTGAAAGACTGAATGTAAAGCAGATGTGGACTTGCTTGTCACTGACCCACAGAATCCTACAAACTCATCAATAAGCTCCTGAGGGCCAGAGTTTGGAAGGTGTTGAGCAAAATGCCTCATGATTTGATCTAGCCCTTGGCAGAGCAGCTACATGTCTCTTTTTAAGGGAAGATGTTAGAGATTTGATTGCCCAAGCCTGAGTGTCTCTTCCTCCACAGATTGCCACCCTGATGCTCAGGGAAGGCATGCACAGTTCCAAGACATTCCAAGGACACTTCACCACAGATCTTTGCTACATGCAGTCAATTCCCATGATCCAGGCTCACTTGCTCCTTCTTTTGGGGCATGGGTCCTAGGAAACAGGGTGCAAATATTACTGAACTTTGGTGGAAAGCAATGGCAAAAGCATCTCAGCCCCATGTTGGATCCTTCTTGTCTGAGAATTGTTGTGTGATGGTGTTCAGGGAGTAAGTGCTCTCCAGGTTCACAACAACACTGTGCATGTCTAGGGGAGCTGGTACACATGGTTGGCTCCTTTTCCAGTTCCATGACAGTCAGGTTAAAAATCTCTCATTCAAAAATGAAAACCAGACATAATTAAAATATCAAAGCACAGAGAACACCGCTTGGGACAGATTCTGAAGATGTCTAGTGGAACTATAAAAAAACCCCAAATGGTTTATGTAAAAAAAAAGAAAAAAGTGTTCTGATGCTTTCAAAGGTTTCAGTTCTCAGGTCCTAGATGATATCCAGGCACACATCTTAACTTTGCTATTATATACTTCCAGCATCTTTAAGATGCTTTGGTAGGTGTCCCTGTGAGAAAGCTTGTGTGACTGTGTAAACCTTCCTATCGATTCCCCAGAGTGCACCTCTGCTCTGCCCAAAGAAGAAAGAAATCACTTCCAAGGTCAACTGCAAAGCTTACACCAAAAATAAAAAGCAGGGAGGAATAAGCAATAAAAAGCAAAGTAAGCAGCAGCACTGATGCTAAGGGAGTTAGCGTCTACTTCAACAGGAGTATCCACAACTGAGGATAGCTCTGAACCCACCAGGAGTGTCATGCCAATTGGTAGCTTAATTAACAATTGATAAATGTTCTCTTATTCATAATGAAGTCAAAAGGATAACGATCATTAATTTCAGCAGGAGCAAAACGGAATGGCTAAAGGTTACGACCAAGGCTTGCAAAACAGCATGTAGCGTATTTAAAGAAATGTCTTGGGAATGTAAATTATTTCTTTCCCTCAGCAAGTAAAGGAATTCAGCACTTACAACTTGGCACTCCTGAAAGTCCCTAAGTCCCTTGGTCCATCAGTGGCATTAGCTGGCATTTAGAAATGGGACTCCGACTGCCAAAAAGTTTGTTTGCTTTGAAAAATGTTATCCCCACACCCTCTGCAGTCCCATGGGTTTTGCCTAGGGAAAGACTGGGGGATTTGGCCACAGTGACTGATCTGTATAGACTTTCAGATTCTGCAAGACTGATACTTTAAAACACTTTCTATTTTAATTTTGGGAGCAGGGCTGAGTAGAGAGATTTAGATTTTTAACTTCCTGTATGATAAAGTATCATACATTTGTGTTATTAACGGTGAAATGGTCACTAATCTCAGCATTTAAGCTGGTATCCCACTAATAAATGCTCAAATGGGGTGGAAAGGGTTAAAGCAATAACTCTGCCTTTCTCTAAAGCTTCAGGGCACACAGTCTTCTCTCACACTGAGCATGGAGTAAACACATAACCTCCTGGAGTAGTAGGATGTGGAAAGAGGAACTTTAAAGATCAGCTTTCATAACTGGTGCTCCCTCT
Source organism: Oriolus oriolus (assembly GCA_013400235.1). Classification (NCBI taxonomy): domain Eukaryota; kingdom Metazoa; phylum Chordata; class Aves; order Passeriformes; family Corvidae; genus Oriolus; species Oriolus oriolus. Next base: position 353,584 of record VXBT01004752.1, read on the forward strand.
CTCTGCTGTTGTAACAGGAAAGCACAACTGTTCCCTCCAAGTCCTGCTGCAGTGCCTAAAGACCAGCAAGATTGTCTCTTTATTCTACTCTGGTTGAAAAGTATTTAGCTTTTACTTGGACTCATAGAAAGGTTTGGGTTTGAAGGGACCTTCAAGGTCATGTAGTTCCAACCCTCCTGCCATGGGCAGGGACACCTTCCACTAGACCAGATTGCTTGAACACCTGAACACTTCCAGGGATGGAACAGTCACAGGTTCTCTGGGCAGCCTGCGCCAGTATCTCACCAGCCTAACAGGAAAAAATTTCTTCCTAATACCTCATCTAAACCTGCCCTCTGTTAGTTTACTTCTCATCCTATTATACACACATCTGAATGATCCAAGTGGAAGGCACAGTTCTTTTACTCTCAGATTTCTACAATCACAAACCTAATTGTTCCAATCCCTACACAATTCAGAGAGGGGCAATCATAGCAGAAAAATAATATTTAATGAACCAAATGCAGTGAACTGGGGGCGTGAGTGTGGATGCACCCATGGCACTGCATTAACACTTCCTGATGGCTGCCTCTCACTAACAGGTTTGAAACACCCCAAAGAGCATCAGAGCAACATGAGTCTGCAAATCTTCCACCCCTTCCAGGAACACCCCTCCTCGTGAATAAAGATCTTCTCCCGCCTGCATTACCATTGCCACATCTGCTTGGAAGATCTGCTTGATGAATTTGTTTTTTGAGGAATGCACCAGCTGAATGATGTCTCCATGCAGCGTGTCCCTGTTTTTCTCCAAGAAACCTAGAGAAATAATGGGACAACACACAGATGACACAGTGCAACATGGGCAGTATGCGAGCTGCAAGCAGCTTCTGGGTTGCTGGGATTACTGGATGTTCTTGGTGAGGTGATGGGAGTAATGAGCGGGCAGAGAGAGAGGGACCATGAGAAGGAAGACAGAGGCGCATCTTCAGACTGGATCGAAGATGCAGTGGTGCAAAGCACTGCCATTCTGTCACAGGCACACACAAATGAAACAGCACCAAACTCTGCAGCTCATGGGCACAGCTGGAGGGTCAAGTCATCGCAGCCAGAAAAGGAATACACTGACACTACTGTGGACTACCACCCTGCCCTGCTCCAACACAGCAGCAGCTTGTCTGCCATGAGCATCTCCTCGCCCCCTGAAGCGCCCCAGAAGCTGCTCCATACCTTTTGTTTCGTAGTAAACAATTCCAGCAAAATGGTTAATGCCAAACTGGGTTTCGTAGTTGTTCTTCGGAGGAATATAGTTGGTGTTAAGCTTGTGCTGGGAGTTCAGCTTGTGTAACATGGTGGCATCTGTACCCTGTGCATGCATGAAAAGATCTGACATTTAGCCAAGGCTATTCCCATCAAAATAATTTTCCAGTCAGTAGCCTATTTCTTTCTTGTCTTGGGTGACAATGTGCATTTATTTTGAGAAGCGATATGTTGGAGAGGATATGTCAAGTGCAGAAATTACAGAAACTGATTAAATATCACTGGTATGTAGTGCTATATTCAAAATAATGCTCCAAAAGGAGCATATTTAACATTATTTTCTATTAAACTTTGCCAATAGATGCTCTTGAGCCTCTTGCAGGCTTATTTTCCCATCAGAAATACTTGTTTTAGCGTGGCTGTGATACTGATGGAAGAAAATTCAAGAGAACAATAAAAACTATAAATAGGCAGCCCACTGGTGAATGTGTGTTTGGGGCTGAGCAGATGTCTCAGAGGGTGCCAGCAAGCCAGTGCAAAGGCGATAAAATCAGGAGAGTCACTGCCAGCAAGGCTGAGCCCAAAACACACCTTGGGGAACTTGCTCTCCTCGTCAATGAGGGAGATGATGTTCATAGGCTTGATGGCAATCATGTCCAAGGCATCCTGGTTATCAGTGAACTCGATGTGCTGCCAGTTGATGTTCTCCAGGTTGTACTCCTCCTGCTCTAGTTTGAAGACGTGGCGCACAAAGAACTGCTGCAGGTTTTCATTTGCAAAGTTAATGCAAAGCTGCTCGAAACTGCGGAGGGAAGGTCAAGAAAAGGCCACTTTAGATCCATCATGGTTAATTTTTCTACATCTCTCTCCATGCTTGAAGCAATACTCTCAGTCACTGTCAACCACTGAGTAAGGCTGCTGTTGGCTTAGAATTTCCTTATTGGTTCAGACAATCAGTTTTACTCCCAAAACAATGTTACGTGTGTGGTCTAAACCAGTTTAGGAACTACTTGTCTGCTGCAATTGATTAGCTCTGACATTTTCTCATATAGAAAAAGGCTTGGTCCAACCCAGTCCAGTTCACTTCAGGAGAGGTGAAAGGACTGCAAGACCTTGAGCTTGGGCTTGTGAAGGAGGATTAAGACCTGGTTCTCCTTTTGCAGGGTCCATACCTGTTCACAGTGAAGTTCTCAAAGCCGAAGATGTCAAGAAGGCCAATGGATCTCCTGATACTTTTGAGTTCCTGGGAAGGAGGTCTGTAAATTGCAGCGTTAATCTTCTCCACAATCCACACAAAAAGTCGCCCATAAATTCCCTGCAACATCCCAAAGATGGAGCTCACTGAGACAGTTCAGCAGTTTGTCCTGCTAGTCTGTGTCACCATTTCACCCTTGATGGCACAGGTTCTTCTAAAGCATGGCCAACAACCAGACAATCCCTGAGGACATGCTCATCAACGTTTGTGCCAGACTCCTGGCATGGTTTAAAGCTTCAAGAATCATTATGTAGATCAAGGAAACCAGATCCGAAAGCCTAGCTAAAAGACAACTGAGAGCAAAACCCCAAGTTTGGATAGCCCTGAATTTTGGATCTATGGGCTCGCTGTGAAGCCAGACAGTCCTTTCCTTGGCTTCCACACATTTCTCTCTACAGATCGGCAGAGCAGAGCCAAGTTACACTGCAAGAACATCTTGGTCACTTGGACAAGGTGCTCACTGAAACGTGGCAGCACTGGCTGAACAGCCTGATGATTTAATGAAACAGATATCGTTGCTTCAGTAATTCCAGAACTTCACGTTTTAAACTGTTAATTTTTATTTTATAAGCTACAGCAGTGCTACCAAGACGGGAGCCCAATTCAAAGTACCATCACCATTGTAGAAGACACTGTCAGGATTTGTGGGCTAGCTATCAAACCAGCTTGATCTACCAATTCCCCACAGATAAAATGAGCACCCAAGTTGGCCAAAGCATACCAAGAATGCTTGTTTTGCAATTTTACATGGAGCTGCAAATAGCACAGCAGTGATGCACACCCACCCCATCAACCTTCATCACCCCAAAGCCTCAGGTGATGTTCTCAGTGCTCTGATGGCTGCTGGACTGCTCTATCCCTGGCCCTGTGTCGTTCAGCTGTATTTGCTGCTGCTTACATTCCCAAATCCTGAAATTCAGGTGTGGGTGCTAGAGGTATTGGTAGAGTTGCTCTGATTTACAGTAGCTGAGGATCTTTCCTGAAGTTGACGTGGGGTCATTTCAGAATGCTGGGTCCTTCTGCAGGTCCCCTTTGAGTACAGACAATCTCGAGTCCAGATTGCAAATCCCTTGCAGAGCAGGTTACCTAATCTCCTTCCATCTCAACTCTTTTGTACATCCCAATTAGAATTAGATGGTTTCAAGGGCATTTGCTGACCTGAGCTCACACAGGCACCAAGCGAGACCCTTTTCCTGTGCAGTGGACGCTCCAGTCTCAGAAGGGGCAGATTTCTTCAGCTTATCAACAGAAGGCATAAAGAAATGCCCCAAGACTTACCTTTACAAAAGCGTCCCTCACGTCCAGCGCTTGTTCCATGCTGAGAGGGGTGGAGACAGTCTCACCCCTCGTGATTATAGTCCGGCTGGTAAGGCAGTTCATTACATCCTGAGGCTCAACCTGACAGAGACAACACCAAACACAGCTGCTGTACAGGGGAGGTACCTCAAATGATGACACAGGCATTTTCAGACAGAAAAATTAACATTTTTATACTGTATTTTAATCTGGAAAGTGTTTCTGTGACTTAGCTTGAGATGTTAATGAGGTGTGGGAAGAGAGAATGAGAAAGCAAAGCAAACCTGCGAAGCTGTATGCTACCAGCATGGGTTAAAGCTTTTCATCACCGTGACCCCTTTTTATACTTCTTCAGGGAAATGTCCACTCCCTAAGTGGACAGAGAGCTGTGGATCACACTCTGGGACCAGCAGTACCTATGGAGATGAGACGATGTCCCTGAGGGATTCCCGTTAGCTCCTGCTCCAACCACTGCATGGACGGCCTCAGTGAGGGTCATCTCACCTCACCTGAGATACACAGAGTATATACGACATCTGTCTCAAGTACCGTTACAAACTTCCTTTATATCAATGAGGGCAACACCCTACTTTAGGGACTGAGGTATTTTGGATGTTCTTACTGGGACGATGTGCCACCAGAGGGTTTATTTCTCTCTGCCGGTATGAAGGGGAGCTCAGATCATAGAATCATGGAATCATAGGATAGTTTGGGTTGGAAGGGACCTTTAAAAATCATCTAGTTTCAGCTCCCCTGCCATGAGCAGGAACACCTTCTGCTAGACCAGGTTGCTCAAAGCCCCATCAAACCTGGCCTTGAACGCTTCCACAAGTGGAGCAGCCACAGAATCCCTGGGCAACCTGGGTGTTCCAGTGCCTCACCACCCTCACAGTGAAGAATTTCTTAATGTCTAATTTAAACCCGTCCTCTTTCAGTTTGAAGCCATTCTCCCTTGTCCTGTCATTCCATGCCCTTGTCAAAAGTCCCCCCTCCAGCTCTCTTGTAGCCCATCCAGGTACTGAAAGGGGCTCTAAGCTGTCCCCAGGCTTATCTGGGCCTCTTCAGCCTCCTAGAGCTGGTGGTGCAAGGACAGGCTGGCTCAGATGAAGCTTTGCCACAATACTAAAAACCTGGGATTGAATCAGAAAGGGAACAGCAGCACCGCAGGGCCACTGACCTCCAGCAAAGTTGCCGCAGTGATGAGCGATGCTGACTGAACAACCTCGCAGGCATCCAGGTTGTCATAGGTCCGAGCTGGGGAAAGAAAGGCAGAGGGAAAGCCATCAGCAAGGGACATGTCTGTGCAGAAGGTGGATGGGGTGAGGGAAAGGGTCTTTCCCCACCACCTCTGTGCGATGTCCTAGCAAAATCTGGCCATCAGAAGGGAAAGAAAAGTTCACACATCTGCTGGAGTCCTGCTGCTGGCTGCAAAGGACCTGTACTCTGCTCTGCCAGACCACATAGTAAAGAATGTAGAAATATTTCTAGCATCTAAGTGCTTTAGGTTTCTGTCTTCCAAAGAAGCTTTTTAAGTCACTGTGTCATTTCTGACAGCAGAACTGCTTGGTACCTTTACAAAGGCATTTCCAATCACACAGGCACCTGTCAAATACTCCATTAGTCTCTCCTTGTAAAATCTGAGTGTACTAAATGGCCTGTGGCCATATTCAACCTCACAACATTCAGAAAACGTGGATGTCATTGAGCACACTGCAGCCTGGCAGCTCTGCTGTGGGCAGGTGGAATTATTCCTCATTTCATGTCCTTACAATGCCATAATAAACACCTGAGTCCCTGGCATGGCACCATGGCAGGTGTTCTGGATACAGCCCTCCATCCCTAGGCTTGGATCTCTGTCAGCATGCAGAATAAAGAGCAGCAGTGCACTGGACCATGTCCCTGTATTTTGTCCTTTTACCTTCATACTGCAGGTTGCCCATGTGCAGGATGGCAGCCAGCAGCTTGGAGATCTCCCAGTTCTCCGTGTCGGTGAACATGAGGACCTTCATAGCGGAGCGGATATTGGCGTACTCCTTGCTGTCATCTCTGCCATCACAAGTCGTGCAGTTACCCTGGGGAGGCAAACCGCTCACACACTGCATGGGGCAAAGCCAGAGAGCACCGGGGTGTAGCCCTAAGCTATCAGGGCTTCCCCCTGAACCAGCAACATCCTCTTTAAGGGATGATGCTGAACTTGTGGATCTGGCTCTGCCCTTTGTCATATTCTATGATTCAGTGCTCAGCCTTGTGATCTACACTCACCCTGTTGTCTGACTGCCATCAGCAGAGGAGAAAAAGCTCTCTGAGATGGGGATGGAGAGCTGGAGGCTCTCACTGACCGAGTTAGAAAGCTGATGATAAACCAGCCTTAATTACACCTGCTTCTATAAGCTCCTCTGGATATCAACACTGGTATGTAGGGAGTGGGGCTGGAGATTGCTGGGTCAGACACTTGGAGCACACGCAGCTCAGCCTGACATTCTGCTGAAAATGTGCTGTCCAGGCAAGCACTCCTCTATGTCCATCACTGCCTCAACAGCAGCAGGTCTTATCTAACGCCCTGGTTACTTCCAAACACGTGGCATGGGCACTATACACCACGCCATCCAAGCTTGCGTCCTACTTCACAGGAAATGTGGAAATAGTCTGGTCTAGACACAGGGATTAAGGGTTTCCACTAAGACTATGAGCCTCGTGGTGGTGAGACAAAGAGATCCCTCAAACCCTGTGGCTAAGGCTCAGGAAGGTCATAAGCAGCAAAGCAGCTCTTGGCTGCAGAAGCATCCCTCTTTTCCTTCTCCTTTGCTAACAACCTTTCACCACATCACCCCCGCCAAACCTCTGCTCTCTCACCATTGCAAGGTAGTTGTAGTCTGTGGCTTTCCCAAGACCCAGCTTCTTCTTCTGCTCCACGGTCATTCCTCTCAGCATGCAGTAGAACACGTGGTAATTCCTCTCATCCTGGGCCTGCAGGAGAAGAGCAAGTGCCAGCTCTGTGAGGAGAACAGCACCGCAAAGGTCGGCTGCCCGAGCTCCAGCCCCCGCGCCTTGCAGGTGTATCACCTTACCTGCCTGCACACCCGGGACTTCTCCAGCAGGTACTGCTCAATCTTTGCCCCCTCAATGGCTCCCCTTTTGTTGAAGTGGATATCGATGTACTTCCCAAATCGGCTGGAATTGTCATTACGGATGGTCTTCGCGTTCCCGAAAGCTGCAAGAATTATGGTGGGTTAGAGAGGATTTGATGCAGGGAGAACGATGGATCTGGTCTCATGGGGGGAAAAAAAAGCCAAAAGAGTGAGGCTGAGAGGGTTAAAAGCAGCCCCAAAGCTTTCCCTTAAGCTTGGCTGGATCGATTTCATCTCAGTGTGAGGAAACAAGATGTATATCAGATGACTGTCCTTGGAAATACAGAGAGGAGCACAGAGGAGGAAGCTTGGGAATGGGGTGACCTTATCCAGGAAGAAGGGCTAGGACAGCAGGATTTTGGCAGCAGCAGATGAAATACAAGAGAGTTGAGCAAGAGTAGCTGCAGTGTGTTAGGTGACACTGTGCAGGAAACGACAGAACTGCTGATGAATGATTTGATGACTGAGAGGAAAAGAAAAGGGAAAATACATCCAAAAGGGAAACACAGACAGCTAAGCCAAGCTCCAGTGGGATACTTCTCCCTGCAGACTGTGCAGAGAAAGGTACCTGTGTCCATCCTCTCCTGGGCATGGATGAGTGCCCTAAGCCAGCACACCCTGCAATTTCTGCTCCAGGATTTCTGGCAGGTGATGGACATGTGGTTGAAATCCAGAGCCTCTCTTCCCTGAATCTCAGCAGTGATTAAGTGCATGTTCAATAGCACCCTGTGTGCTTATCACATTTCTGTTGGTTCCTAGAGGGTTATTTGCCAAGCAGTGGAGGTAAAAATCATAGAATGGCTTGGGTTGGAAGGGACCTTCAAGATCATCTAGTTCCAACCCCTCTGCTAAGGGCAGGGACACTTCCCACTAGACCAGGCTGATCAAACCTCTATCCTTAAAGAACTACCCCAATGTTATTCTTTAAGTAAAATATGATTTTTCTGTGTAAGCATAAAAGGTCCATCTGACATCATGCTGGGTCAAGAGGGTCAGATCACCTATTTAATTTACAGACATTCAATTAAAATAGTGGGGTTGATCACAGTAACAGCTTGCCAATGAACCTATTAAGGCCACAAGCTGATTCTCATTATCTCGTTCTTTCTCAACCTCCTCTATTTCTTTTTCTGCATTCTGCTGCCATTCACCAATCTTGGAAGGAAAATGTGGGGTTCGCTACTGTGGATGGCCAGCACAAGGTGCTGTGACACTCAGGTCCTGTTAAACTGATGTTTTATAGAACCAACAAAGAATAGGAATAGTATTTTTGCAAGTATGGCCAAAAAAAAGCAAGTAACTAGTTAGCTGAATGCAGCACTGATGGGATATTGGTGCTCTGCATGCAGTCCAGCACTGGAAGAGGCAGTGAGATTTTTCAAAAGAGTTTTGATTAAACATCAGATACTCAAAAGAGTATTGATCAGTACTTTTACATACTACACATAGAATTAGGTAAAATTCAGGGCTTTGTATGGAATTCCTTTTGGGAAAAAAGTACTGCTTTAAGTGGAAAACCATGCTTTTTTCAATTTTAAGTAACAAAACATTTGAAAAAAATAATTCAGGTCAGCTGAAATGCTTTTCTCTCAACAGTAGTTGTCAAAAATATTAAATGAAAATCTGAGAGCTCAAATCAGAAAATATTAGTCTTGTGAAAAATAAAATCAGATGGAAAGAATCTGAATGTGTTGTTTAGCAAAACTGTACTTTAAAAAAAAATTGTCACTTTTTTGGAAACTCGAAGTGTGACATAAGTGATTTACATTTGGTTATATTTTATGTTTCCTGACTCTGTTGTGGTTTTTTTTCCAGCAAAAGAATTCTTCACTACCTAAGGCCTCACCTTCCAAGATGGGATTTGCCTCCAGGACCTGCTGCTCAATCCAGGAGTGCTGACCACTGATTGCTGCCAGGAACTGCAGAATCAGTTTTGTGCTTTCTGTCTTCCCTGCTCCGGATTCACCACTGCAAAGACAACAGGAGTGCGGGTCAGTGAAAGCATCCCTGCCCATGTCCCTCCCTCTGTCTCCAAAGGGACTTCTGTCTCTCTCCCTTCTGCTAGTGTAGGCAGGATGAGACCACTAAGGATGGGTTTCCAGCATCCCAAAGACTGTCTGTGGGACAAATGGTAGGACATGGTACCAGACAGCTTCCAGCCAAGATCCACATTTGCTCTGTGTTCCATTTGGTCCAAGCTGTTGCTTGAGTTTGGGTATCCCCAGCAAATGCCATCATTCAATCAGCACTACAAAGGCCATGAAGCACTTTCAGTCAGTGCTTTTCCAGGTATGATTGCCAGACCATGACCCTGTGGTCCAGGGTCTAGCTGTTCCCGTGGGACATCTTCATCACTAGTCCTGAGCTGTGGTAAGGCAGACTGTGGAACACAGCCTTTTAACAGCAGCGACTTCCACAGGTCTCCCAGGCTTGTTCTAACAAGGAGCAGGTGGGAGAGCAGGAGAAGCTCATGGGGCAGGAAGCCAGAGCTATTCCTCAAACTTTTCTCTTCACTGAAAGATAACCTCAGTTATCTTGTGATGATACAAGAGGAAGGGGCTGGGCAGAAATATTTTGGTGGCCTGTCTGATATACGGGGTAGCCAAAGTAAGTGACTGAAATAGACCTTCCTGATGCTGAATACCCAACCCTGGCCTCATGGGCAAATTGTTTCACTTTTCAGGCCACTGGCACACTGCACTGACTCTTCTATGGGCCCCACATGATGCTTTTTTAGACCAGCAAAATAAGCCTTATTGAATGGCCTTTTCAGACTCATGTATCTGAAATACTGTACACGGAACATTCCAGAGTTATGGTTTTTTTATTCAATGAAACTTAGGGTAGGCATGCCTTGGGGAAAGGGGTGCCTCAAACAAAAAAACTGTTTGTGGGTTCAGAATTTACAGGATAGTGTTGGAGGGCTGAGGACATCAGATCTGGCTCATGCCACCATTTGGGACAGATACTGGAGGGAACTATACCCATAACTGTGACCAGGCACTCCTTGGTGCCCAAGGTTGATCGGTCCAGAGCAGAGCCATGCATGGAGACACTGTTCAGGAGTGTGAATGACCACAGGTCCAGTGATCAAGCTTGTCCCTGACCCTTCCTTGTGCAGAAAGTATAGATATTTGCATTTTTTATGTCTGTAGGAGTATTGAGTTTAAATTTAAAAGGGAAGTTTAAACATGAATATGAGATCGATTGGGTTGTAGGGGTAAATACCAAAGTATTGATAAAGCACCTTTACTAGGAACAGAGTGACTGCAAACAGAGACTGCCTCTGCACTGGGAATATGTGGATGGAAGCACTAATCAGTCATTCGGTGTCTGACTCTATCTGATAAGCTGCTCCAAATCAAGCATGTTGCATCTGCTCAGCATCTGTTTTCAGGACATGGCCCAACTGGAAACTCAGCAACTCACCTTATGATACAACACTGGTCCTTGTTGTTGCGCTGCATGTTGAAGTAGCAGTTGTCAGCGATTGCGAAGATGTGTGGTGGCATCTCACCAATCTTTTTGTTGGTGTAGAGGCGTATCTGCTCAGGTGAGTAGATGGGTAGGAGCTGGTAGGGGTTTACTGCCACCAGTATTGAACCAGTGTATGTCTGGAGGAGAAGCACATGAAGGTTTATGGGGACAGTGAGGTGTAGATGAGAGACTTTGGTAGCTTGGATGGGATGTGGATGGAGACCAGAAAAATCAAGGCTTTTTAAAAGCTGGATGAAATATGATGCTCAGGTCAGAGATGCTTGCAGGGGGAGCCTGGAGCAAAATGGGAACAGAAGTCCCAAAATACTTAAATCAGTTCATACTCAGCCTTGCTCATGCACAGCATGGATTCAAGCCTTAATTCATATTTTGGATGCTCTCAGTTAAGATTCAGAGTCTCAAGAGAAGCTCATATTTGCAAAAATATCACCAGAGCCTGCATATATCCATACACATCTACTGCATTCCACATACAACAAGAAACCACAGATGAAAGAAACCTCAGAACCATTCCAAAGCAGGACCATTTGGATCCAAACCATTGACACATGACTATCTAACCTGTTTTTACCAATCCACAGCAGCTGCTAAACTTCCCTCTGCAATACATTCTTCTCTACTATCTCTGCCTAACCAAAAAATCTCTCCATACTTCAGTTTAAACCTTGTCCTGTGCAGATGGATATTGCCAACAAAGTCCTGACATATCCATTCTCACCTATTTCTGAAATTTTGGAAATGGCCTTTGGTCCATCCCATGCTCTCTGTGGCACTTGAACGAGCAAAACTGTCCTGGGCCTTGGGCAGCAAACTCCTCTGTAGTATCTTGCTTTTTCGTTTCTGCCCTTCCAGAAGCTGTTTCTCTCAAGCCTCTCACCAAAGGACTCACAAACTTTGTTATCTTGCTCAGACACAGCGTTGAGGTTAGGAGGTTTGGCCACATCCCAAGCTCAAGGCAGAGAATAAGGATCTCCTTCCCCTGTTTCATCTGTCTAGAAGTCAGTGTCTAGAGTAGGTGGGTCAATGGGCCTCCACCTTGGGTTAGCCAAGGGCCATGAGATGGAGGCTACTTTCACTCTATGACTTCAAAGAATTCAAGTCACTTTCTCTCAGTTAATTTTTAGCAACTGAAGTTACAAGACTAATCTCCCCTTTCTTTCCTGGTGGAACCAGCTGTGAAAGTGCCCCCACTACTGCACGTATTTTTTCAGGAAACAAAATAAGTAATTTCAATATGAATATAACCCTTATGGGTTTTCATCTGCATGGCCTAAAACCAGTAAGACTTTGGCACAAAGCAGCACAGTGGCACAGCCAAGGATGCTTGTGAGAGAAAAGAAACAATTTGCCACCATCTACAGAACACCTGCCACCAGTTCGGGCCTCCTGAAGGCAGCCAGTAGGTGGCAATTGTGTCCCATAGTAGGGATGACGAAAGACTTTGGGGTCCCTCACCTTCCAGTCTCATGGCCAACACAAGAGAGCAACTTTCAGTTCAGTCCCATGTGAGGTTTGACTTTACAGTGGCAATGGAGAAAGGGCACGATACTCTTCTCTGTAATAGGGGGTTATGTGCCAGTAAGGGGAAAAAGCTCTTTGAGCTCAAGAACAATGTTGTCACAACTCCAAAGGACAGAAATTGGCTGTGAAATCATGTAGACTGGATTTTAGAAGAAGAAGGCATTGAAATAAGGGAGCAGAGACATCCCAGAAAAGCCTTCAAACAGGACAGAACAGGTTAACCTCAGTGCTCAGAGAAGGAGTGAGCTCAATTTCTGAATGGGATTATGACACCAAGATCCCTAATGAAGACTCCTTTGAGTCCTAGCTGAGATATTTGGAAAACTCTTTTCCTCTTTACAGTTTATTACCAGGTTAATTTTAGGGACATTTCCCATTTTCCTTGACCCTCTTTTTTTTAAAAAAAATCTAACTACTTGCAGAGGTCTCTGAAATCTCTGCATTTCAGTCACACTGGTCTGCCCTGCCACAACTGCAAACAGAGAGGCTTTTAAAGGTGTTAACCATTAGTGGCAGGAATGCTTTCTGGATGCTCTCACTGACCCTTCCCTTGTGATCCACAAAACACTTTGTCAGCATGAACTCTTGTACTATTGCTTGTTTTCAGGGGTCATTCCTAGTTGATAAATAATCACAATTTGCCCAATTCTCACAGCAGACAGAAGGCAAAACTTTGTTCACTCTTTCAATGAGGGGCCAAAGGGCACTTCCAAGGAAATATTAGCTCACTGTTTTCTGTTGCTGGGTGATGTCAAAGCCCTTTTCTACTGGAAAAATAAAGCTTTACTGAGAGTAGGGACTCTGCTGTAGCTGACCACAGGAACCGCATCTCACAGCAAATTCATTACTGCCTGCATGACCTACATTTTAATTAGCCCCAAACAAATCCTTTCTGAGCCTGCTTCCCTCGCTACCCAGAACACCATGGCTGACTTCATCTGGACTGTTATGGGGTTAAAGCTCTACCAAACGTTACTGCATTTTGGCAGCCCTTAGAGTGCAGCAGCAGGCACTGGTCATCTCCAGACAAAGAGATTTACCCTTACTCATGAGTCCAATCTCCCCACCAGACCCTCTTGCTATTCAGCATAGTTTCTCTTGGTGCATGCAAGCCAAACTAAGGGCAAGAAGCCCTTGTTGAAGTTTTTCATATTTTGCTGCAGACATTTCTTCCCTTCAAGTTAAGGTCATAACTGAGAAGCACTTAAAGCTTTAACCACGTTCAAAGGTTGGGGACTTTCCAGCTCTGGGAGGTGTCACAACTCCACCATGTGGGTCAAGCTCTGCACCAAAGCGGATGCATGCTCTCAGTGCATTTATGAAGCAGCAGCAATGGTGGTGCAAAGTAAATGAGAAGGCCACAACGGTGAACAGAAAAAGGTGATCCAGTGGAAGGCATGACAGCAATTGCAAGTGACATTGCCGAGAGTCATACTTACCCTCCCGCCGCAGTTTGTCTTACGAGTAAAATGTGAGGGAGAAGAAAAAGGGAAATTACATTTCATTAGAGCAGAACTACATCCTCCACAAACCTAAGGACATGAGGAAACAAGAGGGACTGAAGTCCTGTTGGAAAAGTAATCATTTACTCAGCAGGCTCAGAAATCCTTTCAAGCATTGAAACTTCACTATCTTTAAGACAGGGCTAATTATACCACAGAAAAAAAACACCTCAGGGGACTGGGTGTCCCCTGCACACATGCCATCCATATGGTACCTTGGCTTTGCAAAACTGCCATCAATATTTACCACATTCGACAGAAATCTACTCCTCCTAGTGTCATCGCTCTTAATAGCTGATATCTAAGGTTGGGTTCCTGAGTCTCTGACTACACACCTGTAGACAGAAGTGGTTTGCATGCCTCTATCAATCTATGCACTCTCTGTCATTTTGAGAGTGTCATTCTGATTTTGAAATTGCACTAATTGCTGTGCTGTGCTGTGCCCAGTTCTTGGGCTGGCACTCTAAAGCCATTAGTGGTGTGGAGCAGTCAAGGCACAGTAACCTGGAACCTCTGTGATGCAAATGTCTTCGTGGGATGTGGCCATCCCTTAGGCAGTAACTCTGCAGGACACACTGCACTGTCACCATCGGACCAGAAGAACTCGCAGAGAAACCGATGTGGTTATTGTGTCACTTCAGCCCAAATCACCACCCACGCTCCCCTCCAGGCTAGAAGCTGCCCTTTGCATCAGCCTTTATTAGGATGATGTTGCCAAACAACACTTTGCCCAGTGCTTGTTTGTGCTCCTAATCTTCCTGGATGCCTGTGAAGAGCTTGGCAAGGGAGCTCAGAGACAGCTTTTACGAAGGAGTTTGGTGTATTCACAGGCAATCTGATACTGCACACACAGAATTGTATCTGAGGACCTCTGGTCGCTCACAGAGGCAACAGGCACTCGCTGGATAACATAGGCACCCCAAAAGAGACACTTGAACACCACTGAAAAAATATCCAACATGATCCAAACTTCCTCAGAGAGAACGGCAGGAATGCCACTGCAAGGTGCCCACAAGCAGGGGAAAAAGAGGCAATGCTCAATGGGTAAATACAAGTTCCGTGAATGAGCCAAACAGCTACAAATTATTGGCCATCTGTACTTCTCGGGTGGCATTCAGGTTGCTTGAATTCAATTACCCACGTAAGTACGGCACCTAACCTTGAAGATGGATGTGCTCTGAGCTGGGAGAGATTGGACTGTAGACCTCCAGCCTAAACATTTCTTCCAACATCAACTCCTCTATGATATCCAAGTTCCAGTCAGCTCTAAAGCATCTGAGAGGCACTTCTGTTTGCACAGCAGAAAGGCAATCTTGTCTCTGTTGGCTCTATTGACACCTCTGGTGACTGCCATGGATGTCCAGTGCATATGGAGACTCCACCGCAAGTATGAGTTTTGCCTGTTAACGTGCTAGTTTATCACTATAAATGGCAAGAAATTTAAATTATAAAGAGAGAAACTCAGTTCATCGAAGGTGGGAACAATTTTCTGGTTATACTCTTTTTGTCTAAACTGACAATACAGGGGGACTTAGGCACCATGCACAACAAATAAAGTGTCTGAGTGAGAGATGTATTTGGAAGTCTCTATCGTCCTCCAAGCTTTGGGGACTTACGGGTGCCTCTTCAGCACCCATGTCCCCTTCATCCAGGATTGGACTCCATCTCTGAAAGAAGAGATGGATATCTCCCAGAGAGGGGACAAGGAGCTGTCAATCATATTGACAGCCTATGTAGCAGAGTGGTGTCTCCTCCATCACTGCCCAGCCCTAATCCAAAACCATCCTATCAAAATGCACTGGACATCAAGCAGTGATGAACAAACACACTTGATAGATAAAATCCTGCCCATACTCTGTTAGCTTGTTTTATCTGTGAAGTCTGACTGTCTTGCAATTCCCTCTGGCCTGAAAATCCAGTAGTCTCTAGAGCCTTTTAGAAATTAGATGACCAGGAGGCTTTGACAAGGCCTTCAAAGGCACTGCAAGCACTTACCTGAATATCTGAAAACTATAGGATATAAGAGTAATACCAAATTTCCCGTATTTCCAGAGGCTGTTGAAGTACATTGTCTATCAGCAAACACGTGCACTCTGAATTTCTCTCTGAGGAATGTGCACAAGACTACACAGCATAGAGAACACAGATAAAAACCAGAAGAGAGACTTTAATGCTGACTCCTGTCCAGGTGGGGAGGCGGCCTCTGCAATGCTATCACAGAAAAGAGATGCAATTCTGACTGGCTCCCTGTAAACCCCTCAATCTATGAATGTCTGTTTGGGTTGGCAAGGCTGCACTGGGTCCACTGGGCATGACATGACTGGGCTGACCTAAGGAAGGATACTGCTGTCCCCAGATGTTGCCTTGCTTTTCACAGTTCTTCAATGTTTTTAATTCTGTAAATAGAATTCTCACGCACTTTCTGTAAACATAAGCCATGTTATGCTAACTGTGCCAAGATGTTTTCATTCCTTCTCCTAAGGTGGAGAAACTTGATTGATCTTTCCTTTGACCCATGTGGTTGAGGTGTGCTAATTTCACTCTCCAATCCATGGGGTTTTCTAAAAGTGTATAAAATAAAGAAGCGGCCCTTTGGGGCCGGAGCTCTGCTCATTTTTCTCTTTCACCTGAACTGGCTCTGTGTGTTCCTTTGTGTCCGCGTGCGACACCCAGAGATCAGCTGTCAGGATCCCAGGCAACCCACGGCTAATTAGCCATTAACACAGACTGGGAAGATTTTTACAGATGCTCTGGGAGTTGCTCACTTCTTTGCTCCCAGTTATTTCATATATGCCTCTCTTCATCCTTCCTCCACCCCTTCCGCCTCCAGCAATTGTTGCCTTCACCCACTTGGGTTAAATAAGTTAATGGTTCAGAGGGAGAGGGCAGAAGGGTCACATCCAGCACGTAGTTTACACCTCTACAAAAGTCTTTGGTTTAGGATGACTACAACATGCTCATGGCCTGGGTTGAACTGGTTATTCTGCGTGCAGAAAGCTAATGCACATGCCCAAAACTTCTACAGGGGTGGGACAGCAAGGTGGTGAGGACTTTGCCCATCACCTAACTCATGGGGTTTTTCACTCCAGCATCCACAAGCTCTGCAATGTGTCCTCTAAAGTCAGAAGCCCTTCACCACCTGGGACAAGATGAAGGTAGAAACCCAGATAGATGCCCAGCTCAGTCAGAGTTCCCCGCAACATGGGTTCCCCAGAGCTAAAGAGAGGAGGGGGTGGAGTGCAGAACGAGAGGTGGAGGTGAGGTGGACACTCACATAGATGAGGTGCTCCCGATAGCGAATCAGCAGGTTCCTGAGAATTCCTGCCTCGTTCAGGTCCCCCAGGCGGATCATGTCCTCCACTCCATGGATGGAGGTGGGATGCATGGGTTTGATGTGGCTGGCATTCTGTGGGGAAATCCAGTGCTCCTGGGAAAAGAGCAAGGCCAGAGAAAGGTAAGTCAAATGAGAGACCCCTTGGATGAAAGACACAAACAGCCCACCCCAAACAGAAGGATCAGACAGAAGAACATACACAAGAGACCATCAGCACATGTGCCACAGCTTCCAGTTTTCTGGGGCAAGGCAGTGATGAATTTGAAAGACTTGTAACAGATGAAGAAAAATATCTTTTTATGGGAGTTTTACAGGAGCAGCAAGAGACAGGAGACACAAGCCATCCTGGCAGGAGCCTCCTCCAGGGAAACATGGTCATCCAGTACATCAGGGGAGTTTATAACTAACAGCAGATTTGTCTTCCCCTTCACAACTGCATTTCCACATCACTGGTTAACCCTCTGCCACAAAATACTGTTGAGCAGAGAGAAGGTGATTTAGAAAAGGAGAGAGGGATGGACAGGTGTGGCAAAGTCATACTTTTATTGGCAATGTTACTAAGACTCGCCACTTCTAAGGGCTTCAAAAGCCACTACAAATTGCACACAAGGACCAAACCAAATCTCTTTCTATCATCCTTGAAGGGAGTGAGAGCATTTACAATTATCTCAGTAAGAAAAAAAAAAAAAAGCATGGAGAACCACCTTCTGCTTGTCACAGAGACTTTACTCTAAAATACCCACCATTGTACAAAAGTAGAGGTGGGAAACTGAAGGAGAACCAGCGTTTGGGCACATCAGGCATTGGCAGGAGGTCAGGAAGGACTGGATAACAACACAGGAACCTCAGGCTGAGGAGGGTTTGCACAAATAACTATCTAAATGTGTTTTGGGGGCTTCTGTTACCATTGTACTCAAGAAGCTTCTCAGTACACTCCCAGTACAGCCACAAAAGTAGGGACACAACTTTGTCTTGTCTTTACAAACAGAAAACTACAGCACAGTTGATTCCCAAGGACGTACGAGAAGTCCATAAGAAACTCGATTATCATGGCCCTGGGACCCCAGCAAGGTCACAGAGCTGAAGAAGGGATATCACAAGCCCTTGTACATACATTGCCTTCATCATCCACGACCTGGATCTGTCCAGAGTCACACAGTTTAACCACCGCTCCAATGGGGACGTCGAATTCCCGTCCGGTTTTGAGGTCCATCCACACATAATCCCCCTGGAAACAAAGACAGCACAGTTACACTCAGTGCTGCAGGAAGTTCAGCATCCCTTGGGATAGAAGTTGATGGTGTTTGGTACCCGAATCATTAGCACAAGTCAAATGACTTTCCTCGCAAACCACAAACCACCCTTTTTCACAGAGACTCAGGAAAGAAGGTGCTTTGCACGTGGCACTTGGGGATGTGGTTTAGCAGTGAACATGCTGGTGCTGGGTTAATGGTAGGACTCAATGATCTTAGAAGTCTTTTTCAACCTTAATGATTCCATGACTCTTTGAAATCCCCTGCAAGGTGCCAGCAACAGGGCATGGTCCACACAGGTACACAGCCCTAACTCTCTGCTTCTCAAGCTTGTGAGTGGCTGTTGGTCACAGAGTGCATCCAGCAGGAACAGGTTACAGAACAGTGATACAAGCAGCAAAATGCCCCCGGGCAGAGGTTTTCCTCTGTGTAATGTACAAACCCAGAAAGTCACATTTAGGAGATGGTTTTGAGCTCTGCTAAGCCTTATCTGGAGGTTTGTGGCACCCTTCTTCCTTGCAGATAACCACTATCAAATATTCCTTGGAGACTTCTGAAAAGGGAATGACTAAAGATGGGTTAAGAACATAACCAGAGAGGCAGATATGTGTTCTTCTTCAGGAGTTCTTCCAGCTACAGCAATCTGTGGGTGTGCTGTTTGTATTTAATATTTCTCAGTGGATTTTATTTGCTGCGAGCACTTTCACTTGAGTCTCGAAGCTGTGCAAAATTTTAGCATCCATAAACCCAAAAGGCTGTGTCCTTTTACATGTTTCAAATGTTTCACCTCTTTCATTTCAGACCTTTGTGTTTTCATTTTGAAAGACACAGCAAGCAGTTGACCCCTATCTACTCACTCCATGTCACTACTGAGCCTATACACCTCTGTCAGTCGTGCTGGGCAGGGACTATCTGCTCATCAGCTCTGTGGATATTAAATTACTCAAATACAGAAAAGCTTTTAAAGAAGCTGTTTTTCTCAATACAAAAGCAAACTCCAAAATAAATCCAAACTAAAGCCCCAAGCAGGACCCACACTGGAACAAAGCAGAATTATTTCGCACTCCTATTCTCAGTGTGAAAAGGTATTAAAATTGGGAGCAATCCAGTTGTCAGGTGTATTTTCATTCATGCAGCTGAGATTAATACTGTGGACTTGCAGCCCCACCTAACACCACATTCCTGGGGACCAGCTCCGCTTGCACCTATTAAGCATGATGCAAATACAGTATCTACCTTTTGAAGTCCTGAAGAACTGCTGGGAGAGGGAGAAGGGAAAACCAGGATGTACCACTTTGCATGTGCTCTGACATAACCCCTTTCCTGAGTATCCACTACCAACCATTTCTGTGGACAGAGCATATTTATAGATTCGGTTTGGCCCAGTAGGCTGCTAAACAATCTTCACCTCTATGCTGGGCAGTGTGAACTGGAGACATCACCATCCAAGTCGTCACTCACTAAGACTTCCAAGAGACACAAAACTGTGAGTACCACCAGGACGTAAAGTTACACTCAGGGATCCACATGGAGGAACTACACACCTGGAATCCCCAACCATTCTGTGGCAGACTCTACCCTTGGCAGCTGCTTGCTATGTTTCCACTAGGATATCAGCAAAGCCGTCCTGCTTTCATGGAGGTCAGGATCCAGTCCTTAGTTTGGGTTTTCATTTCCCCAAAGGGTTGTGCTACAGCTCTAAGTATCTTTATCCAGTTCATAAAAATATAATATTCGTATCTTTTTCTCATTAACTGTCTTATCCTCACATCTCATAACTTAGTTAAAAAGGAAAAAAAAAATCACAACTAACGAATACAGTGTCAGGAGCAGATACATTATAAATCCATTCATATTAATATTTATTTTTTAGCTTCTTTGATCCAAGACTCTGGAAGCCTTTCAGAATGTTCAGCACTGTTATGCTCTCTGCATCACTGGGGAAATTCAGGCACACAGTGGGTAACCTGATCAAGGTGTCAGCAAGAGACGAGTTGGGTTGCTCAGTCCCTGCTCAGCAGAAAACCTTTCCAACACCTTAGCAGCTCTGATCAAAATTGCTCTTGATCAAAATCCCAAGAATTTTGATGCTGTTTTTTTTTTTTAAAAAAAATCTCTAATATTGTGTAACTGTAAAAGCAGCCTGCTTCATATGGTGTATTACCACACAGCTGAGATAAAAGGCAGTCTGCCCTCCCCAAGGTAAACTGATACTCTACTACCACTAAGACAACTTCTGTGCTTTGTCTGCCTAATGCACAGAGTGCTCGTTCCCTCAAACTGCTCTTTCTAAACCCATTAAAGTGCAGTTCTTAATACTGGTGAAAAAAGTCTTATGGGATGGGCTAAGCTGGTAAGCTCAGGAAGCTCAGGGGGTTATAAAATAACATCACTTATTAAGAGTGCCGACCTATTTCCTTTTCTGACTTTAATCAATTTCATATAAACCCCATGGAAGTCAGTTACATTCCTTCTGCTGCAGCAATCACCTCCGGATCAGCCCCAAACCCAGCAGATATACTGGCGATTTCAGGGCAAATCGGGGAGATTCGTGCATTTACCAGCTGTAGCTTGTGAGTTGCATAACCTGCCTCATGCCTAAACTGGTGCAGTTTATTTTCCAAAATACATAACAAAATACTGGAGAAGTGAGAATACCACCAGACCCTTTACAGTATCAACATGGTCCACCTCTTCTTCCCCAACACAGCCAGTGGGTTTTAGAACCCTTCCAAGCTAGGAAAATCTTCCAAATTGCTCTGGGGCAGACGCTCAGGACCTCACAAGCTGGGGGCAGTAACAACCAAACAGCGGTGCAAGAGGAGGAAACACCACACACAGATCCACACAATTCACAAAGAGGATCTTTAGGAGGAGCTTCCAAATGTGAAGAGCAAGAAGGTTGCACTGCAGGGGAGCTACAGTGCTTGGGCGGGGGGGACAAAAGAGGAAGGTGAGAGAAGCTGGTGTAAGCAGTACAAGGATCCCATCAACAGCAAGACAGATTTCAAAGCAGCCTGAAAGCTTTCAGCCACGCTCAGGGCTTGGGACCCCCTATCTTACCGCTAAAATGGTCGTGGGCTTCAGGACCTGGTTGACATTGCGAAGTAGTGTCCATCTGCCCTGGTCTCTCTCCTGATCTTCCACCACCTCAGGGCATGGCTGCATGAAAACGACTTTCTTCTTCTTCAGCATCTCCAAAACTCTGCAGTGGTATTTGCCCCTGTCTCTGTTTTCTACGTGTATTCCACCATGAATGCCAGAATGCGGTGGCCGGTTTGCTCTAGACCTGCAGCGTGACCATGCCTGCTGCTCACAGGCCACCCTCTGACCTGATTCACAACATGGCTCTTGGTAAAGATCTTCTCCTAGCAGGAAAATTTCCACACACCGGCCATGGTCCTCCCCTGGCCAGCTGACACGCTCACTGTGTATGACCAGCCCTGTGGGGATCTCAAAGCAAACCGTACAACTTTGCTTCTCTTCACTTAAATTCTTCCAGTCTCTCCAGTAAGGGCTGATACTCGGTCAGAGACCTGAAGGACACTGCAATTACCCATTATGGAAAAACAACTGCAGGATTAACAGGAAACCTCTTCATTTCCCCAGGACTTCTCTCCGTTACCTTCCCTTCTTAGTGAAATAACCATCTGCCAGCTTGAGGACTTTCAGCACAGAACACTCTGGGATACTTATTAATCCACAAATGCAGTCAGTCCCCATGCAGCACATGGCATTTAATTAACCTAATACCTTCACGTACCAAATTAACCAAAGCGCAGCGGGAACTCAAAACCAGAGGCCATCTGCATTTTCTTTAAACTGATCACCTTGAGTAGATCCATAGCAACTGAATTTTAAATAATTGAGTGGAAGGTGTTCAGCACAGCACGGCCTCTGTGCCTGTAGGTGAGAGGAGAGCCTGTGCTGCGGATGAAAATGGGCTCAGTACAAGGACCATGGAGATAACGAGGTTGCACTGACTCTACACCTGCCAGCTCCACAGACCCATTTCTGCAATCACTCCTTCTCTATAGGGAGGACTGTGCTAGGAAGGACTAATCAGGACCACTGGCCCAACCAGAAGAGCACAAGGCATTTTACAGCCACCTCAGATTTGCTTTTTTCTTGTCCTTAGATACACTTGAAATTTCTCATTTTCACCTAAAAAAGGCTTTTCTGGTCATTTAGAGAATTTCAGACCACTATAGATGAGCCCCAATTTCTTTCATTAAAATTTTGAACCTAAAGCAGTGCCATTTATACAGACCAGAGCAATGCATGACTAGGTAACAGTGCAGCTTCTAAGACATTCTTATTTATCACTGGTTTAGTGCAAAGCTCTGATGATGCCTTGATTCCATGGAGCTTTGAATCTATTTGTCCCTGAAGAGCACAACATAGGGACATGGTTTATTGGTAGGCCAGGCAGCATTAGGTTAACGGTTGGATTTGATGATCTTAGAGGTTTTTCCAACCTTAAAGATTCTGTGATTTTATATACTTGGAGGAAAGCTTTCCAGACATAGGAAGGCTTCATAGGTACCCTTCATGGGATATGAAGCCTCCACGGACAACAGCAGACGATGGGTACATTAAACTCAGAATGAGCTAGTTCTGCTCATCCATGAGCAGCAGTGACAACAGTGAGGCAACCCTTGCCCCAAGGGCAGGCGACATTGTAGGTTTACACCGCATTTCAAAGCCCTGGAACAATAAGGTAATTCTTGTAGCTGTGCAGGGAAAGGAAGGAAGAGATCATGTCTCATGGATAAGAAGCCAGGTGAAGATTAATTAGATGGATGTCCACCAAAGAAGCAAGTAAAAATGTATGTGAGACATGACAGCAATGCAGGGAGAAGGAGACAGAGTGAATGTAGCAATCTCAGGGGAGATGTCTGCCTCCAGCATGACCTGAACACACTGTGCTGTAAATGACTGCAGTTTTGCTTCCCTAGAAAGCAGATGTCAAATCGAAGCTAAAAAACAATGAGAGGATCCACATGGAAGGCAGGACTGATTAAATATATAAAGGGACCCAAAGGATGGGCTCTTTGGATATGAGTGGGGTGCTGCAGAGGCTCTTTTTCACCAGAACACCTTTCCTCACTGCTGTGCCACAGAAACTGGAGCAGTGTGGGAGCAGCAGACCCAAGAGAGCAGCTGGAGTATTTATCTCACCTTGCACTGGAGCAGACAATACCAGCATTGCTCAGCCATATCCTGTAGCGTATTTCTGAGGCTGTGTACCCCGGTGTGCTGCCAAAGAGTAAGCTAAGGAGCAGAGGACTGCAATGATTTGCCCTAGGTTATCCTTGGAAGAGGATCCAAAGGACAGATGGGACCCTAGAGGGCTGAATCCAGCCTCTGCAGTCCTATTATATGAGTGTGCTTATTTTCCTCCTGGCACTGGGGCTGGGAAGACGCGTAATTTCACACATTAGCACTGTATTTTTTGCACTGCTCCTCTGCTAGCAGGAGATTTTCTGAGGACTCTCAGGCAGAGTCACACGTGTCAGCCAGAGACACCTGGCATTTGCAGTGAGGTCTGCCTGAATGACCCAGGCGTGCTGCCTCCTGGAAACGGGAAACCCCATTCCTCGGAAGGGACGGCCTGGCTTGGAAACCAGCCTCCCTTCTCTATGCATCCAGAGGCAGAGCAACAGCACAAAGCCTCCTATCAGCCTGCTGTTTCTGAGGGAATGTGCTATGCCTTATGTGGGAAACAAATAAACACACTTAGTACAATGAGGGGAGGGCCGCGGTGGAGGAAAATAAACCTTTAGCTGGCTGGCAGCCTGTCAGCAATGCCATCCGGTTTAGATTACAGCTCCCCGGGGTAACATTAGACCTTTCCCTGCAGAGACAGAAGTATGAGCCAGAAGAGCCATGCTGGACCCTGCTCTGATGATTTACTACACCTCTGCAGCAGCAGGCACAGCTGAGATCAAGGTCCTGCTGTGACACGCTTTGGGCATATTCATAGTAAGGGGTAAATGTTTATCCTAAAGAATTGATGTGACACAGGCAATAAGTTTATGCTGCTGCTGAGGCCTGAGTTCCCATTAAGTGCTGTTGCAGTGGCATGGACCTTGCTGCTGGAGAAAGAAGGGGAATTCCACCTGCAGGAAGCATCCTCATAGCAGGTGAACCACCTAATTCAATGAAAGCTTGGATTTCTATGCCCCAAACTGTTTTTGAGGCTCAAAGAAAATGCATCAAGACACTACCAGGGCTGAAGAAGTGTTCTTGAATCAATTATTTTGCAGCTAGCACTGAAAAGCTAGGTTACTCAGTGACAAAAGGTCAGGTACAACTCAGCTAACCCAGTGCTCGCCTCTGAGCAAGACATCCAGATCTTTGCTAGGTGATCATCCCTTTCAAATGAAATATCCTAGCCTAGCCTAGCCTATTCTACATTCAAGGGGGAAAAAAGAGGCACTTCTATGGTCACCAAAGCAGGTAATTAACACTAGGCCAGATGATGCTGACCTACAGCAGTGTGTGAAGAGGACAGTTTGGAGCTACAAAACTACAGCACATGTGTCCAAGGCTAGCTAAGGTGGCTCCTACCCACTGCATGAATACTGAAAATCCCTAAGGGCTGATAATCACATAAACTGCCGAAGGATATGGAAAAATCAGTGGTTAGCAGAGGATGTCTGTGGTCTCAGGCCAGCAGTGCTCCACCAATTACTCCCTGCAGCACTAAAACTTGGTTTTCTAAAATAAGAAAGATGATACCCTGCAGAATGGCTGTTGATGCCATTTCGGGGCAAAATGTTATCTGTGGGCCATACGTCTGACAACTGATGTAAACCAACCTGTTTATGCAGTTGTTTGTTGGTTTTTTGTTTTTTTTTATGGAAACAGACACAATCACATATCCAGGTTTCCAGAGCTGAGTCCTTTACTCCCTCCCTTCTCCTCTCTGAAGAATGAAAATCCTTAGTGCAAACATAGGGTATTCCCCCAGCTCCAAGTTTCGGTGTGATTTAGAGAGCAGACTGAAATCCAAATGTACTGGTGCACTGCAGCTTATTATGCCAGTTAGGACTCGCAGCAGCTACCTGAATCCTTCAGGCAGTAGAATGCCTGTGCTCTACTAAAAACACCTGTCATCACCTCTAGATATCACCTGTCTGACTCAGTTCAGCTCTCAATTACACAGGTGTACCCTGCTCAGTTTAATGGAGCTCCTCCTGGATTCACGGCTGTGCAAACCGAGGGAGAATCAGGGCCGCTCATCGCTGCCCTTTGCACTCATCTTTAGTTGTGCATTTGCCACTGTCACCAGGGAGAGGCAGAAAAGGAGGAAAAAGCTTGCGTTTCTGCTTGATTAGAAATGATAACGTAGAGGAGAAGCGCACATGCTGGTAGTTGGTAACACTAATAATTTTCCTGTTTCATAGAAGATTCTTTTCACTATTTCTTGCAGCACACCAGGCACCAGCTGTCAGCCAAGGTAACGAGCTACACACAAAGGCTTCCTCAAGCAAAGGCAGAGATGCAAGAGGAGTTGTTAAATAATTCAATAATTGATGCACTGCTTACTCGCCCTGTAACTCCGATACTGACAGGAGTGAAAAAAACCTCCCACAAATGTGGCACTCATCCCAATATTTTCCCATTTGGTGCTGAGGGACAGTCAAAGGCTCTGGGAGCAAAAATGGTGGATTTAGTCGGATTTACAAGGGTGCGATCCAGTGTGGTGCAACGAGGCTCAGCTCCCAGTGATGCCTGACCTCTTCCCTGGCTTTCGGCAAGGAGCTTGTTGTTGACTGTTTGGGACCTTTTGGCTCAGGAGTGGGTTTTAAGCATGCAGACAAACATGGAGATAGAAGATTTAATCCATGACTCCCATGCATTACTGTCACAGGTGAAGTGGAGAACCCGGCAATCGGTCGATGCTACAAGCAGATGAGGCTGTCCCTGGGTGTCACCCACCCAAATGCTGTGCCAGAGCCCTGCATTTCAGGTCTCACACAAAAAGCTGATGGATGCTACTTGGGATGGGATTGAAAAATCTGCTAAGATTCAGAAGTGGAACAGGAAATGAAGACTGAGCCTTTTAGCCCCACGGCCAGGTCCTGTCCTAAATGCAAATGGAAGAAATCCAAATGAAGACAACAGAGCAATCATAAGAAGTACAAATCTGGAAACCCAGACTGAGGGAAAATAAAACCAGGAGGAATCAGAGAGGGAGCACTTTAGGATGGAAGCACATAATTCAGTACTGTTTGACCAAGACATATTCCTTCAGGTCCTAGGAGTAAGAGATTGCCAGGTACGCTCTGGAAACTTTCAGATCCACTCTAAATCTGCCAGGAGCAGTCACCCCCATACCCCCAGAGAACCAAGGGTGCAGCTAAATCTTCCTTAGTTTGTGGTAGTAGGCATGATGGAAACTCCTTGCCCTTACCCATCCAGAATTAGTTACTTCGGATATTTTTCTGTAAGTGAATGTTGCTCTGCATGTCAAGTTTTAGCAAGATGGTGCTAAGGGAATGCCATCTCCTTCTCCAAGCATAGTTTGGAAGGGATGCTGGTTCCAACAGGTCCCTAAGGGTTGACAGCTCAGCTGTCTGTTCGCATCCCCTTGATGGTACCGAGCTCTCTAGTGCAGTAGATACACCTTAAGGATGAGATGCCACCAGCGGGACAAGCTTGAGGAGAGCACCCATGGGAACCTCATGAGGTGCAACAAGGCCAAGTGCAAGATGCTGCACCTGGGTCAGAGTAACCCCCAGTGCCCACATAGGCCGGGGGATAAAGGGAGTGAGAACAACCCTGAGGAGAAGGATAGGGTGGATGAAAAACTGGACACCACCCAACAAGGTGCACTGGCAGCCCAGAATTCCAACTGTATATGGGCTGCACCCCCAGCAGTGTGGCCAGCAGGCCAAGGGAGGGGATTCTTTCCCCCACCTCCATTCTGGTGAGACCCCACCTACTTTGGGGCTCCCAACACAAGAAGGACATGGACCCATTGGAGTGAGTCCAGAGGAGGCCATGACAACTCTCAGAAGGCTGGAGCACCTCTGCTGTCGAGACAAACTGAGAGAGTTGGGGAGTTCAGTCTGGAGAATAGAAGGTTCCAGGAAGACCTTAGAGCCTCTTACAGTACCCAAAGAAGACCCAAGAAAAAGCTGGACAGGGACTTTTGACAAGGACATGTGACAAGGAGGAATGGCTTCAAGTTGAAGTAGGGTTGCTTTAGGCTACAAGAAAGCTGGGAACAAAACTTTTAGCACGAAAATGGGGTAATGGTTTTAAACAAAAAAAGAGAGATTTAGGTTGGATGTTAGGAAGAAGTTAATTTACAATGAGGGTGGTGAAACAATGGTATAGGTCACCCAGAGAGGTGGTGGATGCTCCACCCCGGAAGCTTTCAAGATCATGTTGGACAGGGCTCTGTGCAACATGACACAGTTGAAGATGTCTGTGCTCATTGCAGGGGGACTGGACTAGATCAGCCTTAAAGAATCTGTGATTTTTTTTCTTTGATTTGATCCCCAGTGGACTAGCTCAGGGCATTAACCCAGCAGGAACATTTTCACGTGCTTCTGCAAAGTGTTTTGCTGGTTTAGTCCCTGAACTGGCTCCCCAGGCAAATAGCACAGCCCCAGTGCAGGAGCAGGGAGAGCAGCAAGAACACAGAACTGGCAGCATGGCCAGGGGAGTGGAGCTGCTGCCTGTGAGGTACCTGCAGTGGCATCACTGCGAGGAGCTGATGGATGCTCTGCCACATTCACGGATGAGCTTTATTCCCTGGATGCAGGCAGAGAACTGTTTGATTTGATTCATGAAAGCAGAATCCCAGCTGAAGAGCATGAGAGCTACAGAACTCTGTAACAGATGGAGGTAAATAGGTATGTCTGCAAAACATTTTTCTGCCTCTGAGGCATACAGCCTTTTCAAGATCCCAGTGGTTCACAGAAAGGACAGTTTGAATTACATTGTACAGTACTGATTAAGGGGAAAAATAATAAAAGAAAGAAGATGATACACAGAAATGTAAATTGGAAGGAATGTTTCTAATCCTGGCTCATGCAGGCTGTTCAAAGAAGCCTAAAAACAACCACATGAATTTAATTGTTTTGGCTGATTTTATTCCTTTGGAAACAAAGAATGTTTTTCCACCATCTGTGATAAAAATATCTTTTACTTTTTGCATGCAACTTGTCAAATTCTCTTTCAGAGTTTTAACTTTATCTTCCATGATGTGGGAAGATGCTTTCTGCTTAATTTCTTTACTTCAGGCTCTCCTTTGCTCCTCCCTGCCTTTTCACCACCTCACTGAGACCTAGTCTGCAATTAGCTCCTGTGTACCAAATAGATGTGGGACTATTGTAATCTGCACAGAAATTCCTGCATAAACAAAGATGTAGACTTAGTAGAAAGAAGTGCTCAATCGTACTGCAAATATATTATTTTCCTATATAGTGGTAGTCTATACTCGTGTAAATGCAATTTTCCCAGCAGAAACATGTCTGTGCTAAGGGTCTGCATTAGCCAAAGTCACACTGATCTGTCTAGACAAGCCCTGCTACTTAAATAGAATATCTCGTATTTGGAAATATTGAATGAAAGGTGAGTAATGCTACTTTTCCTTCATTGCCACACCAGATCTGAGCAGATCTGTCCTTTTTGCACACTATCTGTGCTTACCCACTGAGGGTTGTGATGATTACTGAGGAGAGTGAGGGGTTCTGGAGGAAGGTTAGTTTGCAGCTCAGTCAGTAGCATCCTGAGGGAGTTTGTGATACGACTGCTGAAGGGAGAAGCTGACTACTCCAGGGGTGTGTTTGAAAAGCCAGCCCCTGAGAGGAATGGATGGCAGGAGAAAGCATGACTGAAAACAAACAAACCATGCTGGCAATGCTTGGGATGCAATTCAAAACATCTCAGTACTGGTCTTTGTTCCTGAGGTGCCAGCAACAAGGGTGCAGAGATGCTGCAATGCAAGTAGCATCCTTCCAAAAGGAGAAAAGACACTCCAAGATGTAAAAAAACCTGGGTTTCGGTATCGTTCTGCAGGAAGAAGGCAAAGCTCCCGGGTGACCTTATTGTGACCTTCCAGTACCTAAAGGGACTATAAGAAAGATGGAGAGGGACTTTGGGAAAGGGCATGTAGGGATAGAACAAAGGGAAATGGCTTCAAAGTGACAGAGGGCAGGTTTAGATTAGATAATAGGAAGACATTCTTGACAGTGAGGGTGGTGAGGCACTGGAAGAGGTTGCCCAGTGAAGGTGTGGCAGTCCCAAACCCAGCAGTGTTCAAGGCCAGGTTGGCTGGGGCTTTGAGCAACTTGATCTAGTGGAAGATGTCCCTGTCCACTGCAGGGAATTGTAATGAGATGGTCTTTGGGGTCCCTTCCAAGCCAAACCATTCTATGATACTATGGTTCTATGAAAAAAGTCTTGAGAACACTAAGCACATGGTTGTTTTTTCAGAATGAAATACAAAACAAAAGAATTCTGCAAGTACTTATCAAAACCCAGAAAAATAATCCCTATTTCATTGCTTGCTTTGTGGTTTTGAAGACTCCAGAGTTGTGTCCATACAAGATCACCTTTAAAAGGAAACTCAGAGCAGGTTGCTAATCGCAACCACTTGCCTGAATTCTTCAATCCCTCTGCCTACAGTATCGGAAGAACTTCCCAAAGTGCTGGTGGTGGGTGCCTCTGAGGGAGGAGGTGAACCAGCCGCAGAGCTGCGCAGCACAATACCAGCCCCATCTGCTGTAACTCTCTGGAATTACCAAATGCACCAGGAGACTTGTTCCTGACTATTTCTCCATGGGTTTTAAGTAAACTTTGATGCTAATAGTATATGAAATTCTAGAAGGCTCTGGAGTAACGTAGGGACCACAGAGGACAACCTGGTTAATTACGGGTCTGAAGGGACCAATTGGCAAGTTCTGCTAGTCAAACCCAAGAGGCTGCAAACAGAGGTGGAGCAGAGTTTTTGGGCTGGCACACGATGATAGAGATTGGGACAACCTTCACTGTTCAAATCACACCTGCAGTTACCACACACAGCCAAGACAGCTGACTTTTTGGATCAGGACACACACAGATGTGCACTGTGGATGCCCTCCAATTGTGAGCTTGGGACAGCTCTATGGTGAATGGTTTAGAGCTTGTTGGGCACACACTGAAGAGACCTGGCCTCCAGAAAGTGACCATGAACCAGAATCAGTCCTTTTTACACACATGAACCCAGAAACCTGTGTCAAAATCCAACTCCCACCAAATAATCCCCAGCCACTGCAAACAAAGCAATAGTCACGGCTTGGAAAAGGAAGCTGGACCTGTTTCTTACATGAAATTTTTAAGGAATGGTGGCTGGTAAGATTGCCAGTGGGATAAGACTTTCATATAGACATCCTGAACTCTAGTAGCTAGAAGAATGAAACTGTAAAATAAATAAGCTTGGCATTTTGGCAAAGCAAATAATTCCTGTAGTCTTGGTACTTCTTATATTCCTCATGGATATTTTACTACATGGACAGTCCATTCTGCATATGCTGCATGAGGGGGATATGGCCTCCAAAACCCATTTTGAGAAGGGCTGCATTACAAATAAGTTTTGTTAAATGTTACTCCTGGAACCAAAATTTTGGTTTGGTTGGGGGGTTTTCAGGGACCCTAGCATGGCATAGAAACTTGTTCAGAAACTGGCAGCTAATGGCTACTCATGTGCAAACCCAAATCATGCGAAGGGAAATTAATTCGTGTGAATAACACTCATCAATTTTATACTTGCTTTGAGAAAGTAAAATTTTCAGTATAAAATTCAGTAATTGCCACACAGCCTTAATTTTGAGACTGCAAGAGTATTATCATATAGATATATTAATTAAGCCTATGTTTCTGTAAGCAATGAGCCGACAGTACCAGCATGCAAATACGGTTAATGCCCCCACTGCATTTCGGTGGATGCAAATGTTGTTTAATTTCCAGCATCTATGTAATTGGAAAGACTGCCTGCTCGTCTCACACCAAATCTAGTGATTTTATGGGGCAAAGGGGCAGTAAAGTGCCCTCACAAAGTGATTTGTAGATCATGAAAATGCAGCGTGTGACCTTAAGAGTCATTTGCCAGCAATGGTGCCGGCAATAAAACGCCTGGCTGGGTGGTAGGGGATGCACATAAATTGCTTGCATTGCATTTGCACAGGCTGCACAAAAAGGCTTCTGAGTCATGGTGGGCAAATCACTGTCCCACACAGGTATTTTTCCTAATCTTAAAACCGAGCAGCATTTGGTTCTTTCTTCAGCACTCAAGCCAACCTCTTTTTCTCCTGGGTTCTGCTAAAGTGGCTCTGGGGAAAGGATGGAGGACATCTGCTTCTTGGTGGGAGGGAGCAATACTATCAGGATGCAAGTGGGATTGCCTCAGGCAGGACATGCAAGGTTAAGGCACACCAAAGGACCCTCTATGGTAGGTAGCATCTTGCTTTCTCCAGTGGCCCATGAGGTTGCCTAGGGCAAAGTGGGACAGGGCGGATGAGATACTTCTTTAACATACTCTTCTGGTCCAAAATTAAGGGGATATCAAACTCAGCGGTGAGTAGGTTCAGAAAATAGCCGTGGAGGTGAATGAGAAGTAAGGAAATTGGTCAAGTGCTTGGAAGGGAAATGCATTAGGGACTGCTAACTATATAAATAACATTAGGCTTGGGGAATAACCAAGCTGAAAAGTCATAGGTGAAGGCCAAGAAACTAGCGGAAGGATAGGAAAATATTTTGAGGAAATAACACTGTATGCTTACCAGTCCCTTGGCATTCACCAACAGTCCTTTTGGATATAGAATGCCAAGTGGGACAGAACTGAGTCTGAACAAATCTGAACATTTGATATATATTCCCAACTCCAGCCCACTGTAACTCTCTTCACAATTTTATAATAGTTTCTGTTCAGGAACAGAAGTCCTTATAATTTACAGCTGGTGAAGTTTTCTCCTTTCACAAAACTGCTTAAAAGAGGATGAAATCCTTGTAAACTTTTAAAATTGTCCTTTGCCCAGTGCAAGAAAGCAGCTGGTTTCATTTGCCAATGCCACCTCCCTTGTGCCACCTCCTGGACAGGGCTGGTTTGCAAAGGAGAGGAGAAGAGGACTGATCCACCACCGTATCACCTTCCCATTTCTGTAAAACTTATCCATGTGGGTGTGGCCAACAGGGAAAAGGCAATTCCCTTACACTGCAACGCTGATGCACAACCTCTGCACAAGCTGGCCACTAGAGCAGTATCTGCAAATATACCCAGGAGCAGCAAAATGGAAATGCTAAAGTATCCGAATACAAATTCCCAAGTCCCAGTCCACACTTACTCATCTCATTTCCCCATTGTCAAAAGCTCCAGTAGAAGTATCTAAAGTGGCAGCTGGCACACTGGCCTATCTCAGGTTATTTTACTCCCAGTATTGAATTTTCTTTGTTCTTAAATAGATTTTGAATTCTTATCCAGAAGTCCCTTTACGTGTATTCGAGCAAACATCTAAATTATCCTACTATTTCTGCTACATTTATGAACCAATTCAAAATAGATTTACTCTTAAAAAATTGTCACTATAAATTTTCCTTAGAGATTTCCATTTCACCAAAACCTGAAATGCAACAGGAAAAACACATAAACAAAGCTTTTAGTGAAAGCACTTGAGTTTTGCTAAAGACTGACATGGAGAGCATCATTTTGATGTTCTTATTGGAATTCTGTCTCCAAATTCAGCTTTTCATTTCAATGGAACTATTTTATTTATTGACCAGGAAATGACATCTCAACAGATATTCTCTATATCCATCTCAACTTTTGCCTGAGAAAGAAATGCCATTTTTCAATTTGTGCTATTTGAAAAGGTCTGTTATTGCTTTTCTTCCCCTGGGCCCCAGGAAATGTGCTCAGTCTCTTGAACCTGACTGCAAAAGCCAGAGCTAAGTGGATTTCTTTAGGAAAACTGCTGTCAAGTCTACTCTGTGCTAGCAAATGATGCTGTGCCTTGAAAAGGGAATTAATTTTACACCATAAAAGCTAAATCTTTCACTAGTGTACATCAGAGTCATTCCACAGAAGTGCCTGTAACCCCAAATCCATGAAAGGCTGAGGGTTCTCTTTCTAATGCCTTGCTGTTGAATGTTTTCCAATCTTGCAAGAGGAATTTGATGAAGAGGAAGATCACCTCGAACAGGGAGAGACACCAGCCTGCTGCACAGCCACTTGTACAAGGAGCAGATGGCTAGCATGGTCCCCCACTCCACTGAGGATGTCACATCACAAACACTCCTTACAGCAGACATGTTGGCTTAAATGTCTACCTTTTACTCAAATCCCTCCAGTTGTCAGTCCCTATGTTTCTCATCTGAGAACTGACCTGAGTAAAAATAACAGGAAAAAAAAATTATAACTCATGCAAAAGATTTTTAAAAGTACATGTGAATCATATGATTTTGGCGAGATTATGGACAAGGTGGTCCAGCTAACAGCTGTCTCACACATCTGGGACAGAGTGCAGGGCAGAGAGAGGCAGGTGGCTATGTGGGTATGGGGATAGGACAGGATGGGATGGGACAGGAGATCCTGTGCTCTGCTGTTTGCACAGCTGGGATGAAAATGCTTCCTCCCATTAAGAACAGTAATCAGAGGCTCCATGGCTGGATTACCAAGGGAAATCAACCCAAATCAACCCTAGTGTCGATCCCTAGCAGCAGGATAAGACGTGAGGTGGATGGAAATGAAGGATTTCTGATCTCCCTCCCCAAATTTTGCTCCTGAAAAAGGGGTTGACAGATGGGCCAGCAGACCCCAGCTCCACCACCTGGGGCAGAGTGGCCAGGTGAGGTTCAAGATTCATGACAGGATTTTATTTTTTTTTTTTACAGAAAGCACGTAAATACAGTGAGACTTTTTCAGGGTCAGGTTATAGAATCATAGAATGATCATTTAGGTTGGAAAGGACCCTTAAGATCATCAAGTCCACCTGTTAACCTAACACTCTAAACTACGTCCCCAAGTTCCACATCCACGCATCTTTTTAATACTTCCAGGGATGATGACTCCACCACTGCCCTGGGCAGCCTATTCCAATGCCTGACCATCCTTTTGGTGAAGAAACATTTTCCTAATATCCAGTCTCAGCTCCCCTGGCACAGCTTGAGGCCATGATGAGTTGGAGGGTATAAGAGAAAGAGACAGTTTGAGGAGGTGAATTCCTCTCTTCTTGCTCCAGATGACAGGTCTCAGCAAGTTAAATGCATCTTTAAGGGTTCTGACAGTCATGGAGAAGTTACCATCAAGCAAGACAAGATGACATATGAGCTGCTCTGCAAGAGCTCTCCCTGGGGAAACATGTGGCCCCAAGATGAAGTCAAGGTAAAATTTGTTATTGAGTCCTTTGAAGTTTCCTATACACTCAGATGAATGTCCTGTTGGCTGGGTATTTTGTTACTACCTCTTAAAAAACCAACACTAAACTCAGCCCCACATACAACAACTCTCACTCCAAGCCTTCTGTCTTGAAGTCAAATAGATGAAGGTTTCAGTGCATACACTTCAGGGAAGATGGATCCTGGGGGTTTGTGTGAGGTATCAAGAAGCAGGAATGAGTGGATTTCAGACAGGCTCTCTCAGAGGATATCTCCACGCCAGGGCTGAGACTGCTTGCTCTACCTTTATTTGACATCACACAATTTATATTCCACAGCCATAGCACCGCAAGAACATCTCCCTAGCCTGCAGCTTCATCTCCTGCACACAGCAACCCCAGCACTTTAATTGTCCCATAAACGTGATGGAAAGGATTTGATGCAAAGAGCTGTTAAAATGCCGAATGTCTTGAGCACTGCAACTAATGAAAGGCTCCCAACGATTCATGTTTCAATCTATATGCAAATGTGCCCTTTGGTTGGCTTGTGCTGGACTTTTCACTGCTGCATTACAGCCATCCAGGGAAGCCTCAGAGTCATAGATCAGACAGATACAAGGCACAAATGGGAGAAGACTTAAATTATTCAGTGTTTATGAGAAAGAGAATCCAAACAGCGGAGTTACACTTTGCTTTTTATAATAATATGATTACAGATGAGCCCCAAGAAGACCTACAATAACGTTGTTTTTCTCCCCCGCCCCTTCCTCCTTGCTAGCAAAATATACAGCACAATGAATCACTTGGCAAAGCTGAATGTGTGCTCAAAATTGTGTATGTCAGCTCCAGGTGAAGCCAGTGCTCACACAGCCCAAGGGGGAGATGTCTGTGAATGGACTGAAAGATTTCAAAACCTGGTCTCTGCTATTCTTACCCCCAGCATGGGAAAACGTCTCCTGGAGCATTAAATTGAGACTCTGAAAACACTGGCAGTCACAAAATCTATTTCTGCTCATTTACAAACTGCACAAATCCCCTTCACCTGCATTGCAATGTGCAATTCTGGTCTTAACAAGAAGAAATTAAGCTAGAGTAGTGCTGAAAGGGCTGCCACCATCACAAGAGGACTGCAGAGCTTGTTTAACAAGAGGGGGGGGGGAAAGCGTTTTGTAGGATTTTGGTCAACTCCAAGGACAGGAAGGAAAACTATAACTCTGCATACAAACACTGAGAAATAGCAAGAAAAAGAAAGGACAATTTTATCTAAAGGCCATTCCTGGCACAAGAGCACGAAGCCACAAATATCCTCAAAAACAAGCGACATGAAGACATCAAGGACTGCCTTATTCACATTGGCCTCGTGGGGTTTAAAGCTGAAGCTGTACTGGGGACTCTACATTCAAAGAAATGCCAGGCATGTCACAGGAATTGCAGAGTGGATAGCGGCAAGGAAACTCCGAGATTTTGGCATTGCCCCCAAGAGTCACCTCCCCAGCAGCTCTGACAAGCCAGGAGAGCAGAGCCGAAGTCTCTGACCAAGCCTTGGCCCCTGCAAAGTTTCAAAATAGCTGGAACAACTTCCTTGTTTTGCTGCTGAACTAAAGAAAGCTTTATAGTGTGAGGCATCCACTGTGCTTGATCCCTCAGGACCTTAATATCTGGCTGAACTTTCGTTTCCTTTATCTGCTTGGATTAGGTCTCCACTGTTTCTTTTAACTCTTATTTCCATTTTTCTCCCTGTAACTGCAGGAGCAGGTTAGGGGGACAGTAAGAATGGGAGAAACCTGCAACAGCAGCAATGCTCCTCATGTGATCCAGACATGGTCAGGCGACCACAGTGACACAGACACAATAATCT
Source organism: Oriolus oriolus (assembly GCA_013400235.1). NCBI lineage: Eukaryota > Metazoa > Chordata > Aves > Passeriformes > Corvidae > Oriolus > Oriolus oriolus. Next base: position 389,835 of record VXBT01004752.1, read on the forward strand.
GAAAAGTCTAGCTTAATGGATGAGACTCGCAGGTTCATAGAATATCCTGGGTTTGAAGGGATGCATAAGGATTGTCCAGTCCAACTCCTGATGCTGAACTCAGTCTTCCACGAAATACTTAAATTTTGCAGCATGTTTTATTCCCCAGCAGATAAGTGGGTTTGATTTCTGCTGGGCTGGCCCAGCAACAGCAAATTTGCAGCACCTTGGACTTAAGACTGGGTTATTTGAGGGTTGCCTACAAGAGCGAGAAGATGGATCTGGCAAAAAGAGCCATGCAGCAAGCAGCAGTCCGTTGCCATTTGCCACCAGGAAAGCCCTCTTCCTGGCCAGGCTGTGTGGTCAGCTGTGGGCAGGACCACCACACCCTCCCTGTCTCCACTCCAGCTCCAAAAATGTCTCTTTAAGTAACAGAACACGCAGGAACGAGCTGCTGCTGTGCTGTGGAGCCAAACCAACTTGTCAGGCTGCCAAGGCAGGAATTCAGGAAGCCCTCCTTTTCCATCTTCCCTTTCTTTGTGCATGGAAATGGACTTGCCACTAGTAATTTGTTAGTAACTAAAGCTGATAAGTTTGGCTCCCTGCAGGCCTCTGCTGGGGAACAATATTGGCTTTTCTTTTGGATTACTGGGTGGAAGGCACAGGGCAGGCAGAAAGCTGTGTGCTTTCTCCTCCTCGCTGGAGCTGTGCGCTGCCCTCGGTGCTCAGTTCTCCCTAAGGGAGATCCTGGTATGAACTGTTTTGATGGGAAGCAATGTTTTGAAGGGAAGCAATGTCACAGGCTCATCTTCAGAATTCCTGGATTTACAGCTGGGTAAGAACAGGGAAACCAAGCCGTAAGGGCCAAAAACTCTGTGCTCATCTATCCCAGGTGACGATTTGCGGTTTTGTTTGACCTTGTTGGAGAAAGTTTTCAGGGAAAAGGGGGTAGGATGGCAGGACTGTAAGCATGTTGTGCACATTCAAGAATGAGCAAAAAAAAGAGAGAAAGCTCCTTGGAAAGTAATACAGGTCATTAACACACCACAGATGTATATCCAAAATCTTACAGCAAAACTGAAGGAGGCAAAATATTAATATTGCTGCTATTTGCAACTGAGCATCACATAAACAGCAGTCTTTTGGATGACAGGGAGAAAAGTGTTTCCTATGTGACTCAGAAAGGACCTTTAGATGGGACAAACTGGTATGAAGTGACTTCAGAAAGGGCCTGTACCTGCTAACAACTGGGTAACCCCAATTCGTTACGGAGGGGTCCTTGCTCACCTTATCCATGCTGCAGAGATGTTTGCAGTAAGCAACAAATTCAACACAAACCTATCTCCCTGATATTTGCCAGCAACTGCTTGGCATCTGAACCCACAGGGAGAGTGCCCAGAATTATCCAGAAGCACGCTGCAGCCTTGCCTAGACAGGACACTTTGTTTTTAGATAACGAGGAGGGTGCTCAGTTTGATTAAGGCTCTGCAAAGGGTGAATTCAGACTGCTACAGAAGACTATGAACCAGTAGCTGAACCACAGAGGGGGACCCCCCAGAGAGAGACATGACACACAGCCCAGAGTGACACCATCCTAGACAGAGTTGTTACAGGGTATTTCTCAACTGCTGTTCTGACCTTTTAACCTAATTTGTGTTAATTTCCACACCCATTTTCTCAAACTGTACCAGGCAGTTTGTGCAGGGGGCCAATGCCTTAGAGCCTTTGGAAGGAGGACCGAGCTTCTACACACCCCTACCAAAGTGCAGCCTGTTTTTGTTGGGCTCAGGTTCTGGCAGACTGGGGAAACACTATAAGAAGCATTTCAGTTGCCCCACAAGATCTCTGGCATTCCTTCCACTCAAAGCTATCCTCAGCTCTTTGTGTCACTGCTGTAAACTGAAACCATGTGAGTTCCTTCAAAGGTCCAGTGCTTTCTGGTGAACAAAGGCAGATTTACCAAGCAAGACACAGAACTCAATCAAAATCGTTGGGTAGATTTGCTCCAATTGCGTCAATGCTCGGCTGTGTTGACAAATACACTTGAGTCTCAATCTGCAGCTTCAACCCAGGACACGTGGTAGGACTGTCAGTCCTCCCCAAGTAAGACATGGCAATGAGAAGCTGAGAGTGAGATACGTTATGCCTAGACAAAGGGAAAGCACTGCAATCTGAAGCTTTAAATTATTGCAGAATCTACATGAGACCTGCTATGCAGTTAATTATTCAATTCGTAGAATCATGGAATGGTTTGGGTTGGAAGGGACTTCAAGTATCATCTCGTTCCAAGCCCCCTGCCACGGGCAGGGACACCTTCCACTAGACCACATTGCTCAAAGCCCCACCCAACCTTCTTTTGAACACTTCCACAGATGGGGCAGCTTCTCTGGGCAACCTGTTCCAGTGCCTCTCCACTCTCACAGGAAAGAATTTCTTCCTAATATCTAAAGTAAACCTGTCCTGTCTTAGTTTAAAAGCACCTCCCTGATCCGATCACTGCAACCCAATGTAAAAGTTGCTTTCCTCCTTTTTTTATAAGCCCCCTTTAGGTACTCCAAGGTGACATAAAGTCTCTCTGGAGCCTTCTCTTCTTCTTGTTCTCAAACCCAACTCTCTCTGTCTCTCTTTCTTCACATCAGAGGTGCTCCATCCCTCAATTTCTTTTAAATATGCAGAAAGACTCCATTTTTACACAACCAAAGCAGAACTGTTCCTGGAAACTGAAAATCAATTTTTGACCAGATCCTATTTTAAGTTAGGCAGTAAGTTGTTTTATTCTTCTGCATGTCCAGGATTCACGTGCAGCTTTTGGGCCACCCCAGATGAGAAAATGTAACTGGAACATTGTATGAGGTTAATCTGGACTACACACAGAGAGCAATGATTTCCTCTAAGCCAATCAAGGATTAAGGCTAATGAGTATCTCTGCATCTTGTAACACTCCTTTTAGGGAAATAAGATAGGACAAAAATAACCCGACTTGACCCTTCCCCTCCAAAAAAATATTTTTATTAGTGCCTGTGGTGATGGAGTAAAACTAGAGGAGCTGAAGACAGGAACGATTCACTTACCTGTCGTAGAATGACCATGGTTCCTGTATAAACACATCAGCAATCACCACGAAAGGACCTAAACCAAAAGAAGTCAGCAATTAATGACTCTCCCCTAGACTCAAGAGATCCAGCTCGGGGACTGTCCCAACCCTGAGGCGTTTCCACAGCCCTAGGTGTGGAAGAGGGCTAGTAGCACTGAAACTCCCAATGCTTTCGTAATATTAATTCCAGACAGTGAGAGACAATCCTCTAAATACATCCAGATTAATGCTGGCACCGTGGTGAATGAGACTGGGACTGCAGGTCGCTTATGCAAGTAATATTTTGTAAACTGAGTCCTAGAAAGTTATCCAAGGATTAACCCAGCAAACGCACTGATACTGATTTATTACATGTGTCTTTGGATCCTGTGGTGTGAATTAAAGCACATGGAGACGGGGAGTACTGTCCTTAGCACACCATAAGGCTGGATGGATCTTCATCTTTCTATACAAACTGCTTTCAAGAGAGAAAAGAAAATATCAAGTCCCTCAGCATAGCCTGAAACTGAGACCTGGATTGGATGAAGTATTTCCTCTCTCTGCACCAGATGTTGCGCAAATTGTATCTTTGTGGGATCTACATGGGAAAGTCCCATGCTGCTCCTGAGTTCGTGCTTGCTGCTCTGGTGCCATTTCACGGCTCCCAAAATTAAATGTGTCGGGTTTGTACGAGTGAAAAATGCTTTCAAAGAAATGAATTTCTACAGCTTTTAATCTCTGAGTCATCCTTGCTGCATGGGAATCAATAATTGTTGTATTTATGGTCTGGAATGTTTTCCAGCATAGTAAAAATACTCATGCCTTAAAAAGCAGGGAAAAAGGCACTCGATCTCAGAGACACAATTCCCACAGGACACTGGACATTGAAGGCTGATGAACGATAATCTTGCAGGACACAAGACACTTCCATTCACAGCGGTAAAATAATCTGGACTCATCACAAAATCCTAAATACTTTGTTTCAAGTTTTAGCCATAATTTTCATTTTTATGTTTCCCCCACTAAAAAGCAAACACTTCTTTGGGGGATGGGAGGGAGAAGTCTTTCCACCCTCCCCACAATCATATCCAGGTGGGATGTCCCAAAGAGGGGAAAAAAAGTCTCGCAAAAAAAAGGTACAATAATATCCCGTGCCAGTGTCCCTACACACTTTCCTCACGGCAAGGAAAGTGATTTCTCTTCCCCACCAGCAGCAACTGCTTGCATCCCATTCAGACAGGTAGGGACTTGGCCTTTGGTGCTGATCCTGCTGGCTGAATTTTCTGCAGCCTCTCAGGTGCAGTGGGAAACACAGATGTTCCCATCCTAGCTAGGAAGGCAGGATTCATCTCTGTTAGCTCCTGCAGAGACTGTGAAGGCTCAACAGAATTTCCAGGTATTCCCTTTTTCCTCACCAGGCTGCCTGCACCACCTCCACATTTTCACAGAGCCCATATTTGAAAGAAATAACTACCCGACTGAAATTTGTAGGCTTTTGCCATCCAAGTGCCTTCAACCACCTTAATGAAAACACCCATCTGCTAAAACCATCCACATGATCCAGAAACCATCTGCATTGCCTGGGAAAGGAACTGCTGTCCAGAGAGCAGCCAGGGCATCGCTGCTCATTAGGAAACACTAGACAAACTCTGGCCACAGGCCATATTTAATGAATTAATTTTGCTTTTCCTAGAAGGTAGATGACTGGTGGAAAATCACGTGCACACTTTAATAACTGAAAGACTGTGAGGCACTTTTCCTAATTCTAAGATTGAACCTTCTCTGTAGCACATTAAATTATTACTCTTCTCTTTAATTCACATGGATTGAAAATAACTTTCTAACCCTGCCAAGTAGCGAGCCCTGAAGCAGACTGCCTAGGGATGTTGAAGAGTCTACTCCACTGGGAATAGTCAGTGAAATCTTAGCCTGGCTCAGAGCAGGCACTGGGGGAGGTTCTTCAAAGGTCTGTACATGACGATAGGGTCAGTGTCGGACACTGGGGTGGGTAGTTGGATAGCAGTTGGAATTCCCTGGCTGAAGGACATCTGCTATGGACAAGTCATCTACTAGTTCCTTTCCTCCCTTTTCCTCTCTGAAAAACAGAGATCTCACCCAACAAGGGAGCTCCTAAGTATCCCAGGCATAAATTTTATGCTAATTAGCCAAGTGACCTAGGTGAGCTGGCCCCACTGGGTGTCCACATTGCAAAAACCATGCATGGGACATCTGTTCTCACTGGTTGGGCTAAAGTCACAATTTCAGGTCTCAGAATTGCTCCTTCAGTTTTTTGTCCTTCTTCTGCTGAAGCAAAGCACTTTTCCATGGTTATTAAGGTTCCCAGCATTAAAACTACCTGGTGCGTGGGCATCCTGCATAGCCTGGCCTGTGGTGACACTGAATAGATCTTGTGCCATGTTTGGAAGAGTATTCGCATACCAAATCCACTCTGATTTTAAACAGGACTTTGGTGCCCAGAGTCTTTTGTGGTTTATTTTTGTTTTTTGAAGGTCTAGCCTCAGCCCAAGCCACCAGGCTTCAGTGCCTTGTCAGTCCCTTCATGATGCCTTTGCAAGGGAAGTTGTACACAACAGAGAGCCAGCTTTCCCCACGGCTTGCTTGGCGGGGAACACCCCAAAAGGGGAGGGCAGGGGAAGCAGAAAGCTCCCCTGCCTGTTCTTCCCACAGGGATCAGTAAGGATTGGGCTTGTCTGAGCACCAGAGAGATCAGCTGCCTATTAATTCATGGGGGCCCTGGTGGAACAAAACAGCCATCTGGACCCTCTGACCCTCGCTGGCAGGTGAGTGTAGGGCACTTCAATCCCAATCCTGTGAGAAGCTCTGCAGATGATGTGTGAAATGAGCTGGGCTAAACAAAATATACCCAGCACCTCTCCCAAATCACTCATACGTAACACAAGGGCCCAGAGACGACCCTCTGGAAAGCGTGCTTTTTGTAAATTTGGTTCATTTTGCAGCTTCCTGGCCGTCACTGGTTGAACATCATCTGAACTGAGCATCTGGGGGAGGCAGTGGGATGAGGCTGAAGGAGCTTTAAACTACTTCTGGATGCAGAGTGATGTGTGACATGGAAATATACATGCCACTTGCTTGCAAGCTGTGGTCAAGAGAAGCCAAGGAGTGTTCCAGTATGAAGTCTGCACCACAGTGATCTCCACCACAGCTTTCCTGGTTCTGAGGAGATCCTAAATACAAAAGGAACCTGACAGAGTTCGACTCTGGAGGGAGAAAGTCTGAGGAACCTGGACAAAGCCGTTATCTTGCAATTGCAAAGAAGGGGGTTGCTACTCTAATCTCTTTAACTGGCATTTCTGTGCTCCTTGTTGGCACTTCAGGACCAGAGTCCAACCACATGACTGGCCATACTTCCTGGGGGATCACTCCACAGTGCTAATCCTCCAGAGCACATACTTATTAACCATTGGTTAGAAGAAATTCAGGTATTTCACTCTAAATGTAAAATCTATCCCTTTCTCCTGAAGTTCTGTGCCCTACATGATTTTCCTGAATGTAAATGCAGTGAAAAAAATGAGTAATTAATTTATGGGGTGTGTGCATTCACATTCCATGCCTGTACCCATCCGTACCCATCTTGATAGGTGCAGAGCCTGTCTTTTGGAGAACACCGTGTGCACTTCACGGTGTGAAAAACCAGAATTTCATTTGCCTTATGTCCACTTCATTTGACTGGCAGAAACATATGTCACCTTCTCTGAGCAAAGAGATTTAACATGTCAGTGCTCTCTGCACACAACTGCCTTCACGTCCTGCCCTCCTGCAAGGGATCTGAGAAGAATTAAGGACTTTCCAGTGTATTTTACTGTTCATCTGAGAAATGACGAATAAAAAGGTCAGACCTACACCCTCAGAGGCAAGCACCTTTGTCCTTACCAAAACCAGGATTACAATCAGGAAGGAAAGCAATGGCTCTTGAGTGTGGTTAAGCTGACAAACCCCGCCAGTCTTTGGGATCTCTAACCACTGACTGTGGGTGACAGCGAGCAGAAAGGAAGAAGGCAGTGTCACTACATACCACTCCTCCGAGTCTTTGTCCATCTGGAAGCTGGTATGGTTGGGAAGCTATGACAGTTCGTATTTCTGCACTCTTCCTAGAGCCCTGAATGGGAACCAGGGCTTTCAGGTCAGAAGATGTCAGTCTGAATATGGCAGCCATTCATCTTCTTCTTGACTAACAGTAATCTTCCCTGCTAGCTTGATCAACAAGCAAGCGCTCAACAGAGACAACCCACTACTTCTCTAGGTAATTAGCTCCAGCTCAAACAATTCTTAGTGTTAAAAATTATTTAAGTATCTTCTCATCTTCTGTGTTTGCCTTCAGCTTCTCACCTGAGGCAGTCACAGTTTACCACCTAAAACTGACCACATAGATGGGCCCACATGGCGAGTTTTGCCTGGTCTAGCAGAAGATGTTCTTGCCCATGGTGAAGGGGTTGAAACTAGATGATCTTTAAGGTCCTTTTCAACCCAACCCATCCCATGACTCTATGATGTCCCCTATTTCTCCCGTTGGAGCTTTAGACCGAAGTGTTACGGTAGTGGCCGTTCACTTACACCTTCCCTTCCCATGGCACAGGTATCTTCAGCCTTGCCAGAAGAAATGGTCATTTCCAACTTCACCAGAAAATCCAGCCTTCTGGTTTTGTTACCCATTATCTCCTTTAACGTGGAGAAAAGATGTATTCCCATGAGAAGCAACGGTATTGCCTGGAGTGCAATAAATAGCAACAGGAATTCACCCAGAGTATTTACTGGGGTTTTTTACACACAGGACAGCACATCCTGAGCTTGTGCAAGTGAGCAAACAGTACAAGACTGCCGTGGTGGGGATGTGGGGACACGGCAAGCACCACATGGCCACATGTTGCCTGCCACCGCGCTGAGAAAGTTCCCTTATTTACGCCTTAATTGCCGCCTCCGCACAGACGGATCAGCTTGAGGTCAGGCTGACGAATGACGTGAGGAATGCGAGGAAGCTCTCACCTCAGCAAGGCAGGTCACAATGGCAATAAGCTGCAGAAAACATTGGAATTACCACTGCTCATGTGAGCGGTGCATCCATGACACAGCCTGCCTGCGGGCTCTGCACGCACTGTGATCAGCACAGAGCCTGTTTTCCTGGAAAAGCTCTGACCCAAATTCACTGAAGGTCAAGAAAAGCCTTTCCTACAGCTTCTAGATCAGAACTTGAGCGATTACCAGATTTCCAGTGAACGCTGGTCTCAGGAGAGGAATAGCTGCTTGAACAAGAGGTGTATTTTGGTGTAAAGAATTACCTCCCTGTCAGCTGCATATCCAGCTTCCCGGACAACTGAGGGAAAAAGACAAATTCAAGCGGAGCTGCAAGCTGACATGAAAAGGTGCATCTGACAGCAAGCTTGGTAAAGACCCATCAGGAAGCCCTGGATCCTCAGAAGGGCTCCCTGGTGTGCAACACTGTGCAGCTAAACAACAGCCTGCAAGGGCTGTTTTAGGAGATGTGCAGCTTTTTCTCTAGCTACGCCTGCAACACAGCCTTACAGTGATGAAAGGCACAGGATTAGGTGCTAATTAGATTTGAGGGTACTCCAGTCAGGTTTCTCCTTCTCGTGGGCAGATGCTGTTGGCAGGGAAGACCTGATAGTTTGTTATTGTGATGGGCTTTTGTTTTTGTTTGGCTTCTTTTTTCTTTTAACAAAAAGGGATGTTCCAGCCATCCTGCAGATCTGGAACCTCCAAACCCATAAAACTGCAGCTACTTGGAGTAAAAACCACCTTTCCTACACAAAAGAAGATGGACAACCTGCTAATCAATTAGCCAAATAACTACAGGATGAAAAGACCACAGGTACTGAGGTGGCTTTCTGTAGTAAAACAGCCCAAGGAGCAGCCTTGCTGCATTACGTACACAGCATTTCTGTACATTAGGGCTTTTTTTTTTTTTCATGCAAGCAGCTCCAGGAAGAAAGTGCAGTGCTAATGCACACTGCAGTCTGTCATTCCGCAAGTGCAACTGGAACCCAGGGAAATGATGCTCGTAACTGAAACCACCAATAAACAGGGTGTCATCTACTCCACATGAGTGACAGACGAGCGTCAGGGGCTGTGCAGCAGGTAGCGTTTCCAGCCAAAGATTTCAGTACCCAAAAATAGGGTATGATTTTCAACAGACCTTGGGTAGAGATGAACAATATGAAACATGTGGCTTCTCCCAGAAAACTGAGCACTTATGAACCATGTGCTGAGCTCTCCTCATTGGTCAGGCTGACTACAGATCAGCCAAAAATGCAAACAATGTTGTTTCTTTTGACCCAGCTAAAAGTCTCAATGATCAGATCCCCAGCAGTATCAAATGACAGAGATAAAATGACTTTGGTTGAAACTGTGCTGATTTCCATAGGCTGTGAAATGCGGTGCCATGAAATGCTGAGGTGGTGATCTCTCCTGAGACTGTGAAGGGTTTGGAAAGACAGCAAGGGAAAGGAATGTGATCGTCTGTGCCTTCCTCCACCAGGAGCTGCAGCACTAATCAGAACCTGTGATGACAGCTCCAGGCTGTGCCATACTGTTTGCTTTTGCAATGCACTATACTGGTCAGTGAAAGGACCATGGAGACTCAACCCCAGCTGCAAGGTCTCAGAGCTTTTTTAGAATCATAAAATAATTTGAGTTGGAAGGGACCTTTTAAAGGTCATCTGGTCCAACCCCCTTGCCACGGGCAGAGACACCTTCCACTAGATCAGGCTGCTAAAAGCCCCATCCAACCTGACCTTGAATACTTCCAGTAATGGGGCATAGTTCACTTCTCTGGGCAGCCTGTTCCAGTGCTTTGTCATCCTCACTGTAGAAATTTCTCTCTTACATCTAATCTAAATCAACTCTCCTTCAGCTTAAAGCCCTTCTCCTTTGTCCTATCACTACATCCCCTTGTCCAAAGTCCTTCTCCAGATTTCTTTTCTTCCGGTACCTTTAGGTACTGGAAAGGGCTCTAATGTCTCCCCAGAGCCTTCCCTTCCCCAGACTGAACAAACCCAACTCTATCCTTGCAGCCTGTCTTCATAGGAGAGGTGCTCCGGTCCTCTGAGAATCTTCATGGACCTCTGTGGTCCCTCTGCTTTGTCAGTACCAATCTCCGAGCAGAGTTACCAAACTCTTTCATATTTCATATATTTCATATATGTTGGGGGTGCATTCTCATTCTGAGCTACACTCTACAACTACCTGAGATGTAGCCAGGTGAGCATCGGTTTCTTCTCCCAGGCAACCAGGGGACATAGACTTAAGCTGTACCAGGGAAGGTTCAGGTCGGATATTAGGAAGAATTTCTTCACAGAAGGGGTGATTAGACATTGGAATGGGCTGCCGAGAGATGTGGTGGAGTCAGCATTCCTGAAGGTGTTTAAGGAAAGACTGGATGTGGCACTCAGTGCCATGGCCTAGTGCCATGGTGATGTTCGGTCACAGCTTGGACTTGATCTCAGAGGTTTTCCCAACCTAATTGATTCTGTTATTCTGGGCAAGAGTGCAACACTCTGAGTTGACACCATGTCTCAAAAGGTGATAAACTAGCTAACTCAAAAAACTAAACCCAAAACACTGCAGACCTCAGGATTCGATTTTAAGCAGAACTCAAGACAGAAGCAAAAATTTCCACAAAGGCAAGAGCCTGCTTTGTGGCACACTCACTACCAAGGGATGGTGTAAAGCAATGCCTGAACGCTTCCTTGCCTCCTTCTGGCCATGTCACAGACCAGAGGAGAGCTGGGAGCAAATACCTGTCACTGTGTTTATCTACACAAGTCTGGGGACCATGGAGTAAGACAGAAGCATGCAAATCCTAGAATGGGAGTCCATTCATGTATCTCTCTGTTGTGGCTTTATGCCTCAAATCAGCACCCATTGTTCCCTCTCCCATGAAACTGCTGTCATTTAGGTGTCTTTGTGATTCTCAGTCTTTTCTTGTCATGCTCCAAGTCCCATCTGACACCCAAAGTGGGATTGAGCAGTTTATATGCAGACACTGGGTTTGATCAAGTCAACGAAGATTGGAAGGGTGAAGGGGCTGGAGCACAGGTCTGATAAGGAGCAGCCAAGGGAGCTGGGGATGTTTAGCCTGGAGAAAAGGAGGCTCAGAGGTGACCTTATCGCTCTCTGCAACTCCCTGAAAGGAGGCTGTAGCCAGGTGGGGGTTGGTCTCTTCTTCCTAGTAACAAGCAACAGGACAAGAGGAAATAGCCTCAAGTTGAGCCAGGGGAGGTTTAGATTGAAAATTAGGGATTTTTTTTTTTTTTAATTGAAAGGGTTTTCAAGCATTGGAACAGGCTGCCCGGGACAGTGGTGGAATCACCATCCCTAGAAGTGTTCAAAAGGCATGTGGGTAGGGCATTTAGGGAGATGGCTTAGTGGTGAACATGGCAGTGCTGGGTTAATGGTTGGAATTGATGACCTTACAGGTCTTCTCCAACCTGAACAATTCTATGATACTCTAAGATCATCTCCATGACTATGGGGACACACTAGTGCTTCCAAGGCCCAATTCATTCCATCTGCCAGGCTTATTTATCTCCATTGACTACAGAAGAAGCCTGAGGTGACTGGTTTCATTTCTACGTCACCTCCTTTCTCCCATCCCTGAGCAGCTGTGAATATGCCAAAAGAGCACTTAGCTGCCTGTGAGGGTTTAATCCCTAAACCTCTGTTTGGAGGGTTTTGGTAGCAGTGCCATGGAAAGAGATCCCTCAGCTGAATGAGTCCCAGCCAAAATGTTACATTAAAGCAAAAAATCACAGAAAACTCCCCCCTCTGGAAAGTCAGAGAATTGATATGTAGTAGCCGCTGTTCACCTGAGAGTGGTCAGGAAACAGGCATCAATTTTTTAAGGCTTCAGCAGGAAGTTCAATAGATTTGCCCTGCATTCAATCTCCTCGAAAAGTCCAGCAGGTAGAGGAGCTGAACAAAAGACCTGACCTTTTCTCCCTCACTGTGCTTTCACGTAGCCTGAGCAGAACAATGAACCACGGCGGCATCCGATCCCGACTCTCCGCAGAGCACTCAGCACAGCCTCCCGAGGAGGGCAATTTCCTTTTGTGCACCAGCCTCTACTGGTGATTGAACATTTTTCAACTGCCACAAAAATTAATCAAATAAAGTATCCTTTTGCAAGGAGGTCAGGTGTAATTTCAGCATAACCCAGACACAGCAGGCTGAGCTGATCTAGGGAAAATGCTGCACTTGCAGGTTGGCTGAACAGTGTTTGCAACTGTTTTCATCTCCTCTTTACCTGCACATGAACTCCCAAGTCTTGCCCCTCCACACCAAGCCTGGCACATGACAAGAACAATTTAGGAGTAAAGCCTTTGTTTGAAGCTGAGGGTGATCTGAGACACGAACGTGCTCTCGAGATTCTCCTCCTTGCAGTACCGCAGTGCTGGGCTGTACTGGAAGCCCACTTGCTAGTCCTGAGCAAATTGGGATGTCTGGACAACACTGTGCCAAGACCAGAGCTCAGAACCTGCCTACCCATGATTCAGAGAACCCCAGCTAGCCTGGACTGAGCAGACCAGAAAGTGCCAGTGGGGTCACCATGAACCTGCTCCTTCATGGACTGGTAAATGCCTGCTGTTTATAGAGCAAGAGACACACAGACGTGGTGGCTGACTTCAGCCTGATGTGTTTTACGCTGAATGCGTGGATATGAAAGGAGATTCATGCATGGCACATCCTGTTTTGGGCCAGGTTCAGGAGGCTGCGACCTTCTGAGCCACCCAGGCTCTGCCAGCCCTGCAGTGGAACCACAGGCATTAGCCCTTAGCTTAGATGCAGGTGTAACCCTTCGGCTGTATTGCTCAGGCACCTACAAAGACTCTGTCTGTTATCTGAAAACAATGCTGTAAAGGTCATAGAATCCTAGAAAGATGTGGGTTGTGAGGGACCTTACAGATTATCTTGTTCCAACCCCTCTGCTATGGGCAGGGAACATTTCCACGAGACCAAGTTGCTCAAAGAGCCATCCAACAGGGGCAGGGCATCCACAGCTTATCAGGGGAGCCTGTTACAGAGGTTTGGGAAAAAAAAATCTAAGGGGAGGTGCTCCATTTTACAACAGTCTCTAGATGACCTTCCACCACCCAGACAATATATGGCACAGGTAAGATCTGAACTAATCTCAGCCCAGTAAATTAATTACTAACCCACTTCTGCTTTTTTTCTTATAGAAGTGATTGCTAAAGGGAGTCTTTACTGCAGCCACTGGTTCAGCAACAACTCTAGTGAGATACCCTGTGTTATTCCTTCTTGAATCCCAGCCTGTATATGGAGGAGGGGCTAATGCTATCCTCATTTCACACAGAGGGAAACTGAGGCATGGAGGGAGGATGTCACTTTTCTCAAGGTAATGCAGTAGAACACCCTAGTCTGTGCCTATGACTCCAGATCAGAATGTCTTTAATAAAGGCAGCTCCTCTGCTCTTCTCTAGCCTTAAATTGGGCTAATAAGCAGCTGTCTCACCTCCACTCTCGTTAGTCCCTAATGGTCTGGCCTTGGCTCTCTCCTTTTGGTGCTACTTATGCTGGCTGGAGCAGGACTTCTGCAAGCTCTTGTAATCCTGTGAGGGTTTTTGTCTCAGCAGGAACGCCTTTGCTGGGATTTTTAGTGAAATCCTCCTTCTGCCTGCCCTAACACTATCCTCTTATTTTTCATGGTCCTGGAGAAATTCAGGGTGGCCCCTCAAGAGGCCGGGGTCAGCCTCCAAATGCAAGGGCTGTTAGGGTTAAGTGGGTTCAAATCATAAGATACCAGCCCTGTTTTATCTGGTGAGACTCCTGAGGTTGTTTTGCTTGAACAGGGACTGTAAAATTAAGTGGAGACTCTGCTCTGCCCTTTCAGGGTGCCTTTGGTGCAATCACCATCACACCCCTCAGGGCAGATTCAGCCCTGTAATAGTCCGGATGAGAGGGGGACAGACACTCCCTGACTCACTGGCTGCACATGCAAAAAGTTATATTAATTTTTCAGCTGGGGATTCTGAGTCACAGGGGCTGTTTGCTGCTGATCTTCTGCTCTCCTTGCTGGGTGTTACTCAGTGCATGGGATATTCTGTGCTCTAAAGGGCATCATCTGGCTGAGCTGAAATCACTCGTAGAGGTCAAAGCAGAGTTAGACTAAAGGGCACATAAAAATGTAGATTTAGATTAGGTATTAGGAGAAAACATTTTACTGTGAGGGTGGTGAGACACTGGAACAGGTTGCCCAGAGCAACTGTGGGTGCCCCATCCCTAGAAGTGTCCAAGGCCAGGTTGGATGGGGCTTTGAACAACCTGGTCTAGTAGGAGGTGTTCATGTCCTGTCCCCATGGCAGGTGGGTTGGAATGAGATAATCTAAAAGGTCTCTCACAATCCAAACCATTCTATGATTTTATATGTTAGGTGTTGCATAGGCATGAAGTAAAAGTCATTTCCTCCTGAAACAGCCTGGATGGACAAAAGAACTGGAGTCTCCAGGAAGTAAAGTGGCTTTGCTCCAGGACAAGTTCCCACCTGGTAAACAGCAGAGCCAGAAATAGACAGAATTTCCTCTGTGAGGAGCAGTGCTAACAAAAGCCTCATTTAAAATGACAAAATTCCAAGTAAGAAGATTTCTAGATGGTCAGTAGGGCATAGCCCCTCCTAAGAAGACTTTCCTGCAGGTGAGGCATCCATAATAGCTTTCTCACCCCATCTGAGATGTCCAGCAGGAGCTGGCATCGTGCTGCAGGGCACCAGATCTCTCCCATGCTCACCTGTGTCTTTTCAGGAAGTGTCTAGGAACTCTGTTTCCTTGTTACAGCTCAAATTTGAAGTGAACTTGGTCATCAAACTACTGTGATTAGGTGACACATCTAAAGGGACAGGGAGAGTGGCCACACAAGCCTTGTTTCCTATGGAAATCAGCCTAGATGAGAAAGCCAGCTTTAATCAGGTCCTTAACTTACTCCAGCATGAACAAAGCTGCTCTGTTCCTTCCCTTCTCTGCAGTACTCTGAGATACCCATACAAAGAAAGGGGTGGCTGCTGATATTTGTCATTTGCTCACAGCTACACTTAAGAAATCGGTGGTTTCCAGAGACAAGTCTCATTTCCCTGGCTGAGGTCAGCATCACAGCTGCACCTGAAAAGCCTGACTTTTGTTCTGGGCCTTTTTTACTTAATATCTTCACTGACTGCTGAGCTTGGGGCTGGGAGGACAGGACCTGGTTTGCTACTCTAAAGAGTAGTCTGCCCTGAGAGAAAAACAGATATAACAGGGCACTGGGGGAGATCCAGAGGGTTTTTTTCTAAGAGCAATTAGGCTGCCCTAACAGCTTTCACCCTCTGTTAGCCACCGCCCTAATTCGTATTGGTACAATTAACCTGAAACAACTGCAGTCCTGATTTACCTCATCATTTGTCCAAGATCTTAGAGGTCTTTTTCCAGCCTTAATGATTCTGTGAATCTATGATTCCATGATAAGGACCTGCTCCATCACCCACAAGCACTGGGGGCAGCAGCAGGCAAAGCTTCCCCCGTCTTTTGCTGGAGAAGAGCAATACCTTCCATGGGAGGGATGGTGTCCTTGCAGAATACCTGCTCTGAGAGGCCTCCCTGGCACAGCAGCAGATTGGGATGAGCTGCTCATTCATTGTTTACAAGTCTCTGTGCACTGCTTTAAGGAATTACATAAAAGATCCAATAATTCCTGCCGTGGATCCTGATCCCTGGGCAGACTGTGTCTGGGCACCCCGAGTACTCTGAGAGAGCTAGTAGCTCTCAAATCCTGCAGAAATTAAAGGAAATCCTAAAGGACTGGTGGGGAGTTTTGTCACTCTTTTTTTTTTTTTTTTGGACCAGGGATGGAGTAGTACCACCAGCCTGGCCTGCAGTGTTTGGGAGAGGTATCACTAACACCATGGACAACCCATGGGGACTTGGCTTGAGGAAGGCTCTTGCACAGAAATTACAGATGAAATGACCACTCCTTGATTGCTCCAGAGCAAAACCTTCTGTAGGCACAAGGAAAGAGAAACCCAGTGTGTGTATGTGTGTGTGTGTGTGGTTTCTGGAGTTCATCTCAGCCCAGGGTAAATCTCCTGGCCTTGATGGCGCTGATCCAGCAAAGCTGAGGGATGAGAGGAAGCAGAACAGAAATAGCTGGGGTATCACAACGTAACAGCAAACTCCACTGATGCTGGAAAACACCCAAAGGCTCAGACGTGGGAGGCAGCACTTTGATGCGCCCTAGCTGGGCTTGCAGGGCTCTTTCCACCTCACCACAGCACACATGTGCTGGACTCCTCTGTCCCAGTGCAGGAGGTCTGCCTGTCCCCCCAGCCTCAGCCAGGGAAGGGGACCCTACCTCTGGTGATGAGAGGTGGTGTGGTTTGTGGGTGCTCCCCTTCCCTTCCAGCCCCACTGTTATTGTGAAGCTGTTTGAGCCCACCGAGCTCAGCGGGAACTTTGCCTGGGCTGGGAACTTGATGCCACCAAGAGGCAAAGCATTTTCTTCTCCCGGCCTCTCCTGTTGGCATGAATTCAAACTCCTGTACACCAACACACACCAGGCACATGGAAAACTGACTTACAAAGCAAGCCTGACCCCAACAAAAGCATGGGTCAGCTCTGGAAATCACAGGAATCCACACACAAACCCCAGCTTTTCTAGCAGAGATGCAGCTGATCAATACCTTTGTGGCTATTCCCTAATGGCTTTCAGGAAATCTGATACAGAACCTGCAAGAAATCCCATTAAGCTCCTCTCTGTACCTGCTGGAATTAAAATATTTTCAATGAAAAAAAGAAGAGAACAGGATTTGTTGTATTTCCCTCGACCCACGCGACACATGGCACTCGTACTAAAACGATGAGCTGACACTTTATCTTCTCCAAGACAGCTAAGAAGTGCAGTGAGGCCAATATCTCAGAAGAATTGTTTCAAGGAGGATCTCAGGGCATGAACAACTTTTCAGTGAGCTGAGCTCCACATAAAATAGCTCACACTGGATCCAGCCTGTACAGTAGTATATATATGTAGTAGATGGCTCCCCATCTACTGTATTTCTCTGACAGGATGCCTAAGGAGCAGTATAAAAGCAGATGTAGTGGCGTTACTCCGCAATATTCCCCTAGAAACTAATAATTCGCAGCTCAAGAACTTCTAGAGCCAAAAATATGGTAGGGTTTGGTTTTTTTTAATATATATGCTTATAGTTTTTTAGAGGCTTTTTGTAAATGAAACTTGTCCGAGTGCTTTCTTTAACCCAATACTTTGAGAATCCAAGGGGTTCTGCCATAAGGAGCATCACAGATGCCAGACTGTGCAAGCTCTTTTTATCTTCGAGCCTGGTCTCTATAAGCTTTATTTGATGTGTCCTAATTTTTGTATTTCAAAGGAAAATTAAGGAAAATCATCCTTTTGCATTCACCATGCACATATGATCTTCCAGGACCTATAACATACTTTCTTCCCATCTCTTCTCAGCTTGGAGCCTTTGTCTAAACAATCATTCCTCCTGTGGAAGGTGTTCTAGACCTCTGACCATCTCTCCTTTCTCAGAATTCTCTCCACAGTGGAACCATTTTTGTGTTAGGCTACTTGAAATGAGATAAATCAGCAGAGGGGTGGAATTTGCTCTCTGGACAATGGCAGATATGAGGAGGAACACAGAAGGGCTTGGTCCCGATATTTGTGTCCTGGTCCCAATCTAGCACAGCCCAGAGCACCTTTTCCCTGTGCCCTGGCATTTTGGGCAGGTGAGTCCTGCTCAGGTGGAAGGAGTTTCACAGCTGCAACCCACAAGCCTTACGAGACTAAATCTGAGTGATCAAGGCCAGGTTAGATGGGCCTTTGAGCAACCTGGTCTAGCAGAAGGTATCCCTGCAGGGTGGGTAGAAATGAGTTAATCTTTAAAGTCCCTTCCAACCCAAACCATTCCGTGATTCTATAATATTCCTAGAAGTCTTTACGTTTACATGCAGACATTGACAGCTACCATGATCCCGGATTTATCTTCCCATCTCCAAAGTCAGGAACAGCTGAAGAGAGTGGCTTTGTCTGACGGGGCGAAGCCCCTTCCAAGCACAGCTCCCACTGTACAAGCCAGTGTCAGATGGGAAGAGAGGACAAAACCAGGATTCACAGAGGCTCCATTCTCCCAGCACTCCACGTAACATCAGGCATATCCTCTTGCAAGTCTTCCTTCCTCCACACTCATAAAGTTGGAGACCAGGCTGGTTGTGCAGCAACAGCAGCAGTGCAAACCTCCCCCACAAGGCACCTACCAGTCTACAGTCAACCTACAGTGTAAGTTTTAACTCCTTTCACGCATGTGAAACTGTGCTCAGGTCATCTGCACCCCGGGCAAATGCTGCGTCATTACACCAGGTTAAATGCAGGAAAGGGGATGGCAGCAGCTGAACCAACGTCCTGGGAAAGGCGTTTACTGGGAATGCAGTCCAAGAAGAGCTCAATGACTTTCTGTGACCGCTCTGAGGCTGACAGTGGGACCAAGCACTCAGTTCTCAGACTCCAGCTGGGCTGAGGTAGAAGCTGCTACCTAGCCACTCAGACTGGGCAGGTCTGGGGGGAGCTCATCCAACAATGCCAAGAAATGAAGGGGTCCACAGAGATTTCTGGCTATGGATTTCTAACTTTTTTATTTTCATTTGGTATTCAACCTACTTAAAATGCCTGTTTTTCATTGGATTTTCATGTTTTGCACTCCCTTTGTGCAGCTGGACTCTGCTCTCTACTAGTGTCTAACTAGGAGAGCTTTATATTGGATACTAGGACAACTTTCTTTACAGACAGGGTGGTCAGGCACTGGAACAGGCTGCCCAGGGAAGTAGCAGAGTCATCATCCCTAGAGGTATTTAAAAGACGTGTAGATGTGGCACTTGGGGACACGGTTTAGTGGTGGACTTGGCAGTGCTGAGTTGAGGGTTGGACTTGATGACCTTAGAGGGCTTTTCCAACCACTGTGTTTCTGCAGTTCAGAGCAGGGGCTCTGTGCAGAACTCCAGGCACAGCAGGGTTTGGGAGGGTCTACCTGGGGTTGGACAGACAGCATAAACATGGACACTGCTGGGGCAGTGCTGTCCTGATAAGCTTTCTGCCTCTACCAAGCACTTGACTGGGGGACCAGAAAGTCACAAACAACATAAGTTCATCCCATATCAGTTGTCCTTGGACACTGCGTAGCAGAGAGGAGGGTTTCACAGTGCAAAGCTGTCTCCACATCCTGCCAGACCCTTGGTACGGTGACACTTGTCCCACTCTGCTTTGGGAGCGAAAAAGCACTGGCTCTGTCCCAAGAGAACAATAAACCCCCCTGTTTTTCCTCTCACCCTCAAAAGGGACTGGCAGAGCCGATGTGACAGTGACTGCAGCCAGCTACCGACAGCATGGTCTTGATGTGGACAACCAAAAGTGTGCCCAGGACTGAGTGCCTGCAGCCACCTATCCTGTCAGCCCCTTTCTGCCAGGCTTGGAAGCTGTTCTCTGCAGCTCCAGGAAAGGCTTTGAAAAAAACTATTAGCTGACAATGCCTTCATTAATCACAGCATAATCCTTTCCATGGCAACCCAAGGATTGCGAAGTCACAAGTTAGCAAGCGTAAGACAGAAACACTGTACAGCAGCCCTCAGCCCGGGGAAACTTAACAGCTAGCGAGATGAATCGGCTGCTCTGAGGAGGGTAAAGGAGTTAGAAATAATATTGCCTTGAAAACAGGGTCATCCCTGGACAGGACTCAGATCTCATAAATGCCTCTCCATGGGGAGATCCCGTAGCTTCATGAAGTTACTCGTCTTACCCCAAAAAGCCCAAGAAGAGGCTCTGGCCCTACATCGCAGTTTTACAGAGGATCAAAGTTTTCAAACAGGTCAGGGAGAGAAGAAGGACCGTTTGTCACCAGGCCATCACCACAAAGTTAAACACAATTTAGATACACATATTTGGGAATTGTAAGGGCTCAGAGATTGCAAAGCCACAGGTGAAAACAATTTTGACCATCACTGAACAAGAGGGAAGTGCTGTCGTGCTGTCTTGGTTTTTTTTTAACCTTGTTTGTCCCTTTTTGGTTGTCCCTGGGACAGTTTAGGCACAGGGTAGGGAGGAGACTTCACAGGGTTTCACAGGGATGCAGGTTTTGAGTGAAGCTTTGACAAAGCTCAGTCAAAGCTGCAAAACCATTCCATACCTCCACACTACCTGTGCTGGGAGCTTGCAGTCCCTCACCTCATGGGAAGAGTAAGACCTATAGCATCCTAGAGTGGAGGATGGGTGAGGAGTCAGCTTGCAACAACCATGTCTTTGCCATCATTATGTAACACACAGGTTAACCCCACAGGGATGGGTTAACAAGAACATCCCTTTGCCCAGACTATGGAAAGAAGCATTCACACCAGCACCACAGCCTAGGGCTGTGAGAAAATCATCTCTAGCTTCTACCACCTCCTTCTGCAGGGGAGACTTAACAGCAAGAGGTGACCAGGCAATCTTAGATGCACTGGTGTGTTGCCTTTCAAACTCCCCCTCCATGCTGCCTACATGACAGGTCCTCCACCACACACTCCAATCTTCCCAGAGACACCAAGATATGTCAGTTCCACTGTTCCACTTTCCTTAGGATAATGTAATTGTAAATAACCTAGGAAACCCTGGGACTTTTCTTTGGTACTGTGCTCAGCTGGTCCAGCACAGCCCATGTACAAAACATCATATGCCCAAACCAGGCAGCAAAATGCAAACTGCTTTGTGGGAATTGCCTATGCCAGACCAAGTCTCAGTCCCTTCCCAGCGATGGTCCTAATAATTCAAATAGCCTGCAAGGTCCTGGGTACTGCTTACTAGCACCGGTGTGACCCAGGGGACACCCCCCAAAACCAGCCTGGGCACAATCTCGGCTGTGTTGCAGCCAGGGAAAACTCCTGCTGCTCCCTGAAGAGCAGCACCCACCCGAGAGCAGGCTGTGCTTTATCCACCTAAATGGTGCGTCTGGAGCTGCATGAAAGCAGGGAGAGGGTGAGGTGGACTGGGAGGACACCTGGGGTATTGTGCCACTGTCAGTGGATCCATGCAGCAGGGACATGCCCCAAAGCCTCTCCCCATGTTTAAGCAATTCCAGAGGTGTCCCTGAATGTGAAAGGGCTGTGGAGCAAAGGGGTGGAGGGCTGCACAACACAGCACAGGAGGGCAATGCCCTCCACCCTTCACTCCAGCTCACTGCTAGGTGACCCCAGCCAAATTAAGCAGCAGCTAGAAATCACGGAGCCGCTAATCCATGCTGAAGGAGCCGAGCTGGCTCGGGGCTGCTGGGCACTGCTGGCAGGTTTGCGGTCGCGTCGTCTCCCCCCTCCCATCGAGCCCAGCCTCTCCCCCAGGTTTGATCCGACTCGCTGCGCGCAGCCCCCGCGGGAGCACCCCCATCCATCCCACCCATCGCACCTCACCGCGCCCCGCCGCATCCCACAGCACCCCCGCTGCACCCACCCGGAGCCTCCCCAGCCCCCCGCCTGGCTCCCCCGGGTGCCGCCTGCCCCCCGCTCCGCCTTACCTCAGCGGGGCATGGCCGGGACGGCGGCGGGGACGGGGCACGGGTGCCCGGCGCGGAGCCGCGCTGCCTCCAGCACCGAGCGAGGGCAGCGCCTGCCCCGGCTGAGCCTCTTAGCGGGGGAGGAGCCGGGCTGCAGCCAGCCCCTGGTGTGGGAGTGGGTGTGGTGTGGGGGTGTGAGTGTGCGTGTGGTACCTCCATCCTGGGAGCCGCAAGCGCCGCGCTCACGCAGGAGCCCCTCTCTCCACAGATGCGTCCTCCTGCATCCTTGGAGTCTGCCCCGGATCATGGTATCATAAAATCATAGAATGCCTGGGTTGGAAGGGACCTTCGAGATCACCTAGTTCCAGCCCCTCTGCCATAGGCAGGGACACTTTCCACTAGACCAGGTTGCTCAAAGCCCCATCCAGCCTGGCCTTCAACACTTCCAGGGATGGGCATCCACAGCTTCTCTGGGCAAACAACCTGTTCCAGTGCCTCACCATGCTCACAGTAAAAAATTTATTCCTTAAATCTAGTATAAATCTCCCTTCTTTGAGTTTAAAACCATACCCCCTCTTCCTATTACTATCTGCTCGTGTAAAATGTTTTCATGGCACCCATGAAGATCCCTGCTACAAGTTCATCTGCACTTCCAAGTCCTCGTTGTACAGAGCCCTGATGGATTCTTGGGCTACAGGGTGGCTGGAAGGGTCCTCCTGCCCTGTGGAAAGAGGTCTGTGGCCTGTGCAAGGGACTGTACTGAGGTCCTGTGGGGTGAGGCCAGGAGCTGACAGGCATCCTGGTTTGAATGCACCGGCCTCATGCACTTGTAAATGTGAAAACTGGGACAGGAAAACACTTGAGGACCAGGAAACTCAGAGGTGAGGTTTTGCCTAGAAACTTAACTCTGAGCTGGTGACTCCCTGCCCACATCTGGGCTAGTGTCTTTTTTCCTTCCTGCTGAGAAAGGTGGGGTTGGATTTTAACTGTGCTACGAAACATTACCAAGGTTTCTTACTTAGGTATAAAGCTTGTCATTTTAGCTAGTGAAAGGTGCAAACCCCACCTTTTTGTTTGCAGCGTTACCATAAAAGTTGTTTCTAAGCTCCACTTTGGAATGAGGGGGCTGGAAATCCTCCTGGGGACCCGACTGAATGCATTTTTTTGGTGATACTACAAAAGTAAGGAGCAATAAAAGGGAGCCTCTTTGCTTCAAAGCTAACCAGGGACTCTGCTCAAAGTGTAGAAGTCACAGCACAGTCACCTGGTCCCTTCTGCAGCCCTTAGAAATGCCCTGCTGCTATCCAGTCCTCAGCCATGAACAGACTCAGCTGACCTTGAGCTCAAGGTGATGATTTGTGACCACCTGGGGCCATAGCCAGTTTCACTCAAGTCCTCCTTACTGTGTCAATACAGTTGGTGTGGATGTGAGGGCAGGTACTGGCTGTGTTTGGGCTTTGCTCTGGACTGCATCCCATGTGCTTGGAAAGGCTTGGGCAGCCTTTCCTTGTGCCCAGCACGAGCTGTGCATGTGTGGAAAGGCAGTGAGGGAGGCTCTGCCAGCAACACAGGGCTGGACACGCTTCCTGACTGTACCACTGGGTTTGGAGGTGGGATTTGAAGAGTGCAAGGAGCCTTTGGACAACTGCACAGAACAGACTCCAAAGGCCGATCCCTGGGTGTTAACCTGGGCTATTGACCAAGGATGCAGCAGTACCTGTACAGCTCAGAGGGACAGGCAATGAACCCATCCCACTGCTGAAGGCCCTTCTGCCTCTGCAGCCCTTCCTGCTGGAAATCCCTCATCCTTTTGAGCGGCAGGAAGCTCATATGGTGGGGAACGTATACAGGCATTAAGGTGGGAAGATGGTGGCTGTGGGGGATCCAGCTGCAAGAAGAAATACTTCAGCATCAACTTTCAGCCATAGGATGGGTGTCTGTTCCCCCATGAAAATGCTCTGTCAGGTCAAAGGCAGACCCTGAACTGCCAATTTATCATAGAATCATAGAATCACAGAATGATTTGGGTTGGAAGGGACCTTAAAGATCATCTCGTTCCAGCCTCCTTCCATGGGCAGGGACACCTTCCACTAGACCAGGTTACTCATGCTGGCCCCATCCAACCTGGCCTCGAGCATTTCCAGGGATGGGACATTCACAGCTTCTCTGGGCAACTTGTGCCAGTGCCTCACCATCCTCACAGTAGAGAATTTCTTCCAGGCATCTCATCCAACCCCACCCTTTCACTTTAAAGCTGTCCCCGCCTTGTTCTGCCAAAACATGCTCTTACAAAGGTCCTTCAAAAAAGTCCCCTACGAAAACGAATGTGAAACTAATGTTGTGAGCAGAAATCCCTGGCAAATGACCGTGCTGGAGGAATGAGGAGATGCTGCAGGACCCTTGGTGAGCCTGGGCAGGATCCTGCCTGGAGCTGTGCACTACTCTACTATTTGCTGCTGCTCTCCAAGCATGCACAGTCTCTGCACATCTCCACACTCACATGCTGGGGTTCCACTGCCCCAGTACCAGCAAAATCGGGGCGTGGATGTTGGTGGGAAAGCACAACCTCCATGCCCACATGATGGTCTGTGGCTTAACCAGGCTTGCATAGACCTTTTTTTAGGAGTCTGCACAAAGCAAGGCTCAGTAAAGCTGCCTGGTCTACACCAGAGCTCCTGTGCTATGTCCAGCAGCAAGTACCACAGCCCCAGAGGTGCCCAGCCAGGTCTGCTGCTCAGGACACCCTCCAAGAGAGTATCAGGATGTTTGAGGGATTGAGGTGTTTGTGAGGCTTTTCTCCTAAGAAAGGTCCTTGCAAGCTGTTTCAGTGGTGAAGGCAAAGGAGCAGGATGCTCATTTATCTACCTATCTTTTGGTGACACATTTTGTCCCAGAGGATGATCCCAGGAGCTGAAGAGTCTGGGAGGATACCTCCACCTCACAGTAGAAGGGCTTTTTCCAGATGTGTGCTCCAGGCTCTTAAGGGTGGGCTGCAGAAGCACACAGCTCCTTCATGCTGCAAAGACTTTGAGCACAGGCAGCTGGTGGAGGGAAGCTGAGATGGAAGTGAGATCCCAGTGCTGGAGCTTTGGGTCTGTATGTTGCAGCAGCAAGACTGGAGAGACCCATGGGCAGTGCCAGGCTTTTCAAATGCTCCTCATGTGCATTGTGCAGGTTTGTTTTCTTATGGAAAGCCATCCAAAATCCACTTCCTCCTACTTTGCCCATAAACTCTCACCCCCTTATTTTTTTAGCAATCTGCAGAGCTCTTTTCCAAGTCAGGTGAGGCTCAAAAAACCAAGTTCCCTGCACTGTGGTGACGCTGGGGCATAGGATGCAAAGGTTCATAGTCAGAGAAGGTTACCCATCTCCACCATGGATTTTCTCAGTGAATGTCAGTGTAACCTTGTGTGAAAGCTTCATGCAGAACACCTTGCCTCAGTCTCAAAGTCCGCAGAGAAAATAATTTGAATGGAGTTCGGTGAATCAAGCAAATTCAAAAGGCTCTGCAGAGCCACCTTGTGCCCATCAAAAGCATTCTGGAAGAACACAGCAGTTCAAAGGCAAGGAGTCTGAATAAAATATACACAATTTATTTATTTATAGGAGGTTTACAGCTGTACAATGTTGGCTTTCTGTTTGCACAACTCTCTGATCTTGTGCAGCATGACACATCAGTGCCTTTGGAGATGAAGACAAGTTACAGCCTGTTCTAACAGGCAGATGTCAAGAAGAAATGGATCCCACAGAGTGTAATGCCAGGCTGCTTGCAACCATTGAAATGATTAACAAAAGAAATGTGAAATAAATCAGACACATGTCCTACCCCACTCATGAGGGACTGGAACGTGCTTTTCAGACCTGCCCTCTTCTCAAGAAAAAAAAAAACAAACCCACAAGCAAAAAACCCAAACCCGAATATTTCTGTTTACTTCATTCAAAGAGAAAAGGCATCAGCAATAGGAATGGCATAATTCCCTTCCCTCATCTGCTCTACAAATAAGACAAAAAGAAGAGTAAGAAAAGGTAATTTTTGTTATTCCATTGGAAATGTAGGGGAAGAAGGCTTCTGCTCTAACTTCTCCATAGTTTTCTCTCTTTTTTTTTTTTTTTTTTAAAAAGGACAAATATTACTGATATTAAGACAATTTGGTCCTGATACAGAGTGATGATTTTTTTTTTTAAGACGTTATTAAAAAGCTTCCTTTCCTCTCTTTATGGCTTGATTCTCTGTAGGGAGGAAGGAGGCTGCCCATGGGAACCAGGGCACCACAGCTCCTTGGTGAGCTTTGGCACCACTCCTTGGGGATCACGGTGCCGTTTGGCACATGGCAGGGCACCCCTGGACAAATGGCTCTCCTTTGCTGAAGCTATCCATAGCCTGATTTCCTGAGAAAACAAGGCTAATGCAGGCAGGCTGGACACCTCCATCTGCTGATGATGGTCCTGCCACGTTCCTGCGATGCCAAATAGCTCATCCCCCTGCCAGGTGAGGTATCTTTGGGCATCCCTCTCACATATCACTCTGAACATAAGCCCATGAGATCTTCTCCTAAGACCCAAATCACACCTTCTAACCCCACACTCCTGCTTCCATTTATTTTCAGTGATGAGTCTCATAAATAAAACTAGGATAAAATCAAAATCTCTCTGAATTGGTCTTCCCAAATTCAAGGATTTGCTTTGACCTTGGGATCAAAAAGTTGCTTTACCTAACTAGGAGCATTTAAGTCAATTCTGCTGAACCAAACTTGGTTCAAGATGCTGAACCAAAGTTGGTCCCAGTGATGGCACCTGGAGTTGGAGGGTGCTCAGTGCTAGCCAGGAGTAACTGAGATCTGGAAAGAGCATCGTGGGGACCCCTGCTTGCCTTTAAGTCCTGAAAAACAAGACCTAAGAACATAAGCAAATTTGGTAAAAAAGCCAACTCATAACCGCAGGACTGTGAAGATGAGGAAAGGGGAAAAGCAGCCTGCAAAAATCAGTGCAGTTGCACCATCTGCTTCTGGGTGCACCAAGGACCGAGCTAGCAGGTACTGTGACTTTGGGGAACACTTTACCATGTTTCAGACTTAGCAGACCTTTAGGGACTTAAAAAAAAAGCCCCAAACAGACTTGCAGGACAAACATGGGTGTTTAGTAGGACAAGCAGAAACCATTTGCTATGGCAAAAGAAGGCTTTCCTTTTTACTTTTCTTGCAGGAAAAGGACTCTGCTCAGGCCAAAATTTACCAAGATTCATATGTATTAATTTCCACTTGCATGCAGGCGACTGCAAAATATTTGCTTGTTAGAAAATCTGTCAGAAAGATCCCTTAACTTGCACCACTTTAAAGGCACATGAATAAAAAAACCCAAACAACAGGAGAAAAAAAAATGGTTTGAAACTTGTCCTAGTCAGCTGCTGAAAGGCCAGACAATGGGTTGTTGTTTGCTTTATCTGGGATGGTTTATAAGAAGCCAGATTCTGCCACCCAGTGGAATAAGGAAGATTAACCCAGTTTTCATGGAAATCAGGGGCAGACCGTGGCCCTAGACATGTCCCCAAGGATGCATTCGGGTTGTGCTCGTGAGACTGGCTCTAGGACTGTGCAACTCATACTCCATGAGAGGAGACTGGAAATTAAAGGTGAGAGATGGACACTGGTATGAATTAAATATTCCCAGCATTTTTAGGCTGCACTGGGAGCAGTGCTCCTCTAGTACACGCTAAAATCCCACTATTTTTTAAAAGAATTTGAGAAAGCGAGGCACTGAGAAATGATGCACTGTAGGCAGCAGTACAGATGGAGCCCATGGAGCAAAGCTCCCCATCCCTTGAACTTGACACTTTGGCCTTCAGAGGAACCAATCTTCCCTTACCTAAACACTGAACTGCCCCAGCAGACAACCCACCCCAGCTCCTGGGGTGAGCTTTTGGGATGGGGACAGCATGGAGACACGGAGACAGCAGGCACCACAGGAGTTCAGGAGGCACACACAGGAGCTGGGTCCAGGCTGATTCAGAAAGCTGACCCCAGAGAACAGTTATCCCACCCACAGCTGTTGACATCATCGTATACTTCAGAGTTGCACGGGGTTGAACAAGACTTGGGTGGAGACAGCTTGTCCCCCAAAATGATGGAGCCTTTGGTCTTGCTGCCCCTGGGCATTTGGGATTTGGGCTGCCTTGGTGCGTTTTCCTTGCAGTTGCAGTACGCAAACCCATACCCAAAAAACATCCAACAGGCCCCGATCTGTTTTTCCCACTTCTCCTTTGCTGTGGTGCCCCCACAGATAAGCGATTACATGGCAATTTCGAGGGAGAAAACTCCATCCAGACTACTCTTAACCCAAGCAGACACACTGAAGATGCACTGAAGCAGCTGGTGGGACTGCGGTGGCCACACGTGTGCGTGGTGGCACGTGTGTGTGCCAGCCTCTGTAAACAAACAGCCCCAGGGCATCGTGCTCTGGCTGTCAGGACACACAGCGTGCTCACAGCGGTCCCACAGCGCACGTGGCAGCCAGAGGGGCTGCAGAGGACGCCAGCAGAAGGATCATTGCGGTTCCCCAAAAAAGGCACCATTTTTTAACATTGAAAACACAAGATTGGCTCCTTGGAGTGGAATGCATGCATGGTTCATATACACTTTGCAGGTGGTAGGTAGGCTCTGGGTGTCTGTCTATATATATATGTATGTGTGCACGTTTATATTCACATATGTGGCACCAGAAGAGTCGTCCTTGAGTGCTCAGACATTAGTGAGGATGTTACTGCTGAGCAGCATCACAGCAATGGTTCCAGGGAGGTCGTTTGACCTCCTGTTCCCCCTGTCCTGGAGGTGCAGCGTGTGCACCGACTGCCGGTCGCTGGGATCCCCCGTGAGCACCACTTGGCCCAAGAACTCGTCACTGATCAAGTTGTGGTTCCAGATCTGTGGAAACAAAACAGGGAGGAGGGCAGCTCCTTCAGGGATGCAGCCAGCCTTCATGAATTGGAGAAAAGGGGTCACTGGGGATGTGCCCTGAGCTGAAGGTGGTGAGGTGTGGGGGTGTCACTCTGGAAGTGAGAGGGGCGAAGGACATGCCTTTACCAGATGTCACTGCGGTGGTGAGAGGTTGAGCTGCATTAACTACTGATGCTCAGCCTGGGGAACACATCTGCTGTGGACAGTGTGAGGAGAGGGTGGGGGCTCCAAGTGAGAGAGGGTCTCCATCCCTCAGCCCACGGCTTTCCTGCCAGGTACCTGAACAATGATGGGCTGTCCTGGCTTCTTGCGGTAGAAGAGCCCTTTCACATCGAATTCTGGTGACACCGTGTTCTTCTTCACCGGAGAGCGAACCTTTTGCCCTTCACACTTGATGATCACGTAAGGGTCAGCTCCTGAGGAGAGAAAAGGGAGTTTTTGTTTTGTTGTAGCTTCTGTAATTCCTTAGGGTCCTTTTCCAGGGGTGTCATGCAGTACTTTGCCTCCATATCCCACCAGAGGAGATGGGTATCTGCCAAAGCAGATGTTTGTCACACCCCAGATGGTGTCCATGGAGCTCAGCTGTTTGGGTCAGGTTTAATTGTTTTAGGTGACATTGTCCCTGGGCAGCAGGTGCTGATGGACTGCTATGAAGCTGGGGAAGGGTCTGGATGGAGCACAAATCTGATAAGGAGTGGCTGAAGGAGCAGCGGGGCTCAGCCTGGAGAAAAGGAGGCTCGGGGGGACCTTATCACTCCTATAACTATCTGAATGGAAGATGTAATGAGGTGGGGGTTGGTCTCTTCTGCCAGGAAACAAGCGACAGGATGAGAAGAAAGGGCCTCAAATTGCACCAGGGGAGGTTTAGACTGGATATTAGGAAAAACAAATTCATCCAAAGTGTTATCAAGCACTGGAACAGGCTGCCCAGAGCAGTAGTAGAGTCATCATTCCTAGAGGGATTTAAAAGATGTGTAGATGTGGCACTTGGGAACAGGATTTAGTGGTGGACTTGGCAGTGCTGGGTTAAGGGTTGGACTTGATGATCTTAGAGGGCTTTCCCAACTGAAACAATTCTATGATTCTGTGAAAGGGCCACCTCTCTTGTCCCCATATTCTACAGAAACACTCCTCCATCACTCCAAATCCTCCTGACCATTGCAGTAAATGTTCCATGGAGGACACCATCCTACTCAACCCTCCTTTCAGGACCTGCTCTCCTAGAGGCAGGCAGAATTAAAACCATGGAGAAGAGAAAGAGGCTCACACAAGGAAACACCAGATAGAGGATAAAGTTACCAAGTTCACATACTACCAGCCCACAGCTGGATGGTACCTGACCTTCCAGGAGAAGGAAAGAGTCCCTCATTAGTGAATACTTTCATCTTGCCAAACAAAGTGCTTGTTTTGGGAATTTCAGTAGAGAAAGAGCTTTTGCTATGGAAATTTAACTTCCAGAATGCATTTTCTTACCATGAACTTTAGTGGCTATGATGGAAACACAGACCAGTGGGATGAGTTTTCTTGTCCAAGGGAAATGTGGAAATGAGGAGGAACAAACCAGCTGCTTCTGAGGGCCAGGGATTTTGATTGCCAGACCACCTCTTTGCTAGCTTTCTGTTTGCAAGGACCTGGCTCCCCTGGTGAGACACAGCTGCTGGATTTCACAGCTGTTTTTCCAAATTACCTTGTCTTTTGGGATGTCCCATTAAATCCTCATATTCCATCAGCCAGAGCCAAATTCCTATCTGTAAATCACTATTTCCAAAGTATTGTGAAAGGCCAGGGCTGGGATATGTGAGAAATGCCATTGTACTGGAAAACACCAAACACGCTGTTGGTGGTGGGAGCTGAACAGATGGAAAACAGCTGGAAGAAAGCAATTCCCAAGGGTTTTTTGTGGAGAAAATGTTTTATGACTCCAGAATCCACATGTCTTCTTGTCTGAAGGGAAGACAAACCTCCTTGTTTCTGAGAACAGTTCAGAGACCTTTGGCTACCGATTTCCCTGCACTGCTACAGGTGCACTGACCTGTTGTGAATAACCCAAGAAAAAACCACCTGCCTAGGGTTAAATTCCCTCCCCAAACACCAGATAGGGTATAAGGACTCCCTTTGTGGCATGTGATAAGTAAGCACATTTGACTAGTCCTTGCTTAGGAAAGATCCTGCTCATTACTTTCAGGGATATAGTGATAGGCAGCCCTGATAATAATTCTTGGGTGAAAAAAAAGTATCATTTTAATGGGGTTTTATTTAGAACTTTTAAGTTTTCAATTTTTGTGTTTTAAATTTGGCTTGAAACTGTTTGGCTAAATCTTGCTACAACCACCACACGTCCTTGACTCAGGAAATGGGGGAGAAAGGCTCGGATCTGTTCTACTTCCATGATGGAAAGATATTTGCCTCTCTAATTGCAACCTCTAGACCTTTCAACCCAACTTTAGCAATCTCCCAGTACAAGCCATCACTACCACTGGGTTTCTTGGTCCAGATGCTACAGGCAGACAGAACATGGTGCTCTTGCCATGACATGGGGAGGTATGGTCCTGCTGCTGTCTTCCATGCAAGAAAAGTGATGGATGTCAGAATTGATCTAGATCCACACCATCACAAAGTGACCTAAATTTGACATACCCTCTACTGATAAGACATTTATCCAGCCTCCAGTGATGAACACTATGCATCAGGCTGTTTCTCTGTCCTTCCTACTAAAATGCCTTTAAATACAGCTCCTGACTTTTACAGCTGCTCATCCATGGAAGGAAAGCTCAGGTTGTTACAGGACCACTGCTAAGGGCTTTGGGGAAGTTTTGGGAGGGTCTCAGATAACAGCCTAAATATAACAGCTCCCAGATCATGTCCACTGCAAGAAGTGAGTTTGGTTCTCCATGGACTTTCTCCTCCTCTGGTGTCTGAATCAGGCATGTTCACTGAAAAAAATATCTGAGCATATAAATTCCAGCAATGTCCCACTTCATAAACCACCTCCCAACTCCTCCGGGGCCAGACAACAGGCAGGGAAAGACCAGTACCTCCTTGAGAATCCTGATTCTTGAGCCCAGCTGCAGCAAGGACATGGATCTGGGACACTACTTGCGGGTAGCCACACATCCCACTCCAGCAGGTGTGTGGGGGCTCATCCAATGTCAGCTCTCTGCAAGGAAAAACACATGGCCTTTGAGAGGTGCCCAATCTTACCCCAAAGAGTTTGCTCTGGCATAATGAAGGAGTGTACAGGCCATTCACTTAAGAGCTGGACACAATGATCTTTGGATAACCCTTGTGGGTCCCTTCCAACTCAGAATATTCTGTGATTTTGTGACTATCCACTGTTCAGTGTCAGACTCTTGCTCCCCACTCCAATCTCCTCAGCCTAGGTTTTGGATGCTCTCCCATATCATGCTTAGAAGCAGAGTGGGAGCTTTTCTGCATGCCTGTGGAGAGACCTGTAAAGACGTCCTGTCTCTTGACCACCCCCAACAGAAAGCCGAAGAGCAGCTGCAGGCAAGGCTATGACCATTAAGGAAAACCACAAATCAAAAGCACAGGGCTGTCTCCAAAGAGCCAATTCCTCCCCATCCCTGCTCGTGCTCCTTACCGGCAATCTGAAGGCACGTCTGTGAAAATCCTGAGAAGGAACTCGCCTTCGTGGCCAGGGTCAAAAGTGGTGGGGATGATGACGTAGCGGCCTTCCTTCAGGTCTGTCCTCAGGAAGACGCTGCGGGAGTTGATGTAGATGGAGCTAGCCACCTTCTGCTGCAGGGTGTGCATCCGGTAGTTCCGATTCAACTCCACCTGGGCAGAGACCACAGTGGGATGGTCAGCAGGTTGTCACCGGGTGAAAGCGTACTGGTACCCACCGTGGGGGGAAAAGACTGCAAGGACTGAGTCCACAGTGCCAGGAGACCTGGAGTTAAGAGAACCAGCAAAATGGTCCCAACTGTGCTGGGTGGAAAACAAGTGTGGACGTGGCTTTCCCAAGTCTTTTGGCTCAGGGACTCATCTCTTGCATCACAGCTTAACACTGGTGACCCAGCAAACAACACATAAGGATTAGTCTAAGAGATTTCAACATTTGGAGAGAAAAGACTAATCATCGCTTTTAGCAAGAACTGGGCAGAATTGTAGAATGGTTTGGGTTGGAAGGGACCTTCAAGATTATCTAGTTTCAATCCCCTGTCATGGGCAGGGACACCTCCCACTAGAACAGGTTACTCAAAGCCATATCCATCCTGGCACTGAACATTTCCAGGGATAGAGCATCCACACCTTCTCTGGGCAACCTGTTGTCCATGCTGTCCCCTTTGATACCCCTCTTCATCTCTAGAGGAGGGCAGGCTGTGTTGATGGCACCCCAGAAGCACCCAGATAATGCTTAAATGAACGATATGGTCGTGCAGGACCGATGTACCACTCCACAACCAACAAATTTACGGTGGCATTCAGGCCAACATGCAGGAACCCCAGCCTACCTTATGGATATCAAAGCCTATGGCCAAGTTCTCTCCTTTGCCCTCTTTGCGACTGGTCCTTTTGGGCTTCTGCTGGATGGAGATCAGCACTTCATCTTCTGCCTTCTTCACATCAAACACATACTAGAAGCAAAGAGAGGAAGGTAAGGGAGATTTTTATTCATACAGGATCCCTGGGCATGGGTGGGGGTGGATTTAACAGATTTAACATCAGCTTCTCCCCATCCACCTCCATGCAGGGACAGCCTGGCTTCAGTACCCACACTGAGAGCTCATACTCCTCCTCTTGGGACCTGGCATCAACTTGCCAAGCCAGGGACCTTTTTGGCTCATCTAAGAGAGATACTGTGAAATCCAGTCTTTGAATTGCTCAGCAGAATCCAAGCAGTCCAGATGTAGTCTTATACCAGAGACTTTCACCCCTTGCAGTCTGCCAGAAGTCCTCCTATAAGGCATGGAAGGATGAACTGATGTTCAAGGAGACCTAAGATAAAGGGTAATACAGAGCTGGAAGCTGGAAACAACTCTCCCACATCCTTGATGACAACTCCTGCAATGGACCAGACCATCCTTCATCTGCTTGTTCGATCAAGGACTCAAAAGGACCTCACTTGTGATACTGACAATCCCATTTCAGAGCAGGACAAGACAACTGTAGAATCATTTATGTTGGAAAAGATGTCTAAGATCATCCAGTCCAACCCCTACCCCAGCACTGCCAAGTCCACCACTAAACCATGTCCCCAAGTGCCACATCACATGCCTTTTGAACACTTCCAGAAATGGTGATTTCATCATGGCCCTGGGCAGCCTCTTCTAATGTCTTCACCCCTCCAGTGAAGAAGTTTTCCCTGATATTCAATTTAAACCTCCCCCAGCACAACTTGAGGTTGTTTTCTCTTGTCCTACTACTTGTTACCTGGGAGAAGAGACCAACTCCCATCTGGATACTATCTCCTTTTGTATTGGTAGTTGTAGAGAGCCATAAGGTCCCCTTGAGCCTCCTTTTCTCCAGAAAAGTTTGTTCCAGGAGATGAACTTCAAGCTAGAAGGAAATGGCTCTATGGGCTACACCTGTCCTGGTAAATTTAACAGTGTCAAAGTTTGGGCAAAAAACATGTAATTTGGTCATTCAGGCATCCAGATTGTTGGAAATGACTCCTGGCCCTGTTTGACTGGAACCAGCCAACACTGCTACCCTGTGGCACAGTTTGTTTCTTCCTTGTGCCAAGATGCTCTACACCAAGCACTTGGATGCAGTCTCCCTGATAAGAGGGATAAGGTTAATAGAGTTGGCCTTGATGCTGGTCATGCTGTGCCAGAGAATTGCCATGAGCACAAATAAGCTGTTAGAAGTCTGGTAACCATTTCAGCCTTCCAGGTCCCTGTAGGAGAGTTAAACACTTGGAAGCACATGTGAAGGCTCCAGAAGGCCCTCTGCCCCATTACTCACTTGGGGGTTCTGCAGAAAGGTGTCCTTGTGGTTGATGCAGCCTCCAGAGCGGTTCTTCAAGGGGTCACTGCTTCTGGTCCATGCCCCATGTAGCACTGCTTCCTCCCAGGTCTTGTGGATGCTCAGGTAGGAGGTGTTGATCAGACGGCACTTGATGATGTCCGTGAAGTATTTGCAGAAATCTTCAAAGGTCATCCTGAGTCAGGAAAGGGCAGAACTGAGTTATGCTGCTTCATTCCCTGGAAAAGTACACTGCAGGGATTTTCTTGATCCCCTGTTAAGAGTGTGTGGGTTGTCTCTGATGGCTGATGAATAACAAAAGTTATTCATCAAATATCTCCAAAAGAGATGGAGGTAACTTTCTCTATGCCTGCAGTAAATACTTCTTGAGTTTAAACAACAGATCTCTGCGTTTTGGAGCAGGAAAAGCAGCACATTGTCCCTTTCCCTGCACAAGGGTAGATGTTGTACTGAAATGTTCCTAGTGAGTGTGTGAAGTTCAGCACATTTATGACAGGTTCTCAGTGCCTTGGTGAAATGGTCTGGCCCATGTGATACAGAGCAGCTTGCAAGCCCAGGGTCATGGCCATCCAAAGCTAACACCCATGGGCTCAAGGAGGGGGCTTCACTAGAGATCCTACGGCTTGCAAGGATCTGTTTGCTCTGGATAGCTGTATGCATGGAAATGATGTACATGCTCCATGGGGTGGAAGGATGCTCTGGGCATGGCCTGTGGTGACAGACCCAGGAGGGACTCACCAGAACTCTCCATCATCTTCCACTGTCATTCCCATCTTCTCTCTCTCACTTTTACTCACTTTCTGCCACTCTTCAGAGCTGAGGGAAGAGAACAGGATCATTACTCAGAGGTAAGGGACACACAAGATTTGAGGCTCAAGGACTGTATAAAGCCAGTCCCCATGCTGCTCTGGTTAGGTCATCTGCCAAACACAGGGGAAGCGCAGCACGGCTTGGAACTTCAACATCCTCCCTGACCAGTGGAGGTGAATCCAGCCTGGCAAGGTTTTATTTGGCCAGTAGAATCACAGCCCTATCTGTGAAGACAATAAAATTGGCTCTGGCCAAAGGCTCTGGTTGCACCAGCCCTTGGTTCCTCATCTCATCCACAGCCATCACAGCAGTCAGTGGTGGCAGAGGTTGATTCTGTTGGGTGCTTGTTTTGCTGGAACAAGACTGGGAGCACAAAGGTGAGCTATAAACGTCCTTCAATAGTATGAACAAACATGGAATCATAGAATCACAGAATGGTTTGGGTTGGAAAGGACCTTAAATATCATCTCGTTCCAACCCCCCAGCTATGAGTACGGGCACCTTCCACTAGACCAGGTCACTCAAAGCCCCATCCAACTTCGCCTTGAGCGCTGCCAGGAGCAGGGCATCCAAGTTTCTCTGAGCAACCTGTGCCAGTCCTCACCACCCTCACAGGGAAGAATTTCCCACTGAAACAAGCTGTCCATCCCAACTCACGTGTCACTCCAAGGGCCGTTCCACTCCCGCTCGCCCCACGGGTTGCGCATGCGGATCATGTCCAGCTTCTCCGACTTGAAGAAGGACAGAAGGCCATGGCCGAGACGGACCTTCCGCACGTCCGTCACTGCGTATGCGTGGCCCTTCACCAGTCCGCAGGCCAGGCGAGCCTCCATGTCAGCTGCTGATGTGGCCTGGCAGGGGGACACAGACAGTGCTCAGGCCAGGGGGACATGACCACCTCTGCAGGGGCTGGGAAAGAAAGGAACTCAGATTTCCCTGCAGGTTTCTTTAAGCCAAAATGAAGACCATCAATGGTCAGGGAGAGAGCCAGCTGGCACATGTCTCAGATGCCATTTTATGTGCTGCATCCCTCCTTTTCTTCATTTGCTTCATGAGGTCTCTGAACTCCCATACTGGCAACCAAAAAAGCTCATCCTTATGGTTACACTGGGAGGTCTGGCAGCCAGCGTTTGTGGAGACCTACCCAGATGCAGGCACCAAAACGCCCTTCTCTGGAGGGGATCGCCCCCTAGCATTTACAGGGTGCTGGGATGAATCTGGGCTCTTGGACATAGCAACAAGGAATAAAGAGGGTTGGCATTCAGGATTCACTCCTCTTGCCGTCATCGAGAAGTCGGAACCCGTGGCCACAATTTATCTGATCTAATTTAGCAGTTTATGACTGTGTAAGACAACTGCATCCTAAAACACCTATTCCCATGGGACCGTGACCACACTGGTAACGTCGCTTACTTTGATGGAGCAGCTGATGAGGCCTCCCCTGTTGTGCACCTTCAACACACGCTCAAAGAGCAGGTTTCGCTTGGCTTCGTCAGCGATGTAGTCCCCTTCGGTCAGGTCGATAGGTTCAGAGACCCCACCAGTGAAATCCACCAGGGCATCAGCTGTGTTGCCTCCATCCAGGGCCTCGTAACAGCCTGACAACCTGAAAGAGGGTGACAGGGATGGCAAAACAACACTTTAAGGGGTCTGGGACAATTCTTGGGGCAGCCTTGGGAATGGAGATTTGCAGTTGAACTTCATGTGGGAGAGGATAGCAAACTAGGGTGAAAAAATAGGACCCACATTCCTTGCAGCACTCTTGCTGTCATGGGACCAAAGTAAAAGGAACTTGAAATCTCTAGAATAGGCGTTACTTAAAGAAACATTGAAGGGTATTTTGCTTTAAGGGTAAATTAAGGCTGGAGAAGGGTTTTTTTTCTTATTGTTTGTCTGAGTTATGTACTACTCCTCCACAGGAAAGATGTTGGTTCCACTGCTGCAAACCAGCTGATGAATAAACAGAGAGGACAAACAGAGTGCCCAGGTCCCACTTTATCCTACAACTGTCTGGGTACCTACTTGGCATAAGCTTTCTCCACCAAGGCACACCAGAACTCATTCCTGGAGTTGGAGTGGCAGTAGATGAGCTGGTTGTGGAGTGTGGGCAGGCGGTCATCGATCACCACATCCAGCCACTGACCGAAACGCCAGAACTGGAAGTGGAAGATCCCCACGTAGCTCTCGGGTTTCTCAGGGTTCCACTCCTGCTCCTTC
The DNA here is from genome assembly GCA_013400235.1 of Oriolus oriolus. NCBI lineage: Eukaryota > Metazoa > Chordata > Aves > Passeriformes > Corvidae > Oriolus > Oriolus oriolus. The sequence continues at coordinate 427,378 of VXBT01004752.1, forward strand.
CAGTCTGGGATGACCTGCAAAAGAAGAGGCACATATACCTAAATTATTCCCTTTTTTCCCAGGATTGACTCTTGTCCTGGAACTAATGCAGACAATATCAAAGACAAGGACGAATATGAGGGGGATAGACTTGCTTACAGTCTGCTGGGGCCAGATTTTGGACCTGATTCCGCCAATGCAGACTAGATTAACATGTAATGGACTAGCTTAGACTTAACTGTCCCTTGGAAGGTGGAGTTAAAGACCTTTGTCCTCTTTCTTATAACCCTGCCCTGGACATCTGCTGCCATCTGCTTTTGGAGCTATTGGATGATGGCTATTGGAGCAGAAGAGTTCTTTGTCTAACCAGGGGTGGTTACTTTTATGACCTCATTTTTTGGTTTTTTTAGTGTCAGTAGGGTACCACTATCAAAGGTCACCATCTTTGATTCTTCTTCTTGATTCTGGTGTGACTTAACTGGCCCAAGAGCAAGTGTGGTATTCATCTACCTACTGACAATGAACAGGCAGCAGATACTCTGCATGCACCTACTCTGTTAAATAAAAGTGGGAAAAGCAGGCTCCCTATTCCATCAAGGTCTCCTTTCTTCCCTGCCAAGAGCTACCATTCTTATCCAAGCAAGCACAGGGAGATGACTGGATGAAGGAAGGAAAAGAAGGCCTGAGTTGAAAGAAACCCTACAGCAGCTGAGAGGTCTGAGGAGACACAAGTTTGGTGTCACTGCCAGCAGGGCAGGCACAAGCAAAGGGTAACTGCCCAAGTCCATTGCCCTTCACGGCTGCAGGCACCACCAGCTCTGCTTCGGATGGAAAATTCACCCAGGAGCTGCAACAGAAATGAGCACAGCCAGGCACAGATGTTACACAGAGGGGGATCTGCATCTTGTTTAGAACCAGCACGCAGAGGCACACAGCAAGGAACTACCCCACCGCAGTTCAGCTTTCACTGAGGGTGGAGGCAGTGTGGTTTTACTGCACGGCCAGGGCGGGCTGTGAGGCCACCTGCACCTACTGTAGTTGATGGCTGACAGGCTGACTTATTCAGCAGCAGTAATGTGACTGACTGTCCACACCCCTGCTGCTTCACTTACCTGCTCCCAAAGGATCATGAGCTCAGTGAGGAAAACCCCAAGGTGTCCATGCAAGCATGTATTATATTCCAATACACCAAATAATCACTGTCCTGTGGAGAGCTGGGCGTGTTGGGGTGGGATAGGAGAGGACACAGCTACATTGCATGGAAAGAGCCTCCTCAAGAAGTCACAGGACATGGTGAAACCACCTTTACTGTGCTTTGGGCCCTTGTCCAGCTGACAGAGCCTTTTGCTTTTTTTTAATTTTTTTTCTGTCTGCTGTGACAAAGCAGGAATTGTGCAGAGAGAATTCCCTCTGAAGAGCCCCCCGACTCCTTACCTACCAGCAATGATCCAGCCCAGGGCTCTTATTGCTCCTATGCTGAAATATTAATGATGCCATCAGCCCTGCAAGCTCACTGGTACTCTTGAGTTGTCTGGATCAATAGAAGCAGCAGACAAAGTCATGAAAAAGAGCCACATTTGGAGGGTTTGGTGTTTTATAGGAGTGCTAACAATGTCCCAGAGTCTCCTCTAGAGACTGCCAGGAAAGGTCAGACAGCCCTCCATCAGAGCCCATTGATTCCCTCCTGGCTGGAGCTCATCCTAATGAATTGTCACAGAGGACCATCATGATAATCAACTCGCTATTAATGAGGGCTTAGAAATTATTCCAGCATTGATTAGAGGCAGCTTGTCAGCCAGAGCTGGTAGTGACAGCTTCCAGCTGGCTGGGTCTGAGACTTGCTCTTACTGTCACTGGTGGCAGGACACACAGGTGCCCAACATCCTCCTCCATCCCTTCACTTGGGGACAGCTCTGGGAGCACCCTCCACCGCTGAGGGGCAGCAAAAGCGGTCAGCTTTCATCCCGAGCAGGGTCCAGGAGCAAGGATGGGTCACACTTCTACACTGACCCAAGAGGAAATGAGCGAGTCTGATCTTCAGAAGCGTTCCCTGCTGGAGAGTATGCCATGGACCACCCATCCCAGGATCCCAACGAGTCCTAGACTCAGCTTGGTTGCGTCACACTGGGGCAGTGGAAACCACGTCTTCTCCTTCACCCAACTGTGCTGCTTTTTCCTTGGGGGCTCACAAAATCTGGAGCTGCAACACCATTTAGTGTGACAAATTTACAGTGAAAGGGTTCAGAGACAGGTAAACTGGGAGCTCAGAAACATCAGGTTCACCTCCCTAAGCTGATTTAGGGCTTTTTTCAATTTTCTTAAGAGTGGCTAATTAAGAGAAAAGGCACCTGTGGCCCTGGAAAAAAATGTCCCTGATTAGAAGAAGTTGGTACATGCCAAGTCCTCCAAGCCTTCTGCTGGGAACTTGCCAACTCAGGATAAGGAGAGAGGCACCCAGCTGTACCAATCTGCTGAACTGTGGTACAAACTGGGATGAAATTCCCCTGGGAGATGGGACAGGGTGGTGTATCTGAAAGTCTTCATGGGATGCTGAAACTGTGTAGAGATAGTTTCTGTGACTGGTAAAAAGAGGCTCATCTTCCCTGCAGCAGAGAGAGATCACACTGCCCCGTTCACCTCTCTCCCCAGCTCTGAAGAAAACAAGGATCCGCCTGAGAATCATTTCCCCTTCTATGCCCAGCTTCAAACCCCTCTCCAAACCACCAAAAAAACTGCTCAATACTCCATGAAGCCTTTCACACTAAGAGAGAAGAAGCTAAATGTTCATCTTACATTTTACAGGAAGTTAAAAGGGCCTCAAAAATACCAGCATTGAGTTGAAATTTGGTGCTTTATTGCATGCAGGATTAGGGCAGCTTCCAAAGGGAGCATGAATAAGACACAAACAGCCTCAGTCCTTAAGGGGAACCTGTTGTCTAGGCTTTTATTTACTGTGGTACACCAATACCCAGCGAGATATCTGCAGCAAGAACTCTACCCCAGCAATGTAGCAATGGCATATTGTGACACTTGGCATGCAAAACCCACTTTGGATGTTGCCAGCGGCTCCTGTTATTTCATCTATAGTGGTTTCTAGTCAGGAACTCTGCTCTGGGATATATAAGGAGGGGTCTTCTACAGGAAAGTCTGCTAGGACCCTAGAGGTGTGTTTGGCCAAGCAGGGATGCATCCAGTTTTCTCTCTACTCACCGAGTCCAGCATTTCTTGGAGTCTAAACAAAGACATCGACTTCTCTGGCAATGACCATGGCATGGCTGTAGGATTTGGTGGTTGCTGAGCTTTGGTTTGTGGGCAAGACTCAGAGCTCCCACCATCTCTCCAGCCAGTAGCTGATCTCCTTACACATCTTGGGAAGATGTCAGGGCGTACCTTGAGGAGCACTCACACACATTTGAGTGCAATCTGAGCAAAGGACCAACTGTAACAATACTTAACTCTTAACTCTTTCAAGGGACTTTTCTATCTGTGTTTCTCAAGAAGCTTCATTGAAGTAGTCTCCACTTGTTGGTGGAGGAAAAGGAAACATCCAAAGTTAGTTCATTTGCAGTCATGGGACAAGCTGGGCACAAAACACTCTCCTGTTCCAAAACTTATAAATGTACCACTCCCCTCTGCTCCCATGGTCACCCAGACACCCTTCCCTGTGCTGTAGAGGGCAGGAGACACTGCTTTCCAGGGACAGAAGCAGCATGTTCCTGCTCTGTGGTTTGCAAAGTGCTCTGCAGCCTCACGGCTCTCTATAGACACTCCACAGTAAATATTTCCATGGGTGCTTTAAGGACAGAACAAAGCACAAATTAGCTCTGCTGCAGGCTCTGCACACACACACACACACACCCCATCTGCTCCAACCCATCTTGGACCAACAAACTCCACCCTCCCCCCAGCAAGAAATGGTAGCAGTGGTTGGAAAAGGCTGGCCCAACCTCCCCATCAGTCCAGTGGGCTTGCAATCTGCAGAATACAGGGAGTCCAAGTGCACTTCAGCTTCACAGCAAGGTGGATTCTCCATGGGACTGGTCTTCAGAGACTCCGAGCAGCCACAGCAGCAGCACAAGTCACCAGAGCCTGCAAGCAGTCAGCACCTTGCAAGGAGAGGAACTCCATCATCACAAACAAGCCCTCCCTTTTTAATGGCTAGGATGGAAACTGGAAAGTAGGGCTCTCTCCAGGGGTCCCTGCTGTTTTCTAGTATGGCAATTACTTATTTTTCCAGCGGGTTTTTGGTGTGCAGTAGCTACAGTGAGAGGACTTAGGGCAGCCTCATATTTCCAAGCCAGCAAGACCCTGCGTGAATCCCTGATGAATGCACAAGCACACAGTCTTATACTCCAGGCAAATGCAGCAGCAAGCTCATGGTCCCCTTCTCCCCATCATTCAGACAGAGGGCAGCATGTTTGGGGAATATTTCGCAGGGCTGAGGGGCTCCATAAGCATTGAGCTGTTCTCTGCTTTACCACAGTGCTGTCTCTCATTAAAAAAATAAGAAAAAAGATAGATATAAAAACAGAACAAAGAAGTGAACTGAAAGAAGCATAGCTGGAGCGAGAAAAGCTGAGCAAGAGAGGATCAGGCTTTAAAAACAATGGAGCCTTTCAGCTGAGCTGGTTCGAGGCCGCCAGTGAAAGCGAGGAGGAAATACATCACCTTGCGGATCCGGGCTAATTCCGCTATCCGCTCCCCAAATTCCTGGGCATCTGCCTCATTGCACTCCACCTCCTTGGCCCCTAGCTTCTTCCAGAAGATGCCCACCGGCTCCAGCAGCTGCCGGTTCATCAGGTGGGTGAGATCAGGAGTCCAGTGCTGGGAGGTGCCAGTCACCGTGACCTTCCCAGGTCTCTCCAGCTGCACATCCCAGCGGAGGAAGCGCAGTTTGTGCTGCTGGATGAAATCCACTCGGTAGATGTGCTCATTGGGACGCAGCAGCTTCTCACCATCCTGGGGCCTCACGTTTTTTTGCTGCAGGCTCTGGAATCGCAGCCGCATGCGCCGGGTGAGCTGCTCGTCGCGGGTGAAGGGCAGCTCAAGCACCCCTGCCTCAGCCGCCATCACCTTGGCTGCTCCTCTGCTCCGTCCTCAGCAGTGCGTGGCTCTCCAACAGGACACGCAGGGGGAAAGAAAGATCAGACAGGCCCCTGGAGCTGGTGTTCCTTCTCTACAGCTCCCAGCAGTGCTAGGCAACCTGGGCCAGTGACGCAAAACACCTCTGGGGCTTCCCCTGGGTGCCCTCCCGACTCGTTTGCAGATTCAGAACTGTTGGTGCTGCTGTGCACAATAATCTGTAGGGAAGGGATGTCTGATGTCAGCCTCCCTGGCAAGCTCCCTGACAACCATGGCTCGTTATCCCAAAACAAAGCCAGGGATGCTACCTTGGCAGAGATGAGCGGCAGTGGCTTTCTCTGAGTGTAGGTTCATTGGATAATTCAGGCTGGAATGAGACTCTGGAGGAGTCTGGTCCATCCTACTGCTCAAAGCAGGACTTACTTCAGGATTAAATCATGTTGCTTGGAGCTTCATCGAGTCCATCTCTGAGTATCTCCATGGACAGAGGTCCCACAGCCTCTCTGGGCCCTGTTTCATGTCTGACTGTGCTCATGCTGAAGATAAGCTGCAGCTTGTGCTGCTGTCCTTTGTCCTCTGACAGTGCATCCTCACAAGAGCCTGGCTCCATCTTGTCCACACTTCCTATCCAGGCTGGATGGGGCTCTGAGCAACAAGGCCCAGTGGAAGGTGTGTCTGCCCTTGGCAGGTGGGCTGGAACTAGATGATCTTTGAAGGTCCTTTCCAACCCAAAGCATTCTATGATTCTATGGTTAAGTAGCTGCACACAGCAAAAGCTCCCCTTTCACCTTCTCTCCTCCTGGATGCACTAACACACTTTCCTCCAGACAATTTTGGTGGCCTCCACCAGGCTGTGCCATCCAGGAAAGGACATGAGGGTCCCAAGGGATGAACTGACTATAAGTCAATGAAGAGCAAACCACCAAGACCATCATGTCCTTTTCTGGATAGCACAGCTTGCAGGAGTCAGACACCACACTGCTCCTGCAGCAGCAAGTCAGCACCAGCATCCTGGCGTGGTTTTGCCCCCCATTTTAATGTCTCAATTTCTTTTAATAAAAGCTAGACACATCTGAAGGGTCATAGAAAGGGTGTTACAGAGCCAGATCACACCTAGAGCCATGTAGGGTCAGCCAAGACTCAGGAGATTAGGAAACAGCTCTCAACTAAATTCCAGTACCCCATTCCCACTCAGTGACTCACAGGCACAATGGGAAGCAGGGAGGGACATGGAGAAAGCAAAGTGGAAGGAAATGTTTGAATAAAATAACCTCCTGGGATACACAGGGATTTGCTGGCCTGCCTTATTTTCTTGATGGTATTCCCCCTCCTCATACTTGAGAGACAGTTTCACTGTGTGAAATGGAGCAAGGGACACGCATGGCCTATGTAACACCCTGGTGTACACCAGGAATACATTTTCTAGTAGCAGGGGGACACCTGGGACAAGATCCCTGGACTGATATTTCAGAGATACTAAAACTTGCATCAGCATCTTTCAGCTCTTGCCAGACCCCAAACAGAGACATTTTGCTGTCCAGAAATTTTATCACAATTGCATGTGTAACCATACCGAGGACCAAGGGGCCCATTATTTCTGTCTCTGAGATCTTCAGCAAATAACAAGTTCTTTACTGTGAGGGTGGTGAGGCACTGGCACTGGTTGTTCAGAGAATTTGTGGATGCCCCATCCCTGGAACTGTTCAAGGCCAGGTTGGATGGGGCTTTGAGTGACCTGGTCTAGTGGAAGGTGTCCCTGCCCATGGCAGGGGGGCTGGAACTAAATGTTCATTAAGGTCCCTTCCAACCTATATAATTCTATAAATCAAACCTTTCTGGAAAAAAAAGAGGGGGGAGGTAAAAAAAAGCCTCTGAGGCTTAAAGCAATGGAAAATGAGAAGTCACAAACACCAACAGCCAAATTGCCAAGGGAGGAAAAGCATGCCTGACAAACTGCAATAATGAAGTGTCCAAAGGGACCCAGCCTCTGTTTGGTTGGCATTTCCCAGGGCAGAGCTGGAAGTGGATGGTGAAGAAGGAAGACAACTTGCCCACTCACCCTTGGGGGGATGTTGATGGTGAGGAACAAGCTAAACAACCCTGTTTGTTGTTGTGTTAAACACCCTTGTAATGCAAGCCACAGCAGTCACCATGGCAGGAAGCCTTACTGCTTATCTAGAAGGCAACAACAGCTATCCTGTTCCCATAAAAGGAAAAACCTTGATTTTAATAAAAAATGGGGATGCTGCAAGAAATCCCTGAGCTTGCTGTTTATGCTCACCACAGGAAGCAGAGACTGGAAGAACCACAGCACACAGAGCAGATGTAAAGGTGTGGGGTGGAGGAAACTGTCTCAGACCTGTGGCTGCAGGAGGCTGTGGGTGAAGCAGGTGGTGCTGTCTGCACAGACTGGCTACCTTTTACAGTAAAATCTGGGAAAAGTTGCTTGCAACTTGCTGGTCTCTTGCCCTGTGATGATGCACACCTGTACCAGAGTCTGAAGCCCCCCCTGCCTTGGCTTTCATAGGGCTGACATCTTGCACAGCTGAGGACATGGTGGAGACGGGCACAGACTGTCCAGGGATGTGGCACTGAGCACCTCCTTGCCCCTGAACCTCTCTGCTTGCTCCCCAGGTCTGCAGCCCCTCGCTCTGGTGCAGCTCCTTGGTGGCTTTCTGGCCCACGTTTGAAGGAACTCTGGCACATGGTGCCGTCCAGCCACGGGATGTGCCAGGGATGGATGCTTCGGGCAAGCAGTGGCTTGGGAGGGATGCTAACACCCTGAAATCAACCCACCAGCCCCAGCATGAGGTGTCTCAGTGCCAAGGCGGGGACACAGCAAACAGCCAAAGAGAGGGAACACCGTGGGAACGAGGGAAACGGGGCCAAACGCTGCAGCTGAGCATCCTGAGTTTTGTACTTCTTGCTGATTTTTAGATTATTTTGGAATTCAAAGGGTCAAATTTGGGATCTGAAAAACAGGATGGGATTTGATCCACTGGGTTAAGGAGAAACTTGCCAAGAATTTGGCTGGAGTGTGGTGACTGCAGTCATGATGACTAATTCCCTTTGAAAGACAGTTCTTTTATGGAGGTTATTGCACATTATCAGCTTTTCAGGACATGAGGCATCCCTGAGAACCAGTTTTTGAGCTGGACAAACACAATGCAAAGCCAAGGTGTTGAAAACAGACTCTCCCCTGGCATGGGGAACCACTTACCTTCTGCCACAGAGACTCCCGGGATGCCAGGGAGGAACAGGCAGCCACAAACCAGCAGTTCCCAACCTGGCCCTGGTGTAAGTCATGGGAGCTGATGCCATCCACAAAGAGACGTGGATCATTGCAGATTTCCTGTGGGACAGGAGAAAAACAGACACACTGGCTCAGTGAGCAGACAGGGAAATCAGAAGCAGAGCTTCTGGAGAGAGGAAAGTTCTCTCTTCCCCAGGCTCCATGTAAACCTGACCTGCAGCTTTCTGCCGGCCTCACTCATCATGCTGGTGGCTGAAGGACCCTGTCCTGCCTTCTGCTCTCACCAGGACATGGGCAGCATCATTAGACCTACTCCCTGTTCTGTCCCAGCACCAGTGCAGCTTTGTTATAATTATCCCTGTTGATAATAGTATGCTTTCACACCATTACAAACCTTCTAAGTCTCCTCTTTCAGATGCCTCTACTCTGTGACCGTTTCACAAAGAGTGAGGGAACTGCCCTTCCAGATCCTAGCACAGCAGATGAAAAAAATTCAGTGAGCCAAAAGCTTTGTAGCTGGGCCAGGAGAATTAAACACTCATTCTGCCACCAAAACCAGGATGGTGGATTGTGCACAGACACCATGAATGGAGCAACTTGGGTAGGAGGCAGCTGGGAGGTGAGCTCATCCCTCCAAACACACACCAAGACCACTGGCTTTTCTCTGCCCAGCTCCTGCCAGGATGCCCTCCCTGCTTCCCACTCTCACTTAGAGCCTGGCCAAGAAAGCACTTAAATACCAGAGGGTGAGCAAGCTTCAGGTGTCACACTGCTTTTTTTTAAACATCCTTTCTCCCGATCGATCCAGTTTGTAAGGTCACGTCCAGCTGGAGGCTGGGAGCAGATGGGACAGTCAAAGAGATGAAAGAACCTTTTCCCCTTTGTTATTACATTTAATTTGAAGAGGAAAAAGGAAAATCAGATTATCCCTCTTCCCCCACACCTCCTAGTTTTTCAGGCTGGTTGGACCCAGAGTCATATGCCTCCCCCCTCCCACTTTGCATATGAGGACTTGTATTACCTCTGTCCATAGATTCATGGAAGGGTTTAGGTTGGAAGGGACCCTAAACATCATCTAGTTCCAAACCCTGCACTCTAGGCAGAGACCCCACACACTAGATTAGGTTGCCTAGGACCCCGTCACAGGGAGTTAGAGGAACCATAAGCACCTCCTGCTATTCCCACCAAGCCCAGCCAGCACGAAATACCTCAAAAATAACGTGACACAAACTGGCCGGGATCAGACCCAAGGAAAAGGACCAACCCCCTAATGCTGGTGTTGCAGGATGTTGGATGGGCACTAGGGGGAGGCAAGCTGACACCTGCAAAGGCAGGAGCCACCCGAGCCTCTCGGCATCGCTGAGTGCAGACAGGGATGGGAGAGGAGCAGCGGGGTTCAGCTCCCGTTTCATAGCACTGGGGAAGCACCCAGCAGCTGGGGATGTGTCTGGTGTCTGCAAGATCGGCTCTTCGTCACCCTGCTCTGGGGAGCAGAGGCACTTTCTCTACCCCATCGGAGGACCACAGCTGCCCCTTCTGCCCTGGGGGGGATCTGCAGATTGCAATAAAGGAGTTGCTCGATATTACAGAGACAGGTGAGAACACGAAATCATGAGAAACACAGAGCCACAGAATGGTTTGGGTTGGAAGGGATCTTTTAAAGGCCATCTGGTCCAACTCCCTGCAATAAGTGGGGACATCTTTAACTGGATCAGGTTGCTCAGAGCCCCATCCAGCCTGACCTTGAATGTTTCCTAGGCATGGAACATTCACTACCTCTCCGGGCAACATGTGCCAGTGTCTGACCACCCTCACTGTAAAAAACTTCTTCCTTATAGGTGGTCTAAATCAACTCTCCTTCAGTTTAAAACCACTACTCCTTGTCCTATCCCAACAGCCCCTGCTAAAAAGTTTGTCCCCATCTCTCTTATAAGCCCCCTTCAAGTACTGAGAAGCTGCAGAAAGGTCTGCCTTGAAGTGCAAAGTGGGGCTACCACGCTTCTCTGCAGAAGGCCCACACACCACACTCAAGCCCTAGGACTGAGCCTGGTCCCAGTGAACTCCCAGTGATCCTAAGCACAGAATCACCAAATCAATGCAGTTATAAGGAATTTCTGGATATCATCCAGTCCAGGCCCCCTAATCAAAGCAGGGTCAGCTACAGCAGGTTGCCCAGGACCGTGTTCAGTCAGGTTTTGAACACCTCCAGGAATGGAGGCTTTGCAACCTCTCTGGGAAGCCTGTGCCAGTTTTTGGACCACCCTCGCAGTAAAAAGTCTTTTCTCATGCGTAAATGGAATTTCCTGATTTTCAACTTGTACACACAGTCTCTTGTACTGTCTCTGGGCACCGCTGAGAAGTCTGGCTCTGTCTCCTTGATTCCCAGCTATCCGGTATTTATGGACACTATTAAGATCCCCGAGCCTCCTCCTCTCCAGAGTAAAGAATCACAGAATCACTAGGAAGACCTCTAAGATCATGGAATCCAGCCATTAACCCAGCACTGCCAAGTCCACCACTAAACCATGTCTCTCAGCACTGCATCTGTACTTTTCTTGAATATTTCTAGGGATGGTGATTCCACCACTTCCCTGGGCAGTCTGTTCCAGTGCTTGACCACCCTTTCAGTGAAGAAATTTTTCTTAATATCCACCCCTTGCAAAGGGGAAGGCAGCATTTCCTTCCTGTTCTAATGCTGTGGAACTGATTCTATCAGAATAAGTCTCATCCACAGGTCAGTCTCCCCAGCAAAACCCCCTGAGAAGGTTTGCCACATTCCTTAGACTTACCAATATTGAATTACTTGGATTCTTCAGTCCCCATTGAAGCTGCGAAGCTGCTGAGTTTCCACTGACACATTTTGTACCTGGTCTAGACTGTGTGGCCTCAATCCACTGGGATAACATTCCCTGTGTGCTCTGGCTGTAGTGAGATGGGAGCCACGGACCAAGGCACTGCTTCAGCCAGGCTGCAGTGACCCCAGGATTGCAAGGAGCACAGCGGGGCCCTGGTGCGTGATGCAAAGCACACTCAGAGCCACGGAGCACCATGCCCACCTGCAGAGGTGGGTGATGAACAAGGTATCAGTGGGAACTAGGTCAAAAAGCCAAGAAAAGCTTCGGAACATTTAGTGTTCCTTTTCCTGTGAAAAGTGCTGTAAGTGATGACGAGCTTGTTCTGCAGCCAGATGGAATTACAGGGCCTGGGATTTGTATGTGCAAAGGGAGGAGAGAAGCAGCGATTCCCTGATCAGAGAAGGTCATGACCTTGGTTTCCTCCCCTCCCTCCCATGGAACAGACAGAAACCAGGTGAGCAGTAACATTTATCCGGGCAGCAAACACCACATCACCCTCCCAGCACCACAACCCCGAGAGAAGAGGGCAGCACACCAACATTTACACCCACACACACCCTGGGGCCTTCTGGGTTCAGGCTTCAGCCGCCACAGAACCAGCTCAAACTGCCTCTTGCCACTCAAAGCTCCAGCAGACAGGGAGTCCATCCTGTCCTTTATCACAGCCAGATCCTGGGTCCTGGCTGCTCCTAGTCTGGACACAGATGGAGAACAGGAAGGAACAGGGAGGGGAAGCCAAAAGCTATGGCTGCAGAGAAGCTATGACTTTAATGTGTTGTTCTTAACTCTGCCTTGGCCAAGGGAGTCATCCACGTCTCTTTACCCCCAAGGAGAGCCTGTCTTGGAGGGTCCCAAGAATCACAGAATCATTGAGACTGGAAAAGCCCTTAAGATCACCAGGTCCAACCATTAATCCAACACTTCCATGTTCACAACTAGATCACGTTCCCGAGTGCCACATCCACATGTTTTTTGAACAATTCTGGAGATGGTTATTCCAAGAATCCCAGGCACCCTTAGAGATGATCTGCCCTCCCTAAAACTGTCTGCTGAAATGCCTCCTGAGCTCCAGGCAACAAAAGACAATTTAGAGAAAGCCTGTGCGGATGGTTCCATGGAAAGATTCAGACTGACAGCAGAGAAAGGGCCAAAATAGTGATTCAAAGTTCTGGTGATTCATATCCTTCCTCCTCCAATGGATGTGGGACAGAGGCAGAAATCAGAGCCAGAGCAGGTCCCTGTCGATGAGGGGCTGATTGCAGAGGTCTGGTTTATGAGAGCCCAGACTGGGACAGTTTGCTCCCTCTGGCTTTGGGTTTTTGAAGTCCATTAAGAAAAAAAAAAAAAAAAAAGACCCAATCAGAGCAATTATCCTGTACTTTTTTGCTTCCCACCCAAAAGCACGTGGTCTTTCCCTCTGCTCTCCCTTTTGATACACTTTCCCAAAATGCACATAATTTTCTTCCAAATGCATTTAAAGCAGAAAATATCTTCCTCGCCTTCTCCAGCCAGTCCAATTCCACACAGGGTTTTAAGGAGAAAATCAGTCTCTAATTGGCTTTATAATTGGTGACTGTTTCACCATAAATGTTTCCCGGTGCAGGTTTCTGAGATTCAGATTCACTGGGGATCTGGATCATATCAAACCAGATGTGGGGCGGGAAAAAGCTATGGCAGGAGGAGGAATAACCATGGGAGATACAACGTCTGCTGCATGCCAGGACCATTTTTCGCTAACAAGATTTTGCAAGGAACAGACCAGTCTAATTTCATTGCAGAGCCTGGCTGTTTCAGAACAATGCCTTCACTCAGACTTGCAAAATCAGCAAAATAATCTATTAACATGGCTGCGCTTCCTCCCTCCCTCCCGGCCAACCAGGAACTGAAAGGATCCTGTCTTAAATGTCGTTCACACAGACAAGAGAGCAAGAGGCGCCCAAGCATGGTGAGCAATGGTGATAGGGCAGACACAAAGGTCCCCCTGCTGCCCTGGCGCCGGTACCTGCAACTGGGATGTGATTTTGCAAAAAGGGGAATTAAAAAAATTTGCACCAGGGTGACAGAGGAAAGGGAAGTGGAGTGAATTCAGAATACCAGGGGTCTATGCTTTCAGATGGATTATTATAGGATCATAGAATCATGGAGTGGTTTGGGTTGGAAGGGACCTTAAAGATCATCTCTCTCCAACCCCCTGCCATGGGCAGGGACACCTTCCACCAGGACCAGATCGCTCAAACCCCATCCAGCCTGGCCTTGAACACTTACAGGGATGCGGCAGCCACAGCTTCTCTGGGCAACCTGTGCCAGTGCCTCACTGCCCTCACTATAAAAAATTGTGTTGTTATATCTACTTTTAATCCATCCTTTTTCAGTTTAAAACCATTATCCCTTGAGCTATCGCTACAGGTTCTACTAAAAAATATATACTTGGCAGATCAGCTTCACACACACAGAAGGGTAGGCTCGGTTGGGAGTATCTACACCCTACAGAACTGTTTGTGGGGGTTTGTATTGCCTCAGTCAGGCATCCCTAATGCTAATCCACTCACAGTATCTCAGTGTATACACATTTGTATTGTTATCAGCTCCCACACCATGCAGAGGGCACTGGACACTCCACCCACAGCAAACAGGACTTGCTTGTGAAGGGACGCATCCTGAAAACACGCTCCCCACAAACTCCCTGACTCAGTTTGTGTCCCACAGCACCATGCTGTGGCATTTGTTTTGGCACCAGGAAGAATGGGGGCAGTGGTTTTTTTTGGCACCAGGAAGAGCGGGGACAGAGGCAAACAAGTTCTAAAGGTCAATTTGCAGGACCTTGACAGGTCCCTCTGCAGTTTTATCTTCTGGGTATCCAAAGTACAAAGGCACCAAAAAGGGATAAAGCAAAGAACTGCTTTGGCTTGAAACTACATGCATCAAGCCCCAGACCTGGAGGATCATAGTCATGCAGGTACCAGTGAGGGATCACGAACCACAGGCAGGAGCCCTGAGGATGCTCCACATCTTGCACCACTTTTGAGCCATTAGTCCCCACCCTGGAGGATGCAGTGGTGGGGCCATGGTGGTGGAAAGGGAGGAGCCTATTCAAGTAAGTCCTGCCATGAAAAACTACACTATTTCAGGAGGAAAGGTCCAAACCCAGCCATTCATTACAGAGGTAACGTGAAATCCTGGAGCAAGCTGAAGTGGCCACGAACTCAGCTGCACCATTTCTGCCTCCAAGCAGCATAATTCAGCAGCTGCCCTGCTTGAATCCCAAATCCTGTGCCTCACTGAAAGCCAACCTTCTAAAACAGGATTTAGAAATCTAATTTGTGCAGTGGGGTTTTTTTGTTGGTTTTGTTTGTTTGTTTTTAATTATCCTAAGAGTCAAGTTATTGATGGGAAAAGAAGAATAAGAAGCTGCAAAGGAAAACTGCCTCCGCGCTCCATTGTGTATTTCTCAGATCAAAATCTCCTCACTGGTTTTCTGCGGGGACACCTCCCACACCCCCCTGAGCCATCCTCTCTCCGTTTCCATGTCCCAGGGCAAGGAAATACCCTTTGGTTTGCAATTGTGTTAAATTCACAGCACCTCCATTCAAAAACAGGATTTGACCTCACTACGATCTAAATTAATCGCTGACTATGAAATGATGATGAAAAATGAGGTTATCATGAGTTTAAGCCATTTAAAGAAACTACGTTCAGCCCACGCCTGTTCTGGTTATTCATACACTGGGTGTAGCTTTGCAAACAGAATCCTGCTTTATGAGAAAACCACCCCCTAGAACTGTGGAGTCATGAGCTTCTGCTAACTGGGAGAAGGGACATTAATTCTTATGTAACTCTGTCAGTGGCATTTGCATCAGACCACAGTCAAAATTTAACCATCCATGACCAGTCCCCATTCAGATGGTATGCTCATCCTTTTCCTTCTTGGAGGGGGACTGGGAGGAATGCATCACTGAGCAGTGGCTTCTTCCCAAAGATACAGAAATACCAAAGATGCCTTGTTTTATATTTCCACTCACACACACTCACTCACAACTTTGACACAAACTCTTACACACTCAAACATTCTTACACACCCACATACGCTCTTCCACACACCCAAAATCCCATCCTCTCTGAGGGCTCAAAGATTAGAGCTCACAGGCAGTGCAGAAACTCCCAGCTTGCACCAAGATTAAAACCCTTGGCTGAGTCAGAGTGTGTATCCCCCTCTGGGACCCCCAACATAAAGAGGACATGGACCTGCTGGAGCAAGTCTAGAGGAGACCACAAAGATGCTCAGAGGGCTGGAGCGGCTCTGTTATGAAGACAGGCTGAGAGAGTTGGGGTTGTGCAGCCCGGAGATGAGAAGGATCCAAGGAGAACTTAGAGCTCCTTCCGGTGCCTAAAGAAGCTCCAAGAGAGCTGGAGAGGGACTTCTGACAAATGTGTGGAGTAACAGGACAAGGAGGAATGGCTTGAATGGCTTTAAACTGAATGAAATCAGGTTTAAGTTAGATAATAGGAAGGAATTCATTCCTGTGAGGGCAGTGAGGCACTGGCACATGTTTCCCTGTGAATGCCCCATCCCCAGGACAGGTTAGGACAGGGCTTTGAGTGGTGAGGAACACATTCAGTGCAGGTATCTGGGAGAGCAGCTGCAGTTTGAGCTCTGGAGGGAGGGAACCCAAGCCCGAGATAAGAGGCTGTGAACTGCTGACCGAAGAACAAAGGGCACCTGGGGCCCGTCCACAAGACCGGACACTCAGAGACTCTCCAGGCTTTCCCATGCTTGGACTGTGAGAGGATAAAAACCTAAGGTTTGCTTTGTTCGGGGTCCCTCCTCAGAGGCACCAGCTCGGGCCATTATTCTATCACTGCACCAAGATTAAATCATTTTAATGATCCAGATGTCTGAGACTCTGCTAGGGGAAAGCTGAGGTCACGGTAAGGAAACCTGGTCTGACTGTGAGTGTAGGGAGTCAGGTGGGGCACCCATTGTGTCGCTGCAGCCGCCCGCTGCGAAGGGGGTCCGGTCCCTGCTCAGGGGGTGGGAGTGTGACTGCCAGAGCGGCTCCTGGACGGTCAGACAGGAGCCAGGTCTAGTGGAAGGTGTCTCTGCCCATGGCAGGGAGGTTGGATCTGGGTGATCTGGAAACCCAGCTGCTCTGTGATTCTACGATCAGCAGCTCTGCGATTGCTCCGCAGGTGGAATGTGCCCCTCCAGCAGCCCTGAGCCCGGTCTGGGAGGATTTGCACATTCCCTCCCACCGAGCTCAGAGGCAGAGGATGGCCAGGGCTCCTTTCTGCGACGCCCTCTGCTATTGTTCTGCTCCTGCTCATCACCAATACAGCAATTTCTCGTCACCAACACGCAGCTGCATGAGGAAGCATGCAATGAATCTAATCCAGGGATTTTACCGTCGCTTTGGCTTTTAAGGCCACGTCCTTCTGATGCTGAGGACAGAGCAGACTGGCTGGAAATTTCTTATCAAAGGCTGCACTCACGCCGAGCAGCTTATCAACCCCAGTCCTCACTGGGGCTAAGTGGGAGAGTGTGTTTGCCTGGCACCATGAGGCCGTGGCCCTGGGAGGATCCAGCGAGACCTGCTGGAACACAGCCAGGGTCAGCATCACATCTAATGGGAGTAGAGACCTTTTAAAATAAGTGCAACTAATAACCATGAATCTCTTGTTCATCCTTGAGGGATGGGGGGAGCCTATGAATGGCTTAAAAATGTAAAAACAAGGTCAATTCAGAGATTCCATTAAATGATGACCAAATCCTTTCCTGGCAAGGAGCAGCCAGACTGGCAATCAGCTCCAGTTTTACTGAAAACAGCAGATAAATTAACAGGCAAGTGGCTCAGAAATTCTTAAGCCGAGAATGTAAAGGTCTGGAAGGATTTCAACCTGTGTGATGGACCCCAGACAGAGTCTATTGACTGTTCAGAGGAGACGATCCTTCAATCAATCCAGCAGCACAGAGAAGCCTCAGAGTCAACACTAACCTCAAGCATTCTTTAGGCGACACCAAAACTGAGAGAGACAGGCCAAGACACTGCAAAAAGCTCAGCAAAGACACCCCTGGAGCACAGAAGTTAGTATTTTAGTCTTTCTGGAAGAAAAACCTCCAAGTGGGACACCAGAAGGTTTCTGCACCCAATGGCCATTGCCAATGTAAGTGCCTCCCTTCCAAATTCTTGGTGAGCTTTGGAGAGCAAAGAACTGCAAGAACTTAACCTCTGTCTTCCCCACTATCTTCACTCTTGTGTTTCTGCCAGCTTCCCAGCCTGCACCACACACTGGGGAAAAGACCTTTTAGTGCAGAAACTTGTGGGCAGGGAAGTGCTGGTTCTGCTTTTAGTGAATTAGTTCATTGACTCCTTTCCCCTTCCAGGAAACCCCCAAGGGGATTGATTGTATAATCCTCACTCAGCAAGAGAAAAGGGCTAAGTGCTCAATAATGTAAAGAAAAGTGGAGCTAAGAGATGCCCTCCCATCCTGCAACACCTCCTCCAAAGACAACAGCATCCAATTCAGGAGACAGTGGACATAATGTATCCTGCATGATAGGACAAGGGAGAATGGCTTTCAGGGGAAATAGGGTAGATTTAGATTGGATATTAGGAAGAAATTCTTCCCCATGAGGATAGTGAGGCAGTGGAACAGGTTGCCCTGAGAAGCTGTGGATGCCCCATTCTCTGGAAGTGTTGAAGGCCGGGCTGGATGGGGTTCTGAGCAACCTGGTCTAGTGGAAGGTGTCCCTGCCCATGGAACTAGAGCATCTTTAGGATCCCTTGTAACCCAAACCATTCTATAATTCTGTGAGTGGGCAAAACCCCTATACAAGTCAGAGTAGATATGTACCAGGACAGCTAGGAATGGCTATTGAAAAAACCCTATTTTCTAGGTTTCTAAACCAAGATTTCTCTTGTCTGTCTGGAAAAAAACCTCAGGGCTGTGACTGAGAGCATGTCTCCCCAGGGCCACAGCAGGGCTGAAAATGCCATGGTCCTAGTGCCCTAAGATCTCCTACTTCCACAACCCTTCCCAAAACATCTGGCCTGTCTCTGTCCCCCAAAACTACTCTCTCAGGCTTTCCCCTCCAAATGACATTGCCTTCATCCAGATAAAATAATATTACCATTTAGCAAGAATCTACCTTTATGCTATTTAATTGGTGACAATCTCCCCTGACAATTAATTCCTGCAGAGAGAATTCAGCACTTGCAAGTAAATACTGGAGAGAGATAAAAATACTGAGAAGCAGGGATGGAGGGCAAAACTCTTCCCCTGAAGATGGGAGGGTGTAGACTTCACCCAACAGAGTTTCTCTGGTGGTTGCCACCATGCAGACTTGAACTCACAGTGCAGGGACGCAGCTCAGGTTGGACAACAACCACACGTCACCTTGAGCCACACAGTCACTGTGACAACAGCCAGCTTGGAAACCCTTGTGTTTGTCACAGCTTCTCATTACAGCAGTTTTGGCTCAGCTTGGAAACCCTTGTGTTTGTCACAGCTTCTCATTACAGCAGTTTTGGCTCAGCTTGGCACTGAGATCCCACCTGGAGCCCTCCAAGCATCTCTGGGATCTCATGTCCCAGCCACTTAGCATCTTAGGGATGACCATGAGGTGCTCCCGCAATGTCCTGCAGCACACTGCCGTGGACAGGAATATGCTCAGCACACAGCAGCCCACCTGCCTCCCAGAACAGGGAGGAAAAACCTGTCTCCATGCTCAGCCTTGCTCCCTGGAAAGAGCTGAAGGACCAGAGCATGCAGCTCATGTGGTTCAACATCACACCTGCGCTTGATGTAAGCCTCTCACCAGGCTTCATTTGCTTCCCACAGGTGCAGTGACGCCCAAATTTGTCCTGGCTGGTGACCTGTCCGAGCAGCAGGTCACAGCTTGGCAGGCTGAACCTGAACCAAGTGGCCCCCTTGCTGGGGAGAGACAACAAGCCCTGGGTAAGGCCCAGAGGTATTAAAGACAGACCCTAATCAAAGCCCAATCCCATGGCATCACGGGAAGCACTCTGTACCCAAGAAGAGAGCTTGGGACAGTGATAGTTACAAGAGATTAACTCTTCTCCCAAAGGGTAGATGAGTCTCTTCTACCTTAGTCCATCATAATTTTTTCCACAGGGGATCAACAGACACAGCAGATGCCCCAGATCTCCCCCTATTTTTGCTATCCATCCTGCACCTCATCCATCCCCTTCTACTCATCTTTGTGCCACCCCTCCTTATTTACCCTCCTCCCAAACACCCCGCCCAGCTCACCCAATGCACAGATCAAACCTCCCACTTCCAAGGTGCACTCCCAGTATTCCTGTCCCAAAAGGGGACAGCAAAACTCAGAGCTCCAGGATCAGCCTGAGATTTCTGCTGGGAGTGGTACTACCTGCCTGGATTCTGATCTCCCTCTCCTTCACATGGCAGCACACAGAACACAAGGGAAAGGAGTTTCAAGCAAGGTGTTGGGATTTGGGCTAAGCTCAAAAGTTCTGTTTAAGTTCTAATGCAACAACCAAGTGCTGCTGCCAAAAGGAGCCGCTGATGCTGCCTGAGTGAGCTCCAAAATCTGCTTTGGCTAGGCAACGAGCAGCCAGCTTTGTTTTTAAGTGGATTCACTAAACAAGGCTCTTCAGGACCCCCTTCCCTGCTCAGGCTGATGCTGTGGTTTCCCTCCCTCCCTCCCAGTAATTGGCTTTCTGGCTTCGCCGGGCCGCATCACGAAGGCGTCCAGCAAACAACCACCGGAGCCAAAACGCGATTAGAGGGCTCAAACAGCTGCTCCCTCTGCAAAGATCTGGCATCCAGAGCAGGGCTGGAGGCCAAGGAAAGCAGGGAGGGAGGGAGGACACCCTGCTGGAAATAATAAGGCTGAGCCCATTCCAGGAAAGGCTGCAGTGCCGGATGCAGGAGGAAGTTGAAGCAAAACAGCCTGGCCAGGGAAGGGACCAGAGCTGTTCCTCAGCCTCTCCTTTTCCCCTCTGCCCAGAAAAAACTCGAGCAAAAAGGGAAAGCACTGTAGAGATTGGGGGTTTTGTTGTTTTGTTGGGGGTTTTTTGCCAAAGCAGCCTCAAGCTTTGGGAGTGGGTGGCGGAACAGAAAGGATGTTGGAAGAACAGCTGGGAAGGTAGAGATGCACACACGGAGGATGGGCTGTTTAGATCCATATCAGCACCATGTAAGTATATGGAAATAAGATCCTGCCTCTGCCAAAGCGCATTCCCAGCACCCCAGTGAGTTCCTACAGCTACTTTACACATGCAAGTGCTTTATCTGAAAAATCACAGAGTGGTTTGGGTTGGGAAGGACCTTCAGGATCACCTAGTTCCAACCCCCCTGCTGTGGCCAGGAACACCTTCCACTGGACCACATTGCTCAAAGCCCCATCCAGCCTGGCCTTGAACATTTCCAGGGATAGGGCAGCTACAGCTTCTCAGGGCACAACTTATCTCATACGTCTGATTTCTGTCCTTAGATCACAAGTGACAGCTTTTCTGAGAATGCAAGTGGTTGTTTTTAATAGTGGACAGATTTTATTTCCGTTCTCCACCCACTCTGTTCTCACAACAAAGCCAGAGACACGATGAGCTCTTATGTTTTATCCCAGTTTTAGCTGAAACTCTCCAAAACAACCCACGGCCATGGCCCTGAGAGATGGAAGTGTGTACACACCATCCCTTCCCTGCAGACAGTATCCCTGGGACTGGGGACTCCGTGTCTGGGTAAGGAAATCCCCAAAACAGCATCTGCCAAAAGCTGGGAGTATCACTACTTGTTTTTTTTCTGAACAAGATTTAACTGTGACAGCCTAAGAAAAGATCTGCTGGTTGTAATAGAAAGAAGATGCTGTGGGTTAGTAACGGCACCATGCCATTCACTAGCACACAAGCAGAACAGATGATTTGAACTTCATGGACATTTTGGACCCTATTGAATGCTGCATTAACCTGGAAAAGCTGGAAGTGATTGCTTTCTTGCACAAGATGCTGGGATTTTTCCTGGACTCTCTCCCTTAGAAAGGCAGTAGGAATTCAGGCAGAATCAGGTCCAGCAACTAAAAATGTCATTTTGCATTATCTGCTGGCACAAAGCAATTCTCCCTGTGAAATTTTGTTACTTTTGCTGAAATGATCAACTGAGAGAAAGAACCTAGAGAAATGCTTTTGAGAAAGAGGCTACTGGAAACTTCAGCAGTAAACGGGGCAGGTGTGAGCTCAAATTCTTTTTTTAATGGCGATTTTGTGGTCAAGGCAGCTGAGTAGGTCTGATCAAAGAATCCTACCAGACAGTGGCATCATGAGTCTGCTACTGCTCAGCATGCATTCCTTCTGGTGCCCAAACTGCTGGCAAAGTTCCCTTTGTCTGGTGCAGAGGCAGCAAAACAAGGACCACTTCTATGTCTCGTTAAGCCACAGGACCTTGCTGGCACATGGGACCCACTTCCAGCCTCCGTTCCCACTGACAGCCCATGCCAGAAAGAGCCCTGGTTCAACGTTCTATGCTAATTGCTTTAAGGGTCCCTTCCTACCCAAACAGTTCTATGATCCCATGAAACTGCAAAGCTAGGTGGCTGGAAAAAGTCTGAATTCACTTCATGCTTCAGCAGGGATGGGTTCGGACTAGGTGAGCATGGACACCTTGCAGGTGAGGTTCAGAAAGCTTTCTAAGAAACACTCCCACAGGTAGGAAGCTACAGCTTCCCGGGGCACAACTTATCTCCTACATCTGATTTCTCTCTACAGAGCAAGGCAGCAAGAGGATAACACCTGCCTGAACACCAAGGGCTGCAAAGGAGATGAAAGCCTGAAAAGCACATGGAGACAAGCTCTGAGAGGCTCAGCAGAACACAAGCAATCTTGGTCCCTCTACAAAGGGACCCAACCCTCCGTCTTTGGACATGGGGCTGAATTAATATGTGTGACCCGACTGCAAACCAGCAAGGGAGTCTCAAATACATCCCCACCTTTTAGTCCCAGAGAAAAGTTGCTTAGAAAGTCTCAGCTATCACCTGTCTGCTGTATAAATGGAATGTGCAAGGTGTGCTCATGTTGGCCCCCACAGTGAGACCAAACCATGGTCGGCCCTGTCTTCAGAAGGCAGCAGTGCACAGCGCCTCTTTTCCTTCCAGCAGACAAGGGGAATAAACTCAAACACACACAGGGCTTTGCAGAAACCCAGTGTTCAGGCAGAGCTGGTGTGGAAGAGACAAAGGCAGAGCAGAGGGAAGCAAGACCTCCTCCCACAAGGAGCCTGGTGGGATGCTGGGGGCTCAGCCCCTCTGGCCACACAACAAGAGTCAGTTCAGCTCCATCTCTCCCTCCACACAAAGCCCTTTTGTCCACCCCCCTCCAGACTGCCCTGGCCCAGACAGACACAGCACTGTCTTGTGGAAGGCCAGCTGACTTTCTGGGCTGTCAGCAGGGGTGAAGACGATGACGGCAGCTCAGGCAACCCTACAACACTCAAATGCCACCAAGTCACATGTGGAAAGGCACAGGCTGGGCAGAGAGGGCTGCTGCTCCCCACAGGGAAGGAAGTAACCTCAGGTGTGTGAGATGCTGGGATACTGCCACTCCCCAACCACAACTATCATTGCTACCTGGAACTCCTTGTGCTTCATGGCAGTCAGAGCACTGGTCTCATGGTCAACTCCAAGCAGATGGCTGTGATAGGACATACAAATTCCCCACAGTGCCCTCAGGTCCTGATGTGCACCCTTTGGGCTGGCACTGAGGCCAGCAGAAGAGGGACTGGCAACACTGGGGACAAGCAGTGTTATCCCCAGCCTCCCACAGCCTGCCTTCATGACAGACACAGAAGCATGGTGGAGAGGCAGAGTGCTTTTTCCAGAGGACATGGTTTTTGCACAGAAGAGGAAGGATGGGTGCGACCACCCCTTCCCCAAAGATCCCAAAACCACCTCACCTACCCAAAGCTTATCTTCTTTTCCCTTTCCGAATGGACCACCAAGAGTATTCTAGTGCAAGGTGTCCCTGCCTGTGGCAGGAGGTTGGAACTAGATGGTCTTTAAGGTCCCTTCCAACCATCCTGTGATTCAGAGATAACACTCTGCCTTGCTGGACCCACCAGCCTGACAGGAGCACACAACACCAACCCAGCTGCAAACCATCTCTCTGATTTATGCATGGGGAAACTGAGTCACAGAAAAGCCTCCTTTGCTCTTGGACCTCACTGGATGCAGAAAAGCCTGGACCTGAGTGCAGCAGGTCTTCCTGGCACCCAAGAGGCTCACAATATCAGGTCTGGGCAAACAAACACTGTTGGGGAGATGAGTCATCAACTGGGTCTTGACAGCCTTGGTGAAGCGTGCACTGTGCATTTTTAGGAATGCCTGAGAGCAGAGATGGTAGAAAGCAGTGTGAAGGGACAAGGGGATGGGTGCACTTACTTTGGGTCGTTTCCACTGGATGCCCTGAATCCTTGACTTGTAGAAGAGCGAGTCGTCGTTGGCGGGGAAAAGCGGGTCCTCAAAGAGCTGCTTCCGCCGCTGGCACTCCTTCTTCAGAGAGGCGTAGCGCTGGTTCTCGTACGGCTTCACCGAGGAAAACATCCTTCCCCACCGGCTCTGGAGGACAGGCAGAGCAGGAATGAGATGGGGCAGGGTCTGGCCAGGGACACTGAATCCTCCTCTGCGGCATCTGAGCAACGGGACCAAGGCATTGTGGCTGAAGACAACCACCTCTGAGGCCAAGAGTACCTTGCTGATCCCCCGGGACTGGGACTCCCATTTACCCCCCCAAGCTGGCCAAACACACCAAACCAGGCATAGCAGTAGATGATAACTGGTGTCCTGCTTCTTAACAAATTTGTAACTCATCTGGGAAAAACACAGCCCTCAGAGGCAAAGGAGGAAAAGGCACCCTCTGCAAGATGGGGGCGCACAGCTGTGGGGGCTGAGCCCTACCCAGAGTACCCCCACCACGGAGCCTCAACTCACAAGATCATGCATTTCATGATTTTGTCAGAGACGCCAATTTCTCAGCAGGCTTTATCAGATCTGGTTTTAATTAAAAAAAAGGTCTCCTGGCAGAGCACCACGTGTTTCTGGATTAATTACTTGTTCCTGACAAGCGTCTTGCTTCCAGGGCAGAGATGTGAATTTAGCAATCCAGACAACAGCAGAAAACCACTGCCCCAGAGAGAGATCAGCACCTCTCCATCACCCCTGCCTTTTGGTCACTGGGTACCAGCCCATTTGCCCAGCCACAAGGAAAAGGGGTGGTCTGCATAGTTTCCCACTACTTAATCACAGATTTTTTCCAAAAGTCCTTCACTAATGTTTCTCTGTATTTGTTTATAACAGCCATGTACAATCCTTATCTCTCCCCAAAATGTGATGTCCTTTTTCAAAAGCTGACCGTTAGTGACCTCAGTTTGGAAATGTCTAGTGTGGTTTCCTAAAGAAATGGGAATGTGTGTGCCACATAACCATAGAATCATGGAATCATTCAGGTTGGAAAGGACCTCTAACACCACTTATTCCAATCGTTAACCCAGCACTGCCAAGTCCACCACTAAAGCACGTCCCTAAGTGGCACAATCCCGGCTTTGGTCTCCAACATGGTAAGACTAAGGGTGCCCCATCCAGTGGGTGGATGCATCCAGCAAGCTGACCTCTCATCCCTCCTAGTGAGACATATAGAAACCATATGCTTGTTGTGGTATTATCACATGTGGTGGGATAATGACGTTGTGATAATGGCTAATTGGAAGCAGCTAATTTGTAAACATCCAAAATCCCAAGGATTATATGATCACTTACAGCTGGCACCAATTTAAGCAGCAGTGTCACATCCCTTGTTAATGAACCGCTAGGATTAGCTGAAGGAAAGTAGGTGTCTGAGAGCTACACTAATGCCCATTCTGATCAGAGCAATGCTCCAGGAGTGCTGCGCACCCAGCCAGCCTTCTTTCCTCTGGGAGAGACAACAACACTTCACTTCTGCAAAGCTGAAGAGCAAAGCACAGGTTTTAATTGACAGTATTTATCAGCTTGATTAGCAGCACAAGTGCTCATCACTCAGAGCTTAAGTGAACCCAAAATAATCCCCTTGCTGGCTGCTCCACAGGTCTCTGCTACTGAGGACGAGTTGCTGAGGCAGCTTGTGGGGATTTTCTCCCTGCCATCAGTACCAGATGCTTTGTAGGATCCCAGATGCTACAAAGAGGCCCAAGTGCATCACCTGCCCTCAGAAAAGCCTTAAAAATCAATGGCCTGATATAAACCTCCAAATAATACACCAAATTTGTGTAAAGGCTTGTGGAAAGGCTGACAGCCTCAGTGAGCAGTCGGGGAATGCACCCAGTAGTCCTATCCACGCTGCTAAGAAGGCCAGGGAAGGTGCTGGCCTTCAGATCTCCAGCAGAGGAAGGGGTGAAAAATAAGGGAGATGTACCCGGGGAGGTCATGGGGACATCTGGGCACTGAACGAGCTCCTTTTGAGCGACAATCAAAAGGACTGTCAACAACAGTGATAGCACTCATTGCTACAGAGAGACACAGAGAAAGCAGCAGTGCTGGGAAGGGATGGTTGGCAACTGGCTTCTGCAGGAATACAACAGGCTGAGAGAGGAGGAAGATGCTGTTGGCTGACATGCAAGATGAATGGCTTGGGCTGGTGCACAAACTGGGCTGACAGACAGGAAAGGATATTTCCATGGGAGGTTGTGCAGGAAGAACCAGTGAGATTAGGAAGGGAGCCTGGAAAGGAGGGGAGGAGGGAGGTCTGGTGCCTTCCTAAAAGCCACACTCAAGTTAAAGGCAGGAGTTTCGGGTTTGGTGTAGGAGATGCTGGATGCTGCTCTGCAGCCTGTACCGTGGCCAAGGGCTGGCACTTTGGTGCTCATTCATAAAATTACTGCTACACCCTGCAGCTTGGAGCTGTGCTTTCCAATGATCCCTGCAACACCAACTTTCACAAGACACCCTCAGCAATATCCATCCATCCCTATGAGAACAGGACCGTGGTTATCTCAGCCAAGGAGTTCCAGACTTTCTGATGCCCAAATTTGCCTGAATTTTGCCCTGCTAGCCCACCCCACAGTGACTGTCACCTTGCCAGCCATCTGTCCTCACTGCAGGGCTACTCTCACATGACAGTGTGTAGATGGATTTGAGTTACAAAGGAAATGCCAAGCAGAAGGGGAAGGGATACTGTTCAGGATCATTTAGAATAACAAACAAACAAAAGAAACCAGCTTGCAAAATAATTAAAAGGAAGGGGTAGAGGGAATGTTCTTAGGGCAGTGTTAAAATTCATTACTCTCTCTAATTTGCAGCATTTCATGCTTACCAGGCTGAACTTCACCTCTGCCACCTTAAAATGCCCAAAGGCTGTCTAATTACTCTTTGCCTTCTTGCACCAAGCTCAGACGCCCGGGAGCACAAGAACTGAATGTTTTCATGCTTGATTTGAATTAACAACCCTACACTTGCATATGCATGTGTTTGCATGTGAGCAGGGAGGGGAATCTGCACTCACCACTCTTAGCAGAGCTGAATTTCTAGAAACAGTGGTCTGATCCCAACCTCAGTCCTGCCACAAAGGAGTTAAACAAGAAACAATTTTGTTGGAAGATTGAGCCAGACTTATGACTCAGGGGTGTTGTGGACTCCCCTTTTCACCTCCAGCATCAACCAGGTGCTCCAGCTCCTGACAGCTGGTAACAATCATGGCTCTAAGGGCTGCAAAAGGGAGAAGAATTGAAAGTGTTTGCATTGGCCAGGACCAAATACTGAAAGGCTCTTCCTTCCTCCCCAGAAACCTCCTCCTCTCCTTGCCTTCTAGCTCAGAGGCTCCTGCACCTCGGGTAGCTGGCATGGGCTCACCACGCCTGTGTTATCGCAAGGCTGCAGCCTGGCCAGGAGCAAAGCCTCCTTGCTTGTAGATCCTACAGCTGTCTGCCTCCAGCTCAGACAAAACACCTCGTTCTAAAGGACAGGATCTGCTACCCTTCAGCTCCGCTCTCACTGAACAGGAGAGGGCTTCCATGTCACATTGCAAAGGCACAGGATCAGCCAAGCAGAAGATGAAGCAGGAACCAGGCATGTGGCTGCCCAGTCCTCACCCAGGTGCAATGTTACGGGGCTCAGTAGTGGGGCATTCAGAGCAGCAGCCAGGCTTTTTCTAAATATGTTATTTAAACAATTTTTCACAGCCTCCTTGGGTGTTTCCGTTGACAGGCACGGGGCAGCACCAGGGTTATCCTTTCACCTACCAACACAAAAGTCCAGCTCAGCAAAGGAATCCATCCCTGTCGATGCAAGGAGAACTTTACACACTCCAGGACCCAGGGAAGAAGAAGCAGCTGAATTGTCACTCACTGTTTGCACAGAACATAAGATAAGCACTCCCCACCTGTTGGCCAACCATGAACAAAAAAAGCCTCAAGTCATCTTAGAATCATAGAATGCTTTGGGTTGGAAAGGACCTTCAAGATCCCCTAGTTCCAACCCGTCTCACGCAGCTCCTCTGGGAAACTTGTGCCGCTCCCAAAGCCCTTTCCCACTCCCAGCTGTGCATGAACCGCAGCTTTGCTTTGGACCCCAAATGGCATGGCCCAGAGCCAGCAGCACAGCGCAGCATCCTGCATTAGCAATGCCCACGAGGAGTGGAAGCTGAAACCGCACCGATGGAAATTAGAAAACAAGACATCATTTCTTCTCAAATTGACTGCGGTTAACCAGGGAAGCTAATTCCTACGGGAAGTCATAGGTAGCTCATCTCCAGATGTTTCTGAGCACAGTTGGACATCTTTACAGACCAGCTGCTTTAGCCAAAACGCAAATTACTGAAAATTTACAGTGGTTACTTGCTGAAACAAAACTGTTGAAGAACAGAGCACTGAATGTCTCCTTCTGGCCTTTATCTCTTTTCTTCATCAGGTCATATCTCTGTTCTCATTTAAGAGCTAAAAGCTCTGCTAAGCTAAAGGTGAAATAATAATTTTTACTCTTAATTATGTTTATATCAAGCTCTGATTTTAATCAGAGATTTGCTGCAGCACAGATGGCATCCAAATCAGGACACCTTAACATGGCACTTTTCAGCCTGAGGGTTAATCTCACATGAGCACACACAGGCACAAGCTGTTTCCCCTCAGAAACTCAGTGCAGTGGATTTAGCCCCAAAAAACATCCTGATGGGGCTGGGGGCTGTTTGTTCTAAGGGACTAAATACTCTGCGTCAACGTGGCTTTTTTGCAAGCATATAAGTACAGCAAATTCTCCTGATGAACCCTTCTCCTCTATGAAGCAGGAAGAAGCATCACTCTTCCTCTGCAGAGATCCTGGTCCCTTCTGCAAAGCACTCCAAGACTTACAAAGAAAGGTGCTGTCTAACAGCTGGCTATTACTGAAAATAAACTCAAAAAAAATGTCCTTTTGACAAGGGCATGTAGTGATAGGACAAGGGGGAACGGCTTTAACCTGAAAGGGAGTAGGTTTAGATCTAATATCAGGAAGAAATTCTTCCCTGTGAGGGTGGTGAGGCACTGGCACAGGCTGCCCAGAGAAGCTTTGGATGCCCCATCCCTGGCAGTGTTCAAGGCCAGGCTGGATGGGGCTCTGAGCATCCTGGTCCAATGAAAGGTGTCCCTGCCCATGGCAGGGGATTGGAACTAGAAGGTCTTCAAGGCACTTCCAACCCAAACAATTCTATGGTGCTATGAATCAAGAGCAATCTTTCATGAAAAAGTGCATTTGCACCCGGGCCAGGGAAAGGGCGGGGTCACACATCCTGGCAGAAAGCTACTGCAAGTGTCTCTGTAACATCAAAACACGCCTGGCTGTGAGCATCTGCACATCATCAACTGGAGATAAGATGTCACGTTTGGAGGCTGTTTCCGGCAATGCACAGTGATTTTTATCATACTTGCTTTATCTCCTCTGGATTTTTTTCCTCCAGAACATCACTCCTTTGTTGCTTAACAGCAAGATGACTGCACAGGGAGAGACACAGCCAGCTAGCGGGTCTGCATGTATGCACAGGCTTGGGATATTTTCTTCCTGGGAAGGCCAGGGTTAACAGGAGAGTCCGGGCATCCTTGAATACCCATCTCCTTCAGGAGCCAGCTGGGTGTGCTGACCAGGAGCTCCCTTTCTGCTTGGATGACTCACACTGGGTCAGAGGCCTTTGACTCTGGAGTTCCTCATTCCTTGCAGCTATGAGTCACCATTTGCAAACAGAGTCAGATGTTGGAGCTGCAGGGAGAAAAGGCAGCCCCACACTGGGAACACTCTCATAACCCTGTGCTGGCTCGAGCTCTGCCTGGCCAGAGCTTTGCACACAAATCGGGCTTGTGGCACCAGCCAGGCTGGCCCTTCCCTCAGCACAGACTCTAAGATCAGATGGGACCAGGACACAGGTCTGAAGGCATCCTGGCACAGGAAGGAGCAACAAGCTCAAAGCAAAGCTGGTGGCAGCATCTCCCACTGGATCAGAAAATGCAGGAGGCTGGAGGGATGCGGGAATAGCAGGGAGAGGGATGGAACAACAGCAAAAGGTGGTGGCAGAAAAGACAGCCTCAAAAGCAGTGGAAAGAGCAAGGCAGTAACATGCCACCAGGCAGTCAGCCTTGGCTGAGGGAAAGCAGAGACGGGCTGAATATATTCACCACTCAGCATCCAGCTCATCTCAATCCACACATGGTTTGGGGAGAAGAGAGATGCTAAGTGTCAGGTACCTTCCACATGCTCTTTGGTCCCTGAGCCAGCATTGCTGGTTGTGTTAGGTCAGGCTTGTTTCCCAGGCCACAGCAGGGTTAAAAACCCTTGGAGATCAGCAGGAGTTGCAGGACAATCAACAAAAGGTGAATTAATGGGCTTTGCCAGTGCCAAGTTCCTGGAGACAGCCATGACTTCACTAACCCCTCACGCCTCAGCACACCCTGACCCTGGTTAATAATTGTAAGGAGCAGCGCAGAGCGCCAGCAACACCAAAGCACTCCCAAGCTCACTGAGCAGCCAATGCAGCCTCCAAAACACCACCTTTGTGCAGGAGAAGGCAGGAACCTTCTCCAGCACATGACACTGCTCATGCAGAGCAGGTTTTCAGGCACTGGAAAAATACAGCCTAGGAAGGGCAGACTCATACACACAGAATCGAGCCACCTGCACCTATGGTCATCCAGCCACATGGCTCCTGCTTAGCCCAAGAGGGCTGTCACCTGCCATGAGGATCATGTTGAACACAAACCACACACCCCATGAGGTTCCAGAGCTGCTGTGCCCTTCCCAGCATCCATTTTGAACACCAGAAGAGGAGAGGAGAGGATGCTATCTTTGCAGCATGTATTTCTATCATCTATTCAGTGTTTCTAATTGAACAGCTAGACCAGCTCCTTTTAAATCCAGTCACACTGACTCCACTGGAAGCCTTGCACCACATCAATACACTCACACTGGTTTTCTTGACAGATGGGCAAAAAAGCTGTGGTCTAAAGGCAGGCCTGTACCTTTATGAAGTGGACAGAGGGAAGGACAGAAGAGTCACAGGGCAGTGCTTGACGTAGCCATGTGAGCCTTTTTCTTGGGCATTATGGGTCACAGAGGTGCTTATTTAAGAGGCTGAGGAACTGGAAAATCCATTCAGAAAACTCATCATTAGTGCAGATAAAATGCAGCACGTCTCCATGCAAATGCTCTGCCTTCAATAGCTTCCGCAGCCTCCGGGATGATTAAAGCGATTGAACTTCAAGCGACGCACAGAGCCGCGTGCGGGAGGAGCTGAAGAGATAACGGGGCTGCAGCTACTCTGTAGGAGAGTGAGGAGAGGCAGCTGGATCCTTCAAGATCGTCCCTCCCAGGCCAGCTGTGATGTTTGTCCTTCCGGCTGATCCAGAGTTGATCCAGGGCTGCAGCTTCAGCCCTGATCACTTCATAACATGCCCCATCTCTCACTGGGAGTGTTCAAGGTGGGGACGGATGGGGTTTTGAGCAAGCTGGTCTAGCGGGACGTGTCCCTGCTCATGGCAGGGTGCTGAATGAGATGGTTTTCAAGGACTCTTCCAACCCAAACCATTCTGTGATTCTACAACAACACCATCCCCAAGGCAAGGGGTTTCTTCTCTCTCCATCATCTTCACCCCCTGCGGCAGGCAGAGCCCAAAACTCCATCCCCACAGAGGCCTGGAGGTACAACCAAATCCTTCAGGTTGCCTCTTGAGAGGCTTCTGGCCATTCCAGAAAGCTATCCCTTGACCTGCTCCACTTGAGGAGGGATATGATCACCTCCTGCAATTCCAGACGATGGGGGTACCCCACTCTGCTGACAACAGGCTCCACACCACAGGCTTTGCCCCAGCCCTACAGCTGCTGGCCTCAAGTCAGGTCTCAAACCTCTGCCAAGACTGCCAACTTTGGCTAATAAACCATTTTAGGGTTTTCTCTTTGCCTGACCCAAACCTGAATAGAAGCACCAAGGCACTCTGGTCCACTTCTGACTTGGGTCCTCTATGTTCAGTTTTCTCTTTGATAGGCCCTCAACCCCCATGCCAGTCCCCTCCTGAAACCCATATTCTATAAATTCCAAAGCCACAACAGCAAGTATCAGACCACACCTGGGTACTGACTCATAAGAACATTCTCCTTGTCTGTAAAACTTTCAGGATCGCCCAGCCAGATCTGATATTTTGTTATTTAATTTTACCTCCTTTTCCCTCTCTGTCTTAAATGAATTTTTCTTTCTGTGACTAGTCTAAAGCATCATGAGCACAAAAGTCATATTTAAAGGCTTGTAGCAACTGATAGTGCTAGTGCTTTTGAACAGGGTAGCCTCTCTCAGGCAGATTGGACCACCTCAAATCTGTGAGATTTATTAGAAATCCTTGTTACTGGATCCACTCAGCTCTTACAAGCTGAAAGGTCTGAATGTAGGTTCCCACTGTCTTAATTTGAGCTCTTCAAACTGTGTTTCTGCCTTGGACGCTGCAACTCCCCCAGCCTCCCAGCCAGCTTTTTCCCCCATTATTCCTTCATTTCAGCAGTGCTGCCCTTCTCTAAATACAGAGGTAAGAGTTTGCCATACAACCCTTGGAGCAGAAAGGCTGCTGCTTTCTCCAGGCAGGGACTAGACATCAGCTTTCCTCCCCCTCCAGGGAGATGGATACAGGTCATGATGCTGAGCACTGCAGGTTTTCTCCACTCAGTGTTCCAGATCACGGAGTCATGGAATGGTTTGGATTGGAAGGGATCTTAAAGGTCATGAAATCCAACACCTTCTGCCATGGACAGGTACACCTTTCACTTTTCAGATGAGGATTCCTCCTCTTTTGAAGACCTATTGCTCTGCTGCAGCCCAGCATGGCTGGTGCTTGCTACCACGGCTGGCAGCCAGATCCATCACCCTGCCCTCATCCAAAGCAAAATGTCCATCACCGCTCTGATGTCTGTCTGGATTCTCTGCATGAAGCAGGTCTGGCTTGTCTTCAGGAGGTGGCTCAGAGCATGTTCCTAATGCACGCTGAGCAGCAAGCAGGAGAGTGTGGGCTGTGCAGAGCACTCTGGGATGGGGATTAAGCCCCCTCCTCCTCTCCCAGACGTTTTCCTGCTGCAAGTCCTTGCTCTGTATGCCTTTAGATACCCTCATGCTGCAGCAGCCCTGACCTGGAGCAGCGAGTCGCACAGTATGTAGGAGATGTACCCTGTGACACAGGGACGAGTTTCACTCCCCTGCATGGGACAGGCACCTGACACTGTCGCACGCGGACACGAAAGGAACACACACAGACACTCGCTCTGAGAGAGAGAGAAAGACCACCCGGAAGCCGGAAAGCCTCCAGCCCGAGGGGTTTCGTTTATTATATAGACTTTTAGAAAACCTCACTGATTGGATAGTGAAATTACCACCCTTCAAATACATAGGTCCAAGGAGAGATCTGTCAAATGTCTCCGCCTTAGGAGAAGGAATGAAAACATCTTAGCAGTTAGACATAACATGGCTTATGTTTATAGAACAGAGTATGAATACTTTGTCTACAAAATTAAAAACATGGAAGAATTGTAAAAAACAAGGCAACATCACAGCCCCATGTTAGATGCAATAAATCATCACTCTCCTGCTCCTGCATGAAGACCTGCCAGGAAGCCAAAGGCACCAATTACTGGGCAAGCAGCCAGCAGCCACCATCCCCATTCCCATCCTGCACTCACGCAGCAGTGGTGGTCTGGCTCTGAAAAAGTAGAGTTTGCAGCTGCAGCTTT
Organism: Oriolus oriolus; assembly: GCA_013400235.1. Taxonomy (NCBI): domain Eukaryota; kingdom Metazoa; phylum Chordata; class Aves; order Passeriformes; family Corvidae; genus Oriolus; species Oriolus oriolus. The sequence continues at coordinate 460,769 of VXBT01004752.1, forward strand.
TATCAAATCAAGGCTTCCCTTTGCTCATCAGAGAAATCACCTCTCTTAATCACCCCTAAGCAATCCTCACAGTATTTACACATGCTCAGACAACTGGTAGGACCAGCTCTTCAAGGATTTGGGAGCAACAAGCCTGCAAACACTTCATACAAAGCTTTTGATTACCAGGGTGCGCCTCAGAAAAAATAAAACAAATGAACCCCAAACCCTGAAAGACAAACAGACATGCATCCTTCATCTCTATACAGGAGTGGAGGAAATGGAGGAACAGCCCAGGAGGGGCTGGGAAGGGATGGAGTCAACCAGAGCCACCTGCATCCTGCCCCATGGAGGCAGGGAAGCTCGAACCAGTTGAAATGTGATGAGAACTGGGACGGAGGGTGCTCACTGCAAGGGAGGGATGTCTTTTGTCACCCAGAGAAATCACTGTATGGATTACTTGGAGATGTAACAAAAACACCCCAGCAACAACCACAAAAACACAGTGCATCATGGTGTAAGGGAAGGTCAGGCAGGAGCAGAGCTGGAGCTTTGCCCTTTTCACCTGGAGCTCAGAGAGACCTGCCACTGCCTGTCACGCTGTAGCTAAACAGGAAGCAATATTCTGTGTCCCTTTCCCTGATGGTAAAAGCATGGCCCTGCCCTGGTCTGCCGCAGCCTTGTTTGATAGTTATGTCCAGACTGCAGGATAAACCTTGAAGGAATCAACCAGGGCTGCAATCTCCCTCACATAAGGATGAGCTGCAGCCAGGCAAGGAGAAAATTTCATAAAATCAGAGAACCATAGAATTGTTTGGGTTGGAAAGGACCTTATAGATGATCTAGTTCCAATCCCTCTGCCACGAGACATCTTTCACCAGACCAGGTTGCTCAAAGCCCCACCAACCCCGGCCTTGAACACTGCCAGGGATGGGGCATCCACAGCTTCTCTGGGCAACCTGTGCCAGTGCCTCAGCACCCTCACAAGAAAGAATTTCTTCCTAACATCTAATCTAAACCCACCCTCTGTCAGTTTGAAGCCATTGCCCCTTGTCCTATCACTCCACACCCTTTAAAAAAGTCTCAGCTCTCTCACAGCCCCTTTAGGCACTGGAAGGTGCTCTAAGATCTCCTTGAACCCTTCTCTTCTCCAGGCTGAACAACTCCAACTCTCTCAGCCTGTTTCCATAGTGGAGGTGCTCCAGCCCTCTGACCATCCTCATGGCCTCTTCTGGTGTCTTTCCAACACATCTGTCTTCTGCTGGGGGCCCCGACAAGCTGAGAAAGTCCCTGCATGGTAGGGAGAAGGAGCCCTCTCCCACATGGCATTTCAGAGCTTCACATTAAGGCTTCCAGCCTCCCGGCACAGGGCAGACTTAAGGTGGTTGGGATGCTTTATAGTCCCCTCTGCCTTTAACCTTCATTCCCAATGGATGGAAGTCACAGGACAGGAGGGCACAGAGATGATGCTCAGGATGGATGGTGGCAGGACTAAAACTGGTCATTTTTGCGCAAGGGCAAACCAAGGGGCGGGGAGAGCTTTTCTCTGCCAGAGGAGTATTTTAAGGCAAAATGCATCAAAGTGTTATTGAACTGGGACACAAAAGCTGCAGGCAGGGGCTGAGTAGCTCAGCCCAGCCCCTCTGAAGGGCTGGACCAGGCCCAAAGGAGCCAGTCTCTGACCTAGATGCTGCAAACCCTGCGGGCTCCCAGCACGGCTTTGCAGGGGTATCATCTGTCACATCTCCAGTCCAAGAAGATCCCCAAAGCATGAGGATCTGCAATATTGGCTGAAAAACTAATGCATCACGCAGAAAAGCAAAATCTGTGAAGTCTCCTTGGCCACAGAGTGTGGAGCAGAAAGGATTTTTTCCCAGAGAGGGTGAAAACCTCAATGGCAACCATTCCTATTTCCCTCCATGACCTCAGGAAGTCACCCCTATGTCGAAGGGGTGCCTCCTACAGTGTAAGCCAATTCAGTAGGAATAAGCTAAGGGTGAAAAGTCTCCATGGTGTGAAGGGGAGAGCTCAGAGCAGGTAAAGGGTTAATGCAGCCAGACAGATGCTCGACTGGTGAAAAACGTAGCTTCCATGAAGCCACTGGGTCTGTGTCCATTTTCTGCAGTGCCCAGAGCCTGGCCCTTTCTCCCTGGGTAATCAACTGGAAGCGAGCAGAGCCGGAGATATCGCCGCCCCTCATTCCCCACCCGTGACGCTGCCCGCGGGGCTGGGAGATGCAGGAGCACCGTCTGGCCCGGAGCAGGTCAGCACAAGCCCAGCGCCGAGGCTTTGTGCCCCACAGCCCCTCAGAAGAGCAGGTGAAGGTGTGAAGACACAAGTAAGTAAATGGTGCTCGAGCGTGCCCTGCACCACCACGGCACGAGCAGAGGACAACAGGCACCTCTGTGTGGGCTGAGGAGGCTTCTCTGTTGGAAGGGTGTCACCTCTGGACATCTGCAGAGAAAGGACTTGACGCCTCTGGAGATTAGCGAGGAGGAAGAGAAGGAACGCCCAATCCCAGCCTTCAAGGCACAGCTGCATCCTTCTCCTGCTCTCTGTATTAACCTGATGCTGCCCTGCTTGGAGAAGGCATTAGGAGAGGAATCTTGGCATCTCTGGGCAGCCAAAAATATCCAATAATTAATGCACAAGCGTGAGCAGATTTAGAGGATGCACCCGTTCTTGGTATCATCATACCCCAGCACGAACGCTGTCTAAATCTCCTCTTGGGATCAGAGCCAAAGCCTTCTTTAAAGCATGGATGCTTTGTTATTAATCCGCGCAGCTACCAGGGAAGGCAGAGACGGAGTCATTTTTTTGAGGCATAATCAAAGACAAAAAATTATCTCAGTGGGGCTTCATCTGCTTTATGGCTGGTCTGGTCCCACATCAGGAAGATGGTGAGACCTGCTTGGCTTACACAGCCCTTACCAAAGGAGACACCAGGACAGAGTGTCTGGACCACAGAGTCCCAGCCTCCTACACTGACAAACGTTAAGACCTCCTGATATCACAGCCAAGCACCTTGCAAGAGAGGTGATGTGCTCTAATTCACACTCTCCCACCCTCCTCTGATGTGACACAGATGCAGAGCCTCTAGATAAGCCCCCTAGGCTAAACTGAATGAATTCACACCCCAGAACCAACACTGCTCCCAGTTTAAATCGCTCTTCTGCCTGCCTGGAGTTCACCCCTTGGATGTATTTGTAGTCAGCAAGCACATCCCCTCTCTGCCTTTGTTTCACTGGGGCTTTTATAGCCTCGTATAATAGCTCTCCATCCCTCTGAGCAGCTTCAGAGCCCTTTTCCCTGCACCTGCTCCAGGCTGAGTTAATCCCTCTCAAGCACCAGATCGAAGAGCCTGGTCCTTCCATGTTAACTCTTCCATACCCATGTCCCACAAACACCCTTTGTCTGTTTCCCACTGCCTTTTTGGAACGCTCCCAGAGGCATTCAGAACCAAAACAGCCCCGAAACCCCAGTCTCAGCTATCCCAATATGAATCAATCTCTAAACACAGCACAAAGTCCAGACATAGAGTGCCCCATGGTACGGGCTGGCATACAACCTAGGGGACATCCTCACAGCCTGAAACCCATCCTCGAGGTCAGCGTCTTCCCTCTGGCTGAGCACCTCATTCACCTCTCAGCTTGGTTTCGCAGGCCAATCTCGGCATGAAAAATGAGAATGAGCTCAGATCCTCCCTTAAAGGCTTTAAGCAGATTTAAGCTCTGCTGCATGGGCTTAATCTGTCCAGCAGCGCCCTTTGTCACTTCCCCCAGGCCCCCCTGGCAGAAATCTTCTCCACTGACATACTCCCACATGCACTGTGTAAAGTGCTGGCACACCCAGGTAAAGGAGACCCGGAGCACCCCCTTTCCCTAAAAATGGAGTTACATCCTAAAAATGGAGCACAGCTACAGGTCAGTCCCCTTCATTAACAGTTCTGGGTTTCCATCTCCCTCCAGCGCAGAGGCTTGAGAATACCCATGGTAGTTGTCCATCACCAGCTGAAAGCTCCCTTGAACAGACAATGCCATGGTGGACAGGGCAGCCGGGCAGGGATTTTCCTGGGCTTGTGGCCATGTCAAAGCCCCACCTAAGTCATTTCACACAAGGACTGGGGCGCTGGTGGCAGGGAGCAGGGGGGACTTGAGTCTGCCACAAACCTCCTGAGTGCCTTGGCCATGTTGCTTTGCCCCTATTTCCTGTGCCACTGCTTTGCAGATGGCATTTTTCCTTCAGCGTGTCACCACGGTGTCCTTACAACACGACAACGGCGCTTGATTTCTACTCCGGGCAGGGCCTGCTACAGCAAGCCCTGCTGACTTCCTCAGAACCTGCTTTTCCTTTCACTCATGCCTTGATCCTTAACTCTGGTGCCAACGAGAAAGTTTTTCCCAACCAGTTCTGGCACATGGCTGCTGGCAAGCACCAGCCACCGAGCAACCTAGCCCCCACGCCCGCAGCAGCACCTGTACACATGCACCCATTGCAGGAGGGGTTTAAACCTCACATCCCGCTCCTAAGGGTGGAGGGGGGGTCTCTGAAAGAGCATCCCTCACTCCCTCTTGGGTTCTACAACCTCATTGCCTGGGTCATGGGCTGGAGCTGAGCTCCAGGTGATTCACATTAAAGAACTGCTTAAATAAGTAGGAGGCAGCTGATTTTCCTGGGAAGGGTAGGGGAAAACAGATCCCAGCAGGACTGGTGTGCCTGTAGCAAAAAGTTGCACCAAGCAGGAGCTACATGGTGAGCACTTGGATCAGGCTCTGCACTTCCATTCATGCCTGACTCGGCTGCTTCTCCCCCTCCCTAGTCCTTGCTGTTCTGAGGATGCTCCTAACAGGTGAAACCTGTTCTCACCTGTATCCCAAAAATTGTTCCTCTTCAATTCACTGCTACCCTGAGCAGCAGGGCCAGCCAGGCTCCCTGCACCTGCCTTGGGCTACCCACTACCCATGTGCAGAGCGAGGGGTGGGAGATGCAGCTCCAGGGACCCCGTGTTGCCTTCCCTCCGGTGTAACACCAGTTCAGCACACTTGGAACCCAGGCTGACCCTGGCAGGAGGATCCCTCTGAGATACAAGATGGGCTGGAGATAAAAGGTGCCCCGGGGAAAGCCTGCAGCATGGTCCTTGCTGGATACAGCAAGACAAGCAGCCGAGGATTTAAGAGCATTCTCCACGATGCACTGAGCTCGCTGCTCTGCTTCCAGCTCCATTTGCCGTGGCTAAACTCCCCCAGCAAGCTCAGAGCTAACACAGCATCCAGGCAGAAATGGTAACTGGTAATAAATAAATATATAATAAATATCCAAGCATGACACAGGGTGGATCTGCAGAGCCAGGCATGCAGCCCATGCTCACCTGCAGCTACCAGAGTGGGAGGTGAGGGATAGAAGACCAGAGCCATAACCAACGGGACGCCCTCTGCTAGAGAGCACCAGGCAGGTGTCTCAAGCTCAAAATAACATTTCTCAGGGAAGGGAGAAAAGGATGAGATTTGGGAAATCCAGATTCACATCTCTGCTTGGAGACCCCAAAAGCCATCAGTGTCCTGCACCCTAGCAGCGAGTTAGCCTGCCTTGGGAGCAGGAGCTCTCTCTTGCCTTAACTTTCCAGGAGACTTTCTAAAAGCCTCAGCGTTTGTCCCCAAAAACGGAACAAAGAACAGTACTGAAACCTCAGGATTTTTTCTCAGCGCAGAAATCCTGCTCTCCAGCCAGCGCCGAGGCCTCGCTGCTCAAAGTTTCTGCCTGGCTCCAGCAAGCTGGACTGGGGGGCAGCTGTGGGGTTTTAAGCATCCGGGATGCAACTTTCCGATGCACCACCCCGAGAACCCGACTTCCAGCACCCCCAAACACCAGCACTCACACCGGCGATGCTGAAGGCAAGGGCAGCAGCGGGCTCCGCGCAGGGGAGGCGGCGGGTGCCTGCTCCGGGCTTTCTTTCCCCAAAAACCCCTTACGCACATACACGCACACAGACAAACACGCACTGCCCCCCGGCCCGGAATGCAGCTGCCCCCCGCTTCCCAAAGCCACAGGTGCCCCGAGCATCCCCCGAGGACGCGGCGGGACCCCCGGGCGGGGCGCGGAGCCGCCTCCCCGCGGAAGGAGCAGCGGCGGGGCTGCAGGGACGAGCCCCCCCTCCCGCGGCCGGGGGCCGCCTTACCTGCCCGGTGCCGGTGCCGGTGCCGGTGCCGGTGCCGGTGCCGGTGCCGGTGCCGGTGCCGGTGCCGGTGCCGGTGCCGGTGCCGCCGCTCCGGGCGCGCCGCTGCCCGCAGCGCTTCGCCTCCCGCAAGCACCGCCCCGACGGGCGGGCAGGGACCGCGCCTGCGCCCGGCACCGCTGGGCTCCGAGCGCGGACCGAACCGGCACCGGCACCCGCGGCACGCCACGGGACCGGCCACCGGGAACGGGAACCGGCACCGGGAACGGGAACCGGCACCGAGACCGGGAATAGGGACCGGCACACGGAACCGGGAACGGGATCGGGAACTGGACAGCGAACCGGCACCGGGAACTCTCACTAGGAATGGGAACCGGCACCGGAAACCGGCACTCCCCACTGCTGGGAACTGTGGTCGCTGCTGGGACTGGGGACTGGCACCACCCGGTAGTGGGAAATGGGAACGGCGCCAGCTGGCGCTGGTCCAGGAGCTGGGGACCAGTCTGGTGAACTGGGAACCCTGCTGGGAACCGGGATGCAGGTCCAGCATTGCCCAGGCACCGAGACCTGGATCATCCAGAAAATTGGCCCGTCAGTGGGAGCAGGAGCTGGCACCATTCTGGGCAGGGAACAGGAATGGGGAACTGGGGCTACCCTGACACCAGCACCAGCAGCTGGGAACTGGAACTGGGACGAGCACCTGCATACCTGGACACTGGCACTAGCCACTGGGACCTTCCAGGCACTGGCACACGGCCCAGCATTGCCCTGGCACCGGATAATAGGACAAGATCCCACTGGCACTGCCTGGGACCTTGCACTGGCACTGAGAACTGGACAGACTGGAGCACCATGCACCACCACCAGCTGGGCCACCTAGACCAGGCAGCTGGGAGGCACTGGGATATAACCCATGGAGGGTGCAAGGAAAAGTCATTAGAGGTTGCAGGATTTGGGTGCAAAGGGCACATCCCCCAGGAAGGAATAGTATGGGGCGTGATCACAGAGGTTGAGAAGATGTGTTTTCCAGCCCAAGACCAAAGTTAATCCCCTTTTCTCTTTTGTAAAGAGGGAAGCTGAGACACTGGGAAGGGGAGGATCAAAGGCTGGGCATGCACTTGGCCCTCCTGCACGTCCCTGCAGGTTGGTGTGTGACAGGCCTCGTGGGGCTGGCGATGGGGCCGAGGTGTCCAGACCGGTGGAAAGCTTTCCCAGCTCACAAACAGACATTCAAGAGGGGAAAACCAAACATGACCCACACAAAAGTGCATCCCCCTCAGTGGGAAGGAGCCAGTGAGGTTTTACAGACCCTCTGTCAGGGGCAGCTCTGATCTGATGCGCTGACTTGACGCACAAGCTTTATTGGTAGTGTTCATGGTTTATCATAAACTAAGCCAAAAAACAGATGGCAAGGGAAGAACAATTAAAGAAAACATTTAGACATGACAAGGATAAACTTCTCATATTTAAAATCATGGGCGGTCAGACACTTTTAAACAACAAAAAAATAGGGCTAAGGGTTAGCTGCTGCCTGCCAGCGACTGAGTGAATGCTTAAGGACATCTGCTTGCCACATTAGCAGTAATGCAGTGAAATTTTGGTGATAAAATTAGAAAGGAGGCCGTGCCCAGAGCAGCACCGGCCTGGCACAGGCTCCTGTTCCCATCGAGGTGTCACCTGCAGCTGTACGTGGTCACCACGAATCACGTGAATGACTCACCTCCTCTAGCGCCTGCCATTTCCTCCAGTTTCTCAATATCTGAAACCCTCCTGGACTTTCTGTATTAAGGCATTTTCCTGTTAGTTTTGTGATTTTGTTGCTTATTCAATTCATGCAGTATTTGCGTTACAATTATTTTAATTCATTTATTAGTTAAATGAATAGGAAAGCCAAAGATCTGTAGTTCCACGAAGGCTTTGTTTGGCATCAAAAGCTGTTTTCTAACATTTTCCTTCTCTATGCTTGGTTTCCCCTCTCCCCCACGGATGTCAGGGCTGCTCAAAACCAGGTGTTTCGTACATCTCTGTTCTCTCCCCTCATCAAAATTACCTGAGAAAATAACCCTAACTCCTGCTATATTTAGTCTCAAGCCTGTCCATGTGCAGTGCTGAACCACCACCCCCTCCACGGTGGGAAACTCCCGCAGCAAAGTGTGAAGACCGAAATAAAAGACAAACCCTCAGTCTCTGAAGATTTGTAAGGGGGAAGAGTAGACCCTAAACAGATCTCCAACGCCAAAATCCTCTTAATAGCCTTAAAACCAGGTGCCAGGCTGACTAGGGCAGGGGTGGATGGTGCTGCTGCTGCCCCCTGGGAGGACAAGGAGAGCGCAGAGCCTCTTTTGATTTGTGATGTGTTTTAACTGGGAGACACTCCATCAGTGTAAATTAATTAATACGATCATCCATCCTTCCTCTCACCAGTAGAGGTACCTCCTGCCCAGTTAGCCACTGTGGGCTTGCTTCAATAATAAGTCATTTCCTCCTGAGCTCTTTCACCAGTCTGACCCCACAGCTGCTGAGGGAGAGGATCTCATTGCTGGGGACATGGGGACAGAGGGGCACAGGGCAGAGTTTGTCACTCACAGGGGTAATGGGTGGTGCTGTGCAGAGCTGGATGAAAGGATTAAAAAGAGGAAAAATGAAAAACAAGAGAAAATGGACTCACCCCTGAGACAAATCAGCAGCAGGAGCCTGGCTTTTATGTTGTTAGCAGGCTGGAAAGCATTAGGGAAAAGCTGGAAAACATTAGGGAAAAGTTCTTCCACTGCATTTAAGCAGCAAGTGGGTCCCCAGGCGTTCCTCTTGCCCCACAGGGACGTGGAGCCCCAGCCTGCACTCGTGGCAGGCTCAGGTCTTCCTGATTAACTTAGTTGCATTTTCGATTTCAGCCTCAGCGGGGGAAAGAAAGTTATGTAAATACGATTTATAAAGACACTTCGGTCTCCTCAGTGTGATGCAAATGAGGCCACGGGTGACAGGGCTGACATGAAGGCTGTGCAGGGGAAAGGAAAAAATAGCCACGCTTTAAGACCAGGCCCTGAAAAATAAGTAGGAATTAAGTAAAAGGCAAAATGGACAGGGAAAGTTCCTGCAACAAATAGAATACCATTATTCATTCTGGGATTTCACAGGAGATGACTTAGTGAGGATTTCCTTCCTCCCAGGAATATTTGTTGTTCCTACTCATGGAGGGGGCCCCCAAGGTGAAGTTTAATCCCGGCGTGGTTCAAAGTGAGGATCTGCCTGCCCAAAGCAGTGGGAGTTGAAGAACTGCTCATTCCTGCCATCCCTGCTCCTACAAGGCCAGCTTTCCCCTCCCGAGGGCATGTTTTGGGGAGAAAAGTGAGACAATGACTTCAGGTGGGCGGGTGGTGCCCGTACCCTCACTTTCATGCCATGGAGTTACAGGGAGCACCCTCCAACAGCCCCATCCCCAAGGCAGGAGCTGCATGTTGAGAGTTCTAAGCACTGGTGATCCCATCAGGTTGCAATCTTCTGCTCCTCTTTGAAGACATCACAAAATGAGCCTCTGGTTGTCCATCTGCACTTGAATTAAACCTCATTGTTCTGAACTCCGCAAAGTTTTTCACCCCTGAGTTGCAGCCTCTGGAATACCAGTAATGTATTCTCTCCTTTCCCTCTCCACATGATTGCAGCATAATCTCCTACTCACTTGATTTATTTAAGCAGGCCTTCAGATGCTCCAGTAATGGGAGTCATTTAGGTCCCTCTGCAGATATGTATTTATTTATTGCTGTTCATTTAAACTGCAGAGCCAGTTGGCAGGAGAGACGCAAGACTGGGGTCACAAGGATGTTAAATTATTCGCTGTCAAAAATAGCTGGTTGAGAAAGTTAAATTAAGCAAGGTCACTCAAGGTCACAGTCAATCACCGGTGGGAGGAGATGGGCATTAATTAGCTCTTTTATTTATGTGGGTCATCGTGACCAAAGGACCAGCAGTTGTAACAAAAAGGCAAAATGTAGCACCTCCTCTTATTTCTGGCAGAAGCAGCTCTTGGATGAGAAGCCAAATTGCTGTCCTTGACCACGATGGAGAAGTTGAGGCTCTTGAAAGGCAATGTTGTGATGTTCAGCAAGACCCCGTGGAGCCCCACAAAGCATGCGCCAGGGACCTTCCCCTTTCAAAGCCTGTCTCAGGGCTGAACTCTGCAATGCTCCTTCCACAAAAAACCTTTGCCAGAGGCTGGGAAGGTGCTCAGCGGGGGGAGGTCTCAGAGGGCAGCTAAGATACTTGGAGATACTTTGGTCAGTCATGCAGACAGGCCCTTGCCTGAGATTTTGCCACCTCTCTTGGCAGACAGTTCAGAAGCTGCGTTTCCCTTCTGTTAACACTTGTATTTCATTTCCCATTTGAACGTCATCAGCATCTTCTTGCGACTATGAGACCTTGTAATATCCTTTTCCTCCTAGTTTGAGACTCCTTGGGTCAGGCTTCTCCTCTCTTTCCATTCTCCTCTACCACGCACTACCAGGGACACGATTTAGTGGCGGACTGGCAGTGCTGGGTTAATGGCTGGGCTCAATGACCTTAGAGGACTTTTTCAGCCTAAGTGAGTCTATGACCAGCTTAAGTAGGAAATTCAGTTCATAAGCTGGGTAGGAATAACATGGGGTCACTGGCAGCCAGAAGATCCTCACTGTGTAGCTTGCTGCAGGACCATCCCCAGGAGAGCGGCGTGAACACGACAGCCAAGTGTTTAATGGCAGCAATGACATCTCTGCCCAAAGATCCGTGTTGTAACCATTCATCATGAACAGACCCCTTTTTTCCCAGTTTCTGTGTACAATGCAAGGTGGAAACCCTAAGCCCTGATGAAACCCACCCTCTGCTTCACTGAACGCATCGGCCATGGTTTGGCATGCACCCGCACTGCGATCTGCACCGCGGCCGGCTGGCAAACAGCTCTCGCTAATTAAGAGCTCTGCTGGGAAATCCATACCATTAATTAATTGTCTTTATCAGCACTTACTTCTGCACAGTCACAAATCAAGCAGCTCTCTAATGGGCTGTCTGTTATTAAGCAACGTGGAAGTCAAGCAGCAAGAAGCTCCTTGATTAGAAGCATGAAATCATGGCGTCAGGGTTCTTAGTGGAGTAGAGGGTTGATGCTGCACCTGAGATCAGGGTGGGAGCTGTGGCCCTGAGAGATGCTGAGATGGGCCTTTCCCTGAAAATCTAACGAAGTAAATCAGCAGAGGAAAGGTTATCTGTGACTCTATCTATAGAAGGTAACTCAGGTATCACACATCAAGCTCTGGCAGCATGTGGCTGCTTAAGCATTTACTCTTCTCCTCTATCCTGAATCCTCCTTGAATCCTTCTCCTCAGAGGTGACATCAGGTGACACAAGCATGGGAAATGGGGCTGAGGTCCCCAGTCCCATGGGCCTGTGAGCAGCCTTTTGCTCAGCACTGCATAATCAGAAGAGAGCTGGGCTTACTCTAACACCTTTCCTATCCTGCATCAGTCTGGTCTCCCACATGAGTGCTTCACAGAACCACAGTATGGTTGGGTTGGAAGGGACCTTAAAGATCACCTAATTACAGCCCCCCTGCCGTGGACAGGAACATCTTTTGCTAGACCAGGTTGTTCAGGGACTCATCCAACCTGCCCTTGAGCACAGGGTGGGTAGGACCTCTGTTACAGAGACAGGCTGAGAGAGTTAGGGTTGTTCAGCCTGGAGAAGAGAAAGCTCCAGGGAGACCTTAGAGCATCTTCCAGTGCCTCAAGGGGCTGCAAGAGACCTGGAGAGGGACTTTTGACAAGGGCATGGAGTGATAGGACAAGGGGAAATGGCTTCAAACTGACAGGGAAGGTTTAGATTAGATATTAGCAAGAAATTCTTTCCTGTGAGGATGTTGAGGCACTGAAACAGGTTGCCCAGAGAAGCTGTGGCTGGAAGTGCTCAGTGCCAGTCTGGATGAGGGCCTGGATCAACCTGGTCTAGTGAAAAGTGTTCCTGTCCATGGCAGGGAGTTTGGAACTAAATGGCCATTAAGGTCCCTGCTAACACAAGCCATTCTACAATTCCTGGCCACAAACCCTCCAGGACTTTGGTCATCATTCAGCCATGACCACCCTCCTGGAGGGGGCCAGGGCTCAGCTGCTTTGGGAGGAGTGCACCTCTGTCTGAGAGCAGACAGCGTTATAGAAGTTCAGTCAATGACCTTGATTTTCACACAGGATTTTCCACAGTGAGAAGCAAGACTGTTTGGAAAACAAGCAGGTTGCCAGCAATCCTCCATTCCCTAGAGTGGAGAGGAATGAAAGAAGCAAATGGCACCGCTGGCCTCTCAACTGCTCTTTGTTTGTGACAGGTCAGAAGCCATGCTGACTCCAAACAGTCCTGACAAGCATTTTTTAGGCAATTTGCCTGCTGATCCTACTCTTCACAAAAAAAAAGGAAGTTTTTTTTCCCCTTCTGTCACCATTCCTGCCTTCAACTCCCAGCAGAGAGATGTGGAAACTCCTGATTCCAGCAGCTCCTGAGCTGGCAAGGCAGCGCTGCATATCAAGGCTCTTCCACAAAACTCTTCTTGCAGATAAGTAGCTTGGTGTGATGTAAGATCAAATTTTGATCTTGGCTTCACAAGCCTAAATGAACCCTGGGATCACTGGAGTTACTTTGGACTTACACTGGTGTAATGGAGACCTAGTTTTGCTTGATAAAAGCTTCCCTCTCCTACCAGACATGCTCTCTGTGCAAAAGTGGTGGCTTGTTCCTGAAGGACTCACATAAAGGCAGGCTTTGAATTTTGGAAAACTCTGCTGTGTTTTGAGTTTCTCCTTGTTTCCCAGTTGCCTAGCAATATTGCTCATTTGTAAGGTGCAGATACATCAAAGCAGTGCCTGGCTCCTGTGGCAGAAGGCTTTGTCCTTCCAGACAGTGATCCTGCATCAGTCTGGTCTCCCACATGAGTGCTTCACAGAACCACAGTATGGTTGGGTTGGAAGGGACCTTAAAGATCACCTAATTACAGCCCCCCTGCCGTGGACAGGAACATCTTTTGCTAGACCAGGTTGTTCAGGGACTCATCCAACCTGCCCTTGAGCACAGGGTGGGTAGGACCTCTGTTACAGAGACAGGCTGAGAGAGTTAGGGACTAACTAACTGGACTGCCCTCCTCGGCTTTTGGAGTGGCCATACCTGAGAAGGAGGAGCAGGCAAATGTTGGACCTCATGGGAACACCTTGACCAAGTCCTTGCTACCACAAATGTAGAGCAAAGCTCCCAGGAGAAGACAAATGTGGCTCAGATGATTCCCTGCAAGACAAGACAGTAAGATGAGTAGCCAGTGGATCTGAAAGGACAAATTTCCCCAGGAATTTATTAATTTTGTGCAATATATTTCTTACTGAGCTACCTCCAACATACTCCAGGACCCTGGGATTGGCCACTCATATCCATTGCTCTTCAAGGAAATGGAGGTTTTGGGGGGCTGGGATACTTTGCCACGGTGGCCATGTGTTCCAACAGTCCCTTCGTTCCCCCGCACCAGGAGCCATGCCCTCACGTTTTCATCGCTATCACCCCATGGGAACTTGGCACCTGTAAATTTCCCCACCGCTTCCAAGGCAGATATTCTCATTCTACAACCTTCTCTTCTTCAGCAAGGAACATCTCTAGGACATGTCCTGGAGGCTTGTGGGGTACTTCCTTCTGTGTATTGTTTATCAGCCTAACCCTGACCTAACATCCGCGTGCAGCCAGCTCTAGCACTTGTGCTGACTCCTGCAGTTGGTGAGGAAACCAGCTCCAAAATCTGCTCCCAGGTGTCTCCGATTACAGAGCTCACAGGAAATTGCTCGGGTATTAATTGGAGAGGTCACCTCCACACCTCAGCTTCATCCGGGCTGAGCTTCAAACACAAGGCAAGCATAAAACCATCAGCGCAGTCAAGATTTATTTGCTGCAGTACAGACAGGCTGGAAAGGTGGAGCCGAGGCTGTGGGGGAAAAATGATCGTGATGTCATTCTTCGTGAAAACCCCAGGAGAAAGGCACTTCTTAACATCCTCATCTAAGCCTTGAACTGTAACTGGGATGCTGTATTTGGGAGTTCACAAGAGCCTTGACTTGGATACTCAGAAACCATCCTCACTTCTTGCAGTGTCTGGTGATTGACTTCTGCCACTTCCTCCTCTCCAAGCTTTATGTTTCAGGGGAAAAATACTGTGCTGTAGCCAAAAAGACTGTGTAGGAGAAGAAGATGTCCCCAAATGTACTTTTTTCAGAGATCTTTGACACCAGTAGTTTTTCATTGCTGCCAGTTTGAGAAACAAACTCAAGCATCATTTTAAAAGCTCTGGATACACTTTTTTAAAATGCACTGAGAAAAGCAGCAATTATCCAGCACTGCTAATGAGACTGGTAGTTACCAGCAGACAATCCCCTCACACACCAGTAATCTGGATGATAATGAAACCAATGGCATCTCATATACCTCAATTCCCCTCTTTTACAAAGTGTTAGAAAACAGGAATGTTTCAATCTTGAGGAGAACGTGACAATAATTGCCCAGAGAAGCTGTGGCTGCCCCATTCCTGCAAGTGCTCAAGGCCTTGTTGGATGGGGCTCTGAGCAACCAGGTCTAGGGGGAGGTGTCCCTGCCCATGGCAGCAGGGTTGGAACTAGGTGACCTTGAAGGTGCCTTACACCCAAACCATCCCTCAGGCATTGCAGATGTAGTGACAAGGCTCCCCAAGTCTTCAGAAGGTTCCCAGAAATGCTTCTCCACAGCCCCCAAAACTATGACATGTCCAAGGCCTGCCTAAGCTTCAAGCAAACTCTGCTGAATTATCTATGAGATTTTTTTCCCAAACCTTATTTACTTGGCCCTCCAAATACCATTCTCCCATATTTTTCCACAACACAACTGCATTAATCAAGTAAAAGAATAATGATACTGTTTCTGAGGAGACCTGTGGTGCTGCCAAGGAGAGGTTGCCTCATTAAATCTGTGTCGTATCTACTTTCACTCACACAAGAAGGCATGTCTTGGCTGCTGGACAGTGGTCAGGAGTTGAGAATTTGGGCTTTTTTGTGTTCTGGATTCGCAGTGATTTTTTTTTAGGGGAGTCAGTGTTGCACATGCTGTGTGAAGAGCAATGGCAAGGAAACCTGGAACCCTCTGATCCTGCAAAAAAGTAAATATCAATCCATCTTCTGGCGAAAATTACATCCAGCTCACAGTTAGCATTTTCTGCTTTGCAATGTGGAAGGAAGCAGAGTTACTCCAGTTCTCTCCTGACTCTGCAATTGTACGGCTCGTGCTGCAATTACTGATCTCATTAACAAAGCACTGCCAGACCTGGCTGGGATTTGGAGAGGAGATCTAGGGAAATGATAGGTGTTGCAAGAAGAGGTAGGGCTGATTCACAGCTTGGCTGTCTTCCCTCTGAATCAGCAGGAAAATAATTAATATACAGGCTAGCAATCGGGGACAGCAGCCAGCAGTCCTCCTTACGATCTGAAGTCCTCCTTATTTTTCAGTATCTCAAGTCACCTCACTTACTTGCCAGTTACAAAGAAGAGCCTGTATTAACTAGCAAACAATCATGTGAAGCATTTGGTAAGGAAAAGCAAAGACAAAATTATTAGCTTTACCTTTAATTCTTGTTTCACCTGGGCAAGTGTTTGCAACCTAAATCCCCAGGACTTGCCACAGTGCTTCTAGTGGACCTCAGGTAGTCTCGGCTGTGGAAGGAGATAATTTCTGCTGCATGGGGCTGGTGGAAGGGGTTTGGGATGCCTGACCCAGGTGTTTCATCCTTTGAGAGCCCCTGATCTTGCTCAAAGATTTCCCTGGGGGATGGCATTGTGTCACATGCATATCTCTGTGTTTTAAAAGGGAAAAAGAGAGAAAAGAAGATCCAGCAGCAGTCATACAGCACAAAAAGACCAATGACCATGTATGAGGCTGGGACATCTTACTGCCCAAGGATATAAATCCATCCCAAAGCATCCAGATTACTTCATCTTTGCACATGGTGTTTTAATGGCTGATGTTACACACAGCCAGTGAAATGTCTTTTCATTGTTAGATGTCTTTGCCAAAAAGAAGGCATTGAAGCCAAAAAGAGATAGAGGAAAAAATGTTTCAAAAGTTTCTGTTTCAACTCTGAAAACTGGAAAAAAAATTAAAAATAAAAAAATCCAGTTTAGTGACATCAATAATTCAGAGAAAAAAGGAAGATGAAAATCCCCTTCACATTCAGCTTCTTACAAGGTAAAAAGCTCAGAGGAGGGACAAGGCTTGTATCTAATTGAGCTATTGGGGAATATTTTCCAAGTCTAGCTTTGGAGTGGGCAGGCAGGGGAGGCTGTAGGATCCCTGCCACCAGAGGTTTCAAAGAGGCTGCACTGTGCTAGGGCAGGGCAGCTGCAGGGATGGAGCATGGTGCCAGCCCTCACTGGCTCATCTTGTCCCCCGAGGAGACACAGGGCAAGTCCCAGGCACAAACACCCCTGTGCTTTCGGTACAGCTGCCACTGCCACAGCGTGGCTGTGTGCCAGTTTGTGTCTGGGGCTGAGTTAACCACTGAGACACTTCAGCCAGGGACACAGAGCTTGTCCCTTCCTCTGGGCACCTTAATTGAAGAGGCGTTGCTCCAGTTGTACCCGCAGATTAATGCTGTCAGCCTGAGGTCTCTGTCAGGAGAGGTCCCACAGCCTCGTATCCGGGTGAATGCCAGCGATTGCAGAAATCACATCAGTCACTTGAGAAGAACCAGCTGGGCTACTTAATTCTCATTAGCCAAGCCAAGCAAAAAAAATATCCCTCAATACAAGTGCAGTAGAGTTTTAGTCTTCACATTGGCGTGAACCATACCTTCACAGCTCATATAGATGTATGCTCCTTTCCAGGACCCATGTACAAGACTTGAAACTACTGTCACACCTTAATGAATAAAACGAGACTCCTTCTGCCCTCTCTAATTTGCTGACTTCCAACTTCAAGCTTCAGGAGCTTGAAGCTTCAAGCTGCCATCTCTGATACTATCAGACAGTATATATATGTAATTAAACTATGGCTCTCTAAGCAGAGACAGCCAAGCTGGGCATAGGTTCAGGCAGAATAAAACCAGGGTTTCATTGGAATCAGAGGCTGCAAAGAGATGTTCTTTATCTCCAACCTTCCCACATGAGGATGTTTCCATTCCAGATATAAATCACCATATATCTGGAGGTAATTGCCTCCAGCACTGTGTTTAGCACTGTTGAATCTAATTAAGGCAAGAATGGCCAGGTTTTTATTTTGATTTAGGATTCTGCCCTTAATACATTTAAATACTGATTTCCCCTCAAGCCTAATCACCATGAGTTTGGCCTGGGGTTTTTGTTCTCATGGCTGTACAGAACTGACAAGGGGCTGCTGATGAGCCCCGTGATGCTTACTGGAGAGGAAGGGATCTGCTGGGATGTAACACAGCTCATGGCATGAGAAGAAGGCTTTTTACTCCATCCTGAACATGGACACCACATGATGTGAGCATATGGACAAAGCCACTTAGTATCAGATGTCCTGGGCATTACAGAAGAGCCACAACCCCTCTGGAGGGTTGTGCATGAGCGCCTCGGTTGCAAAGCAAATTGACAGTGAACTGTCAAATCCAGGGGGATGCGGCAGAGAGCTTTTCAGCAGAAACAAGTCCACAGCGTTAATCAGCCCTCCTGCTTTAATTAATGTCAGCAGCAAGAAAACAGCTGGAGTTTGTTTGTTTTTCAGATAACCTGTATAAAAATATCCCTTCTGTAGCAGCTCTGTTTTCATGCTGCAGCTTGCAGGTTCATTGTTGTTTTTCATTTTGTAACTAGCACTTAATCTTGCTTTCATTCCAGCCGAGGTGGGATGTTAAAAATGAGATGATTAAGGAAAAAATCCCAAACAAATAGAAGCAAAAACCCCAAAACAAATCAACCCTCAGAGGACTCCAAGTCAACAAAACCCTGTTAAGCAATAAAGCCCTATGAAGCAATGACTCACAAGTGCCTGAACAGGTTTTCCTGGCTGCAGACTGGATCTGGTTGTTCTGTGCATCACTTCTCTTACCTGAGAAGTTGGATTTGTCCCCAGGCTTCTACAACACTGCAGTATTTTAACAAATGTACTCTGTTCCGCTGTTCGGCACTGAGTCAACACACCAGCTATGAGGAAAAAGCAGTGCTAAGGTTAGACATCCACATAAATCACTGCAGCTCTGATACTCAGCCAGCCTATAAATATTAGGGGTTTGACATCAGTTTACATCAGCAGAGTAACTTGCTTAATTCCACTTCTGTGGGATCATGCGAGCTGCTGTTCATTAGCATTCCCCTACCTGATCTCCACGATGAGGGATCAGAGTCGGCACTCTCCATGTCCCAAGGTGTTGCTGGGTGCCGTGCTGTGGGCACGGGGTCCACAGGAGCTGCAAGCCCCACGTTCCAGCTGGCCCCTGTGTTGGCTCTACATGGGTGTCAGGGCCACTAATTACTGCTAATTTCATTAAGCTGGTGTGTGCCTCTTGCATGCTAATTATAAAGTCAGTCTGAGCGAAGGTGATTAATGAGGTTGGATGTTTTTAGTGGCTATTTGTATTGCTGTAGCAGCTGGAAAGTGTCATGCACTGAGAGCCTTGGGTGTTGCATGTGAGCAAGGTGAGATACCCAGCTTGGGGGCGACTCACCTTGGAAAGGAGTTTAGGATGCTAAATTAACCATAGTGATTGCAAAATAGGTTTAAAGTAAGTCCACAAAGTTTCTGCTTGTAGGTTGGGATGTTTTGCCCATCACACACAGTGCTTCACACAACATTAGTTCTGTCTTGAGTCCCTCATATACAAAAGGTGAATGAGGACATCATCCCAGCTCTGTTCCTGCTGAGGGTGCAAGGGACCTCTTCTTGAGCTCATCACATTATCCCTTCTTGGGTAACTGAGTTTGAATCTAGACATTTGTCCTTGTCCTGCCTTTGTTGATCCTCTCCCATGCCAGCAAAACCATGGTCCATGTCCCCATGGGGACCCATCAGAGCAGCCCTCAAAAATGACCCGCAGAGGAGACAGACCCATCACAGCTCCATTAGTGACTCCATTATCTCGTCCATCTCCATGAACTTAGCAACAAATATCCAGGCTGGATAGTCAGCTCCTCTGCTAACTGGCAGCAACTCTCTCCATATAGCACCATGAACAGCCAAACCTGTGATTAGAGCCACTGGGATTTAAGTGGTGCAAGTATAGACCTTCACTTTCAGCACTTGAACAGGCTGAATACGAAGAAAAAAAAACAAGGGGGGGAGTTGAAGTGGGGGGAAAGAGAGAAATTAATAAAGCTGCAAGTAAATTGGCAGTCCTGAAAGGGAATCGTCAAGCTCAAAATTCAATTTTCTGGTTGGGAGGAGGGCTTTGACAGAACCACAATGTTTTTATCCCCAGGGAAATTTCAAAGTATTACTCAGTTCTAGGTCAGCCACAAGCTCAATATGCAAAGCTGGATTTCACCCAGCCCCAGAGTTCTGGCAGCGCTTGTCTGCAGAGTCTGGATGTGCCTCTGTATGCAGCACCGCCGAGGGGATGTGGCACAGCTTCCCCCGGCCTTTTACACCACTGGCTGTGAGGTTTGCTGCCCTGTGCCTTGGCCCCTCAACAGTCTACTCCAGGCTGTCCCTGCAGAGACACAGCTTTGAGAGAGATAAGCAGGAGAAAATGGGATCTCTGAGCACCTGGGAGAGCAGCCAGAAGTAGGGAAAACACCTGATGGTCATTACCAGACTCTGGCTGCTGGGGTGTGATGAGACGTGCTGGATTAGTGCCTGGCTGTCCACAGTTCCTGCCTGGAGAGGTTCTGCCCTGCAGTGATTATCCTCCTCTGTCACTGAAAGGAATGGGAAAAGGCTGAAGCAAAGGGTGTGCAAACTGCACGCTCTGGGCTGCCTGCACGTTCCCTGGACTGCTGCCTTTTCCTCTCCCACCCACGTCACATACCTGCAGTCCCTCCCAACTGGTGTGTGCTGGGGAAGGCCTTGGAAGGGAAGATGGTCCCACAGTATTTACAGCCAACACTACACCTCCGAGCAAGGCCCAGCGCTCAAAGGGCCCCAGCACAAGGCAGAAAGATTGGGGAACTCTGCTGCCATGGAGGCTTTTGGCTCCAGGCAGGCAGCATCCCCATCCGTGCAGGACACACAAATCCTGCTGTTCTACTTGCACACCACCGGCCAAGACGTACAACCACCCATGTACTGAACAGCATCCAGATGAACTAGCCAGCCCCATGCAACACAAAAGCCAAGAACCACGTGGGAAAAGTTGTATTTAAAACAGAATTCTTTAATAGTTTGTACTATAAAGACACAAATTAGTGCTTGACTGCAGCATGAATAACGAAACACATTAAATATTTCAAAGCTACTGTGCTTTGGAAAACAAGATATGCTGATACATATAAGCCTAACATTAGTTACCAGCTGGTTTAGTAGGCAGTCAGTTCAGTGTATCAAAATGGTCAATAAGCATTTCTCAATGTAGGTGTGTTCTACAAGTCAACTGCTACTCATCTGTCACAGTGTTGTTATCTATCTGCAATGATGTACTGAATTTCAGGAAAAGAAACCACGTTAGAACTCATAGTGCCAATGTTAGAAAGTTTGGTCACGTAACGCACAGGAGACTTCCTGTCCACTCCAGGTGGACAGATGTTGTTTGATCAGACAGTAACATAATCTGTGCATTAAGCTGAGATCAACAGTCAACATGAAACAGTCAACATCAATTTGGAAAATCAAGAGAAAAATTAGTTCCTGTTCAGTCTAAGGAGTAACTGCTGCTTATGCTGCTTTAAACACTCTCTTCCAAAATCCAAGGAGCAGTAGTACACACAGAGTTCTTCCACAGCTTTAATGTAGAAAGCATTTTGGTACATAAATTGCTATGAGCCATTTTATTCAACACTGTCTTTGGAGAAACATATATATGTTCCAGAGCTTTGGGGACAGAAGGAGCAATCTAAGATTGTGCTTATAGCTATTCCTGTGGACAAATAAGCAAAAGACCCTTTATCTTTGCATTTTTAAAAATCTTAACAATCTGCTCTTTAACATCAGGCAGATTCAATTTGTGTGATGTATGTGCAAAAAATTGCAGGCACTGGTTTAGGGTCTCACGTGAACTCTGAACTTGGTTCTTCTTAAATCTACAATTACATACTTATTCAAACCTAAACATTTTCAACAAGTAAAATGGGAGAGTTCTAAAGTAAAGTAAGAGGTTCAGGCATCAAACCTGCCTCCCAAGTTGTACATCTGAATCCCCCTATCCCCAGCCCTGTTTAGAGCATCTGGCTGGGAGGTCCAATAACGGGGCTCTGCATAAAGTGCTTGCTTTACTGCTGCGCCCTCACACTGCCTGTCACTGAACTACACAACCCAAAATAAACACCTGCTGTACAGCTAAATTCCTCAACTGGCTTTCAAAGCCTGGAAAGATGCAAAAACAGCAGGAAGGTGGGTAGTCAGGCTCAAGTTTGAGTCAAACAGAAGCAGACATCTCTTGGATAACTAACTGGAAAGTCACAAAAAATAGCACTGTGATTCCTGCAGAAGGAGACTTTTCAATAAAAATTGACCCCCCACCTACCAAAGACTGTCTTACGGACCCCAGGAGAAAACACAGCCCCCCCAGCTCTCAGAAAAGCCTTGCAACAGTGAGATCAGGCACTTGGCAGCTGTAGGCAGTTGTGCGTGAGGAACTGAACAAAGAAACCCCAAACCAATTTTAACAGTTCCACAGGACGTTCTCTGTCTTTAGGTTACAGATTCTCAAACAAAGCTGGCAGAGGACGTTCAGATGGACCAGAAATGCATTCACTCATGTATGAAACAACCCGTGTCGTGTTCCATCCCCATAAAACAGCCCCTAAGTCATCTACAATGAACTGAATGTAACAGAAACTACTTCTGTGGTGAAAAGAGCAGTGTCAACATGGAAAGTTAAAAGTATAAATAGCAAAACATTCAAGTATCTAAAGTGCAGATACCAGGAGGGTGGTTGACGTAATACTACAGGATTCTGTGCTTAATCTTTTGTTATTCTCTTTTCATGTAAGATTTCTTAATCTCCTTCTGGCTTTGCTCTGCTCATGTGTAGTAAAGACTCCATCATTTATCCCTCTTCATGATAAAGTCTCTCAGTCAAACAGCACTTTGCAGTTAAAGCCTCCCACTGCCTACTTGTAAAGTGCAGATGGGGTTTAAAGTAAACTGAAAGTTTTACCTGAATATATTAATCTAAATTATGGGGTACACATTCCCCAAAATGGATGTGTGTTCCCGAATTCTGATGTCTCCTAAAGAAAACAGCAGCACTGCTCCATTACAGCTCATCTCTGCCTGAGCAGTGCTGTACTGAATTGTTTCACCACCTGCTATTAAGTGCTGTAACATATCCACAAGAGAGAAACAGGTTTTATAAACATGGTGTTACTGAAATTCCTGAATGCAGATTAAACAAGGTGGTTGTGACTGTGAGAAACACTGGTGGTACTGGGAGGATTTTCTGTTGCTGAGTTTTACGTGGAAGTGTTTGCTGAAAAAGACATTCAGCTGCTTGAAACCAGGTGTTAGAAGCAAATCCATGATGGCCAAAAGAATCAACTGCATTTCAAATCATACAGTTCAGCTTTAGCCAAGCAAGACAGCACAAAACAGGATTAAAAGAGAATTAAAATAATTACAAAGCAATATTTTCCATCATATCCCTCCCAAAAGATTTTGCTACACTTGTCTGAATTTAAGTCCTCCTACTCGAATCTCCCTCTAAAGCAGCCAGACTTACACATAGATGAGCGGCAGACTGAACACAAGCCGTAAGTGACAGACACCAAACAAGTCAGGATGTTTACAGGGAGTGAACAGAGTCAGCCACGAATCAATACAACACTCTTGCCACTCTCAGGGGCTGCACGGTCTAAGTCAGGCTGCTCTGATGTGCACACATTCAGGCAAATATAACTGAGGGCACAGGTATGGTACAATACATGACAGAGGTAGATTGGCAAGTGGTATGACTGCATATTCCAGCTCTGAATAGGGGAGAGTTTTCTAAACACTCATGGGCAGCACATCATCCCTGTGCTAACAGAAAAAGCACTAAGATGAAGTCTGGAGATGACCAATACTGCTACCCAACAATACTGCCTTTGAAACATGGATGAGATTCCTCCTCATATCTTCAGTTCTGGAGAATGCATGTCTTGAGCTGTATCCAAAAAATCTAAATTCCCATAATAAGGTATGGGTTTGATCTGTACTGTGAGAGTAATTTTGAAGTTTTTCCTCTTATTTCCAAGAAAGAATTTTTCAGCTCACGGACTGCAGAGCTACTTGCTGCTCATCTGTGTCAAACTGATGGTCGTATGGTGGCAGATTTCCTGTTCTTCATAGATGTTAAGGAATAGAAGAGTTTATTGCTATCAAGTCTGTCCAACACATCCTGTAGAATTCATATCAAATGACACCTGCTGCTCCCATAATTCTCTTTAAAGTAGCTGCTGTCTGAATCCCACTCAAAAAATAGAATCACACATGACCTCCTAAGATGTAGTGCAAGAAAAGTTTGGGATATACTGCTCTGTAGAAAAAAAAATCAATATTGTCATACAAGTGATATAAACAAAAAGCAATTAACAGACATTTAACACATTACAGGAGTAAGAATGTATGTCTTTCCAGGCACTAGAAAAGGCAGTCTGAATTTCAGTGACATGCAGTTAAAACTGGCTTGTCATTTTCAGTATCACTCACAAGATCAAGTAAGGCAGTCAAACCAAAGCACCCATGATTTTAGATTATTTATGCTAAGAAGGATACACAGGTAAATTACATTCTTCAGGGTCTAATATAACCTGTTGAAAGAGGTGTGCATGTTTTTGCTCATTTGGAATGTAGGAAGAAGCCAATTTGCATAATTTTTTAAAAGACAAAAACATCAACAACAAAGGATACACAAATGAAAAACTAACAGCAGTATAAAATTAAAATATGAGCTTTTCCAGCTTCTTTTTAAAAATCCCGACAATTCAATTTAACAAGACCTGAAAACCACTCCCCATCATACACTTCCTAGTTGCAAATGTGTAGAAGAATCAACAAATTTCTTTAAAACATACCACTGTAGAGATGCCTGATCAGTAAGAAAGTGGCTTTTCAAGACACTCTGGTTCTCGCAATTGCTAAACTAAACAGAGCCCCCAGATCCTTCAGTATCAAAACTAAGGCCACTAAAATAAAGGGTTTTTTCATTTTCATAAAAATAATACCACACCTAGCAGATGTCACAAGTCATGGTTGATATATCTTGTTGCTGCACTGCTTCTTTTACAGGAGTCCTTCCCAAACTTATGAACACATGTAAACATACTGAATAAGAAAATGGGATACAGTGTGCAGAAAAATGCTTGAGAAAGCCTGGAGGTGAACAGGCAGGCACTTATTTTCAAGCTACATTTTTGAAACAGTTCTCAAATCTCTTTACAAAAAATACGCCTTCTGGATAATTAAAGACACTTGATCAGTAACAGCTTTTTCCTGCCTCTATGCTAGTTCTCCTAACTTCTTTCAGTCTGAAGAACACTCAAATTTCCCAACACAGATGCTGACCTTGTCTATGGAACTGGAGCCTACTGATACCAAAGCTGTTCTAAAATTACCCTTCAGGTGTCTTTATAGGGGTGTACAGGTTGAAATGCACTGCTATCAGCATGTGCTTAAACCTCACTGAACTCACTCAAGGTTAAGTATCTTTTTCCAGCCCAGAGTTTGGGGTTATTTGATCTCAGGGGTCCAGGGCTGTCACATAACAAAAGCCACAGTTTTATTTGGAGGTTCACATCAATAGGAGAGTTACTGATGGATGTGGAAGATGCAGAGAAACTGCAAACAGAGAAAAAGACATTAAAGGGAGGAGAGCATTTTAGCTAGCACTGATTGTTCAATAGTCAGGACTTTGAGACCTGGGAGACAGCTTTACAGCTACATTACCATGCTTTGCTGCTGTGAGCACGCTGTAGATCAATACAGAATGGGATTTTGGATCCGTCTGAGCATTTCCCTTTTTTTCTTCATGGCAAGAAGCATAAATCCCTCAGAGCATCAAAAGCAGACAAAAATTGCATAGCATGGCAGCAAGTAGGCACAGAGACAGACTCTGTTAGGTGCCCCAAAATCAAGAGTGTCAAAACCACAGCCTTCATTTGAGGTATATTTTGAAAAACTCTGTTAATGTTTTCTTTACATTTACTTATTAACTTCCATCAGCTGGGTAGATAAAAATGGCACAAAACAGAGGGTTTGTCTCCCCCATTAATCCCCAAAGTCTGGTTTTAAAAGATGGTCAGCTTTCTCACAGACTAACCACGTGATAGATTAAAAGCAAGCTCAGCGCTGCCACTTGTATTTGGGGATACCCTCAACCTCAGTCTTGTTCTTTATGCCTCCTCCAATGTTTCTGAATAAGAAGATGCTTCTGAAAGTCAGACCAATATTTAAGACTTGTAAAATAAGAGAAAGATGAATTCAAAGCCGAACTAGAGCACATCTAAGGTGTTTGTCAATCTGTAGCATGAATGGGAAATGGGAAGTTAAAGGCAGGGATAGAAAAGGAGGTATGTAAATAACAATTACAAAAAAATAAAGAGTGTTTCTTATGTTTCTACAGTCACTCTACAGTTTTGTGATGAACCGCTGGTCAAACAAATTAGGAACTGAGTTTCCAGACACAAACAAGAACACCTATAAGGCTTCACCATTTCAGTGTCTTCTGCTGGTCACACCCTGGCACATCCTCCATGATGAACCTCTCAGGTGGACTAAAGAGAAAATGGAAGCTTGGTACAAAATGAACTAAATGGCATAGGTATCACAACCATTTTGCTTAAAATATAAATTGCCAAGGAGGCTGTGGAAAAGCAAGACAGAATAAAGGCCTAAATCAACCATTACATACTTCATTAATTGTATAAAAGTGCAAGGTTAAAGTAGTTTGGGTTAAGCATTCAGTTCACTATAGGCCACACAAACACTTAGCTTGGCCATCAATGGCCTGATTTTGTCATTCAGTTACTAATATTAGTTTAGACCACAGAAAGAACAAAAACCGAATGAAAAAACGTATGCAATCCACTTCAAAAATGGTTAGTTTTCTGTGACCAGCACGAAATATTACCTCAGTATCATCAGCTATACAATATATACATAAACCCCTTGTGTCTTAATCTTTGTTTTAACAACTTAGAATAAAGCTGTACTAAATGCTATTTCCCGAGTGTGCCAGCTCTTTGCTCTGTTCTGGCCGGCTGGCCTCGCAGCACAGAGAAGTCCTTTAACAGCGATGGTACTTGGATTGATCCATAATTGGGACACTTCAGCCAGAGTAACTGTTGAAATGCTTTATTCAGCCGGGCCAGGTGATTGCGTGAGGCTGCCCAGGGCTCAGTCAAAGCTTCTTGGGTGGCTCCACCAGAAGAACAGGCCATATTCCAAAAACAAACTGTCAAAAGAAAAATAGGATCAGGGGAAAGACTCCTTGGAATATTATGTTCCTTGGAACAGAAACCAAACACTATTAAACATAATCTAATGATAGGATGAAAGGGGAATGAATTTACAATGAAAGACAGTAAATTTAGATTGGATATTAAGAAGAAATTCTTTACTTTGAGGCACTGGCACAGGTTGCCCAGAGCAGTTGTGGATGTTCCACCCCTGGAAATGTTCAAGGCCAGGTTGGAGTAGCCTGGGGGCTCTGAGTAACCTGGTCTAGTGGAAGGTGTCCCTTCCCATGGCAGAGGGGCTGAAACTAGATAATTCCTGAGCTTCCTTCCAACCCAAACCATTCTCTGATTCTATGAAAACTTCAACTGCATTTCTTGGGATGTAAGCAGAATTCAAAGGCAGTCCTAACAGGCATAATTACTGAGCCCCACCACAAGTTCAAAGCACAAGATATCCAAATGTACATTAATAAACACAAAATATTGCTTGCTTACCTTCACCTTTGGCCTGTGTTTCAGGAAAAGTGTCCTTGTATATAAACTGAGGAGAAGGAAAAAAGCATGCTTAAAATTTCAGGTACAAGACAGCATATAAAATAATGATGTCCTGATGCCAGTTTTATTTTCCAACTTGAAAAGAATTATTTCTGTGATTGCAGAGCTACCCATTCTGCCTAGATTTAGTCAAAATAGGAGATGTTAATTTCCAGAAAATCTCCTTGTAGTAGACTTATCAGCAAACTAGTTTACCCTATCACCTGTGTGGGGAGAAAGAAAGAAATCCTGAGAGGTTAAAAAAAAAATTAAACAAGGACTGGAGCCCGTCATTTCAGAAGGATGAATTTAAATCAGTGTACCACAAAATCTAGATAATAAAGGGGGGGAAAGCAGCATAGCTTGATTCTATATCTTATTTTCGTTCTTAGACACTTTCTGCTCTCAGTAGATCTTTTCCTGTGAACGATCTCACATTTAAGTGGTGATGCCACTTTGTGTCATGTTAGAAAACCTTTGCCTATGCTTGATTCCTGTAAGGAATTTTCTTTAAAATATTACCTCAAGCTCTTTAGGGTAGCAGACAACCTGTAACCCAAAATGGAGCAACTGTTTTCCATATACCTTGACATATTTTATACATACATACACATATAAATGCATGCATGTATATATACACGTACATATGTGTGCATATAAATATACATGAATGTAACTATAAGCTATCAGATCATCTAATGGAAATGTACTTATTTTCCTTGCATTTTCCTTTTTAGGTATTTTAACATCTGACAAAAGAGGTGAACACCATCTTAGATGTATAAAAACCGGTATATATTCAAATTTTCTGGACTACATAGAATGTATATGTAAAATAGACATTCTCTTAGTTATGGTTAGGTGGTAAAATATTATTTCATTGTATGACGAACAAACTGCAGAAATTCTTCACAGATTTCAGCTTACATTCTCTTCTTGCCCCTGGTTCCACTAGATGGTGGTAGAGAGAAATTCTTGTTTAAGTCTCCTCCTAAACCCCATATACTGCCCCTCTGGGAACAGTTCCACTACAACTACTTCAGCCATCGTCCTTCTTAACTACAGCAGGATGCCTGCTGGTTTTCAGGAGCAATGGTGCCTATCAAAAGATCGGTTAAGCTCCTAAATTTAAACATGTTAAAGTACTTCAGGATTGCTGCTCAAGAACAGACAGGTATTAATGGCTTACATTCCGAAATTCATATACTGTCAAACAGTTTTGGTTTAACTGCCACAGGGTTTCCATTTCTGAATTAAATTTTCTTGAAGAACCACGACTATTTAAAGATTAGTGATTACATTTTGAAGAATATAAACTAGTTTTAGAGAGTTTTTAGATCAGTTGCAGAGAGGAAAGAAAACCTCACACCAGTTTAATAAGTCATTTTCCGGCTCTTCTGGATGATGCAATATTCTGAAGTACACCTGAACCTGAGAAAACTCATAAGATGTCTGTGAACATCCAGTTTAGAAAACATTTCCTACCTTAGCAGGATATGCAGGTAAGAACCCAGGCCTGTGAGAATATGCCACCATGCATGAAACTGTGTCACAGCTCCCACCACAGGAGGCATCTTCTCTCGTAGTGCTCTGAAAGAAAGCAATACCATGAAATGGGATATTTCTGCCCAGCTAAGCAATCTCAAATCACAATGTTGGACTGTCAGATCACACATTATTGTTTCCATATCTCAGGCATGTGCTTGACAGGTGAGGCTTTGTGGAGTCAGGCTTTCAGCAGGTGAGGAGCAGCAGTTATATTTTACACTGCCAGTACAGAGAGATATCACCAAACTGACTTTCTTATACACTTAAAGAAAAGAGGCATTTCTTCATATTATGAGTGATCAATTACTTCTGGATTGAAATTTCAGGGAATATATTTATGGCATCCTACACTCCCAAAGGAATTCTAGTATTCTCCCCAAAACCCTGTAAAATACTGTGCATAGAATGAAATGCTGAGTTTCAGGTCTGAGAGACGAAATGGGATTTATCAGACATCATCACTTTAAATCTGGCAATCACACCACCTATTCTGCAGGTCAGTGGAAGCTTAACTTGCCTTTCTCTGTTGAACTCTAAAACAGGGACAAAATGGGTGTTTAGTGAGGAAGCAATTAAAATAGAGGGTCTGAAATACTCCACCAACATGCTTTGTATTTTGTAGTTATGGGGTGTGAGCTACTTGGGAAAGGGCTAAGGGATGGAGGTAAAGAAATAAAGATAAGGAACTACATTGCTCTTATTTTTCCTGCTCACTAGGCTTCTGCAGATAATGCCTATTATGGCTGATGGTGGAGCAAATGTTTGCATCTGCTGGTCTTTTTGTTTTCACTTTCATTTCACTCGTCAAAACAAAAAATGGAAAACAACGATTGCATGTGTTAAGGCAGAAAAATCTGCAGCTCCTGGAATACATCCTTACTGCTTGATATTATAGTGCTTGGTCCAAAGCTGCTCAGTCACAAATATTAGCACAGAGCTTCGACTGAGTCAGCCCAGCAATGACACAGTGGAGCACACAGACTCTCAGCCTGGCACAACCTCCGAGCCTTTGCATGGCAGGAAATTTCAAATTCAAAAGCATGTGTTTCCTGCCAGAGAAACTGAGTGTTACAGATTTTTTGTTATTTTAATTTATTTCTTTTATTTTTTAAATAAGCTGCCGATTTAATGAAATATGGAACAAAAAGCCCTGAATCAAAACTGAGTTTTGAACTTTAAAACCAAACAGAGCAGGTAGGTGGATGATTCAGAAGTTAGACCTTCAGAGAATAAAGAATTGCAAGGAATTGAAATGTATTTTCTCCAAAGGTTCAAGTTATAATACCTCCTGGAGAAATCCAAGGTTCTGCAGATGTCTGATTAAAGCTAGTAAACAAGCATTTTTTTTTTCCCAGCACCATATCTAAACAAATATTACAGAAAAAACACTAACGTTTTTTCCCCTTATGAAATGAGGATGGAAGAATGTGCCTCAGCAGCTGGTGTCATACTTGGGCCTAGGAACCAGTTCAAAAGCCCCAAGGACCCACAGCAGCTCAGCAGGTTTGGTGAATTGGGGGTTATGATCTCACCAGTGATGTGAGGCAGCTGCAAAAACCAATGCTGATGCCAATATTTGCAAAGTAACTGTAAACCCAGCCACTTGTGCTGCCAAATTAACTACTCTATCCCATCTGTATCAAGCGCTTCTAGGGATGATGATCATGTATTATATTCATTTAAAAAAAAAAGTTTCAAGAATACTCTGTTGGAATTAACTTTCAGTTGGCTTAACCTAATGCAGGGACTACAGAGCCAGAAAGGATGGAAAACTTCAGACTTCTTTACAGCACACGGTTATTTGGCTTTGACAAAGCAACCTACTAGGACAATGCTGTACAACACGGACTCTGTGGCATAACAGCATTTCAAATTGTCAAAAATGTATTTTTCTGGATGCTGGAATTAACCTTTCCATCTCCTCCAGCTTGCTGAGCAACACATGAATTGCAGCTAGGTGGTGTTCATTGGTAACATGGATACTTGTAATAGGTATTTCTTTAACAGTAGTAGCAGTAGTTCTGCATGTCTTCTTTAACATGCAGAACTACAGCGGGATAAAAATCTACTCAGATGAAATCAAGTGTGAATAGCAGGCTTTAGTCAGCCACAGATCCTCAAAATTACTTCAGTGACATTATTTCTCTCAATTTAATTTGAAGTTAAAGGGAAATAACAAAATAAATCTATAAATGGTTAAAAAAAAGTTTTAAAAAAACCCTGTTAAGTGCTGACTCTAGTCATGAGCAATCTGGATAAAATCTCATGGATGTTTTGTAGGCAGCATACCATACATACAGTGAGATGGACTTGAATATGCACCACAGAAATAATCCAATCTTTGTACTAAAAGGCTATTATTAAGAGCTATCCAGACAAGTGAAAAAACTCACCTCAATTTATCACAGAAAATGTTGTCCACATTCCAGAGAAAAAATCCCATTAAAAATACAGTTAAAGACGTATAGCCTAGACCTCTAAGCCATGGGTATACCCTAGAGAGAGAGAGAAATAACGCAAAGTTTAGTTCAGAATGCTTTAAGATACAGAAATATACTAATATATACTACATTAAATACGTGAAACATACAGAAATGCTGTTATATATAAATAAAATGCTTTATCAATTTGGTTTTTCCCCTAAAAGAAAAAGACACCAACTTCAAATTTCATCTGTTTAAATATTGTATTTTACTTCTCCTCTCTCCTGATTTCACATTCTCTGAGACTCTTCTTTTACTTCTATAATTGTGATTGTTTTCCCAAATACTGCACTCTCTGAGAGAAACCAAAAAGTGGGAAAACTAAAGTTGGCTAAAAGGTACTAATTCTTCACTCCCATGTATATTCTTTCATTAAAAAAAAAACCCAACAAAAACAAAAACAAACAAAAGAAGATGCTCTTTTCCAAGAGATAATATCCCTATACTAGGGGATTTGTATAAATACGGTCTTTAAAAATTGCTCTTTTGTGAATGCAGACCATCTTGACCAACAACTAACCAAATGAATGGTATTAAACTCCAGTACTTTTAGGTTCATTTTTTAGTTGAATGCTACTGGGAATAGAAAAATGTCAATTTAATTTTGGGAGGAAAAAAAATCCTGTTAAGATATGGAAAACACACTGAAGACTCAGATGCAAGAAAGTGCATCATTAATAAATTTACTTTATCTACATTCATGTTGGAACATGGAATTGTAAACTTCCTACATGGAAGGCTCCTTTCCCACTAATAAGAAAAGTCCAAAAGCAAACCCAAATCTAACCCTGAAAGGCTGCCATGAAATACTGTTCAAGTTACTTTTAAGCATTATGAATGCACAGTTGAGATTCTGGGTTAAAACACATTCCTGAGCTGCTTTTTCCTCCACTGCGTGTGTTACAGCACATTTCAGAGCTGTGAGCACTGGGAACCAAAATGTGCAAAACACAACAGGTAGAGCTTCCTCCACAGGGCAAGCTAACCAGATACAAGCTGTACATATTCACATACTGACTGCCAATATAAACTAGCAAAATTATTACTTGTTTAGTCTAATAAATGTGTGGAGCACCACGCAGTACATTGCAGAGACTACACTGTAATATTCTCCCCTCAGTGCTCCAGAGACATCAGCAAGACCAGGACATGACAGAGCACTAAATGGTATATTAAACATGCTGGTAATTAGGTAATTATAGCTAGAATTGTTGAGGAATAAATAGTAGTGTTTTGTGAAGGAATCAACTGGCATCACTTATTAATAGGGAACATGCTTTGTGAACAGAGAATAACATTTGCCCAGTTGTAACCTTGAGAAGGAAGCAGATTTAAGAAAGAGATGAAAAGTGTGCAGGGAACAGGCAGGAAGAGGAACAACTGGTGAGGATAGGATGAGGTAGTAGCCTGGAAGGAATAACATGCTGTTCTTTGGGATTTTCACTCTAATCTTAGAGTGACTTCAAGCCCCACACTAAGAGAGATGAGTGACAGGAAGTGAAGTAAGAAAAAACAAGCAGAAATTAGGGTCAAGTATGGAAGCTAGAACAGGCTTGGCCAAGTGCTAGCACTACTGATGGAAATATAGGAATATGTTCTAGCAGTGCAGAAAAAGTAAATGCAAAAGTGTTTTTGGGGATGAATTTTAGAGAAAAGAAAGGGTACCTTCAGGTTGGCACAGCTTCTCTAGCAGAACTAATTTAAAATTAGTAGTAGTTTAGTTAAAATTTAGAAGTAGTTTAAACCTACTTCTCTTCCCATCCCAGCTTTCTATCCAGTTTGCATAATAACACCAAAGGGGGAAATAAGTCTTTGTAGGGCCCTGTTGCAATGAAGTGATCAAGCTAATTAAGAATACACACTCCAAGCCCCTAAAACTGAAGTGAAAAGTAGGTAGAACTTCCAAGACAGACTTTGCAGAAGCAAAGCAATGAATGATACTTTGAGAGGGAAGGTGGTGATTGTACTGATAAAGACAGAAGACTATGAAATGCCGCAGAAAAAATGAGAATGCATAACTGTGTCGAATTTGCAGAACCAGAAAAAAGCAGGCCCAAGAGTTTGTCTACACAGACAGAAAGAAATTTAATCTAAGTGACTAGAACTGTGCTAAATCCTTGAATAAGAACAAAATTCAAATAACTTGAATTTGATTCAATTTAGTTCCCCCTGGAGGTGAATTAATGTAGTATCACTTAAGATCTCTAGACAAGGATTAAAATTTTCAGTTCATGGGTTTGAGAAGTGCCTTTAAATTGATGATTGTTTCTAAAGCTGCAACACACTACCAGTTTTAAGTTATTGTTGCTTAATAGACGAGTCTGTGAACATTTGCACTTAGTCTGTGGGAATTTCTTGAGGAAAGCCAAACCACGTGAACTGAAATGGCAATTGGAAGGCGATTCAATGAATGCACTTGATCCTTGTGGGTCTCTTCCAACTCAGAATATTTGAGGATTCTATGATACTTCAAATTCACATTTTGTTAAATTCTTCCTTGTGTTCCTCAACAGACACATGTGGAACGTGAAACTAAGTTTAACAAAAAGCACATTTAGAATGATGACAGAAGAAGAAATAAGTAATTTTCAGAAGCAATCCCCAAACGCATGAGAACACCAAATATTCACAGGGGATAGACAGAAATGGGCAACCAACTGAACCCCTCAGAGCTAAGGCTATGTGTTTACTCCAATACTGATTAAATTCCATTTTCCTCCCTTTTACCTACCAAGTCTGTGCTCTGATGATTTTAATGCCTCTCAACGTATCCTAACACTTTTAATGCCTTTTGTTTGTACAGTTTTTATTTCTATTTCCATAACATTATGCTTAACTTTACCCAATCGAAACTGTAAGAAAAACTATCATGTGTTATTATTTTTTACATTTGAATGTCAAATACTTGAGCAGGGAAGAGGAAAGGAAATTACTAAGTGATGGGTCCACTCTGCAGTCTTACTCTTGCCACTCTCCAGGTATCATCATTAGAATCTGGACACTAGCAAGAGATTTCACACTACCCAGTAAAATGAAGACAAACTCCCATTTCTGTTTAAATCCCAGGCTAACAGCTGAAGTCACCAGCAGAACACCTGGCAATAAACACTGCTCATAACTGTAGAAATCTCAGTTTAGTTTAATGTTATCCCAGTGGCTTCAAAAAAGTGCAAGGTGATGAGCCATTCTGTTTCAACCCAGGGGAGCCCAGGAGCTAACACTATGTACCTAGTTAAAGCAATTCTCCCATTGCCAATTTCTCATGTTAAGCCTACCAAAAAAAAAAAGCTGCAAATGCTACGTTGTAACTTATAATGCTGAATTGAATGGTTACTTACCATAATACAATATAAACGGATCTTAGAACTATGATGGAAACCAGTGTTCCATACATGACCTGAAAATAAAAAAAGAGATAAAATTCAGCAGTTGGGTTCAAGAGACCTTACAAAATACTCCAAGAGTAAAAAATTTTTGTAGCCTCGGTTGGTTTTTTTTATTTTTAAGTCTCAGGAAAACAGCATTCCTTCTAACTTCATCTCCAGAAAGCCTTCTGTTAAAGTTTCAAATAAAAGTATGATTATAAACCATGTTGTTTATACAATTACAGGAAAAGTCAGTTGTGTAAAACCAATGTTTCACTGTTCTGAATCAGAAAGCAAACACTAGATGGCACTCAGAAAGCATCCTGAAATCAAAACCGGTAACTAACCCCTATTATCTCTTCTCTCTCTGTGCATTTTAGCCCAGGATTGTACAAGCATCAGCTAAAACTGTTTTTGAAAGCTGTACTTCTTTCATTGATATTTGATTAATATTTTTTCCTGAAAGCAAACACCTGAACAGACTATGTACTATTCCCACAGTGAGCATCAGTATGGGGAAAAAACGTTCCAGGAAGCATTGCAAACAACTATTACAGATTGTTTGGATTCAATCTAATTATACAGTGGGAAGGCTGCACACTCTGAAAAGATCCATGAGCAAAATCTGACACACTGTAGGCTTGATGAATTTGAATACAATCACCTGACTTATATAAAAAGTTTATAAAAAATTTATTTTCTGCCTCGTGATCTTTAAATCACTCTCCTTTTTTTATTCACAAACTTCAACTCCATGTAACACCACCTCCAAGATGTACAGATTAAAGAAGTGAAAAAATGTGGCCAGTCATGCCTGGGAAGTGATGCAGAAGTCACTGCAGCAGGGAGGATTTTTAGACACTGGTGACATTCAATTACTTTCTATATTTTATATGCTGAACACTGGTTTCCTCCTGCCAAAAGGCAGTTTGTTCCAAGCAGCTGTGCCTTGCTCTTTTTGCCTCTCTCCAGTGGCCCACAAACCTCTCAGTATTTTCTTCTTCCTTGTTCACTGACTTAACTTTCTCATCTTGCTTCTAGTTAGCTACTGTCTAATTCTGCCTTTGTCTTACATGAAACAGAAAAATTAGAAACCTTCGCTGTCTACTTTTAAAAGCCACTAAACCTCACAGAAAGAAGTGTCCTTAAAAATCAGTGTCCTTACAATGTTCTACTGACCTCCTCATACCCCCTCCTTCTTTTCGACTGTCTTTGAGACAGGGACTGCCTCTCACTGCTGTGACTGTGTCATTCAGATCCTACTGTCCTGTAAGCATGCCTAGTCATCCCACATAAAATAGGTTACTGTGATAATGCAAAGTGAAACCTGCCTTCCAAAAGCCCATAAAGGCAAATTTGCCAACTCCTTTTAGCTTTAAGGATGAGGTTAGTAGCACACACAGTATTATCAGTGCACGTATACAGAACAGTAAGACAGACAACAGAGCCCTTATGTTTGACAACAGGTAAAAGCAAGCTTCGATACTGACTATTCAAAGTCAGTCAGCACAGTAGCTCTTTATTTGCATTCAGCACAAGATTAAAGAACTTCAGTAAATAAACTACTACTATCGTGTGTTCTGTTCTATAGAGCTAAACAAAGCAAAACTATTTGAAAGGCTAATTGGTTCTGGCTTGTAATTTATACAAAACTGTTCATTAATTCCAGTCTCCTTGTTGAGGTACAGCACGTAAACCAGGAAAAAAAGAAAACCACCAAGACCTGCTAGACACAGCCTGAGTATCAAGTGCTTATCAGTCCCAAGCTAAGGGTAGGAAGGAGAGTGCTCAGGTGTGCTACGTGCTGCATGCTGGTACAATTCTTCATTGCTGACATTTTGCCTAAAAAGACCCCACCGCAAAAATACATTATCAGCCTCATTTAAAACAGCTTGTTTCATTTTTTCTAATCAAATCCAGCATTTTATTCTAAGAGAGGGATGGTACAGAGGAAGATACTCATAGAAAGGCTCCTCTAGAATCCAAATTACAGTTTGATTTGCTGATCTCTTTCTTTACTGATCTCCTCCTTCTTAATATTTGCATTGCTGAAATACTCCTTTGCAGCAGGGATATGAGAAAAACCTACCCATTAAGAGCAATTTCTCTCATACACATTAAGGGTTGTGACCACCCTTATGCTTGTACCCAAATTACTTCTGGGTTCTTTGTACAAGGAGTTAAATAGTGTCAGACTATGCCTAGAGAAACAGATCTTACTGCAGCCCAAAGCCCAAGTAAAATGCTACCTTTTCCAGCAGCTGCTAAAAGCAGCAAAGAGCAAAAGCTAAGAAAAGCTTTCTTTGCAGACTTTCCGGCTTGGTATTTCCTAGTGAGTTAATGGCTTGCAGAAGAGGACAGTCATAATGGAGAGAGGAAGGAAAAAAAAAATAAAACGAACCTTGCGGTGACTGAAGAAAAATATGCCCACAGTTGACACTTCAATTTCTTGCCTTTTCCGCTTCCCCACCCAAACAGGTTGTTAGCAGTAAAACACATTTGTGTTTAAAAGCCTGTGAAAGACTGGAACAACAAACTGTTCTGCTCTGCATGCTCCAATCTTCCTCACTGAAGGTGAGCAGCCAGGAGGTGTTGCTGTGATATACAGACTGTAGCTTCATGTCTTGCTCAGCTGTTTCTTACTAGAGAGCTGCACACCAAGCTGCACAACTTAGTTCAGATGTCAGGGAGCAGTGCTTACTTTATCTCCTTTACCATCCATGGCTGTACTATTTTCATCATGTTAAAACTTTGTTAGGTAGTACCCATCCACCCAAAGAAGGATAAAGTACAATATTATATAAAACAAAGAAAAATCTGCCTTATTCAAGTTAACTCAAATTTTTCCATTCCTTTACCTCCCTTTGTTCTTTTCTTTAACTAACGCATCATTTAAGTGACAAATGAGAATCCAAGCAAGTTTTCTGCTATTTTGTCTCACACAGCCATTAACTTGTAAGCCAAAGAACATCCTTGTACTGCAACTGAAACAAAAGGAAACACCAGAATCTCAATCTTGTTACCACTAGACAGTTCCCTCTTTGCTGTTTCAGATGCAAATAAAGCTGTGCATATCTCAGCTTTAAAGGTATCTTTGCAATTGAGGAAAAAACCCAAAGTCTGATGAATACACAGTGGATTACCTCGTAAGAAGGCCAAATATGAAGAACATCCTTCTAATTCACAAATGGGAAGTAAGCACTTCAGGGCTCAATGTCTGGCAGCATTTTTGATGTGGAAGCAATTAAGCAAATCATACACAGATCCACTTATGTAAGTCAGAAGCAAGGCTGGTACTCCACACTGAGAGGCGGAGCACACAAAACTGGTTCTCCATCTACCATTCTAGTACAGAATGCAGCAACAGCCTGCTATTTCCACTTCTCTGTTTCCTCTGCTCCTAAGTCAATTTATTGGCCTCAAATATCAGTATACACATTGGGAACTGCACTAAGAGATTTTGGGCTTGTGGCAACCAGCTTAATTTATACCCCAACTGGCTATCAAAAGATACTTACCTTAAGTACTTGAATGTGGAAACTGTATTTGCAATTTGCAACAAAGAAAACTGAGTTCTACATGTTTCTGGATTTCTGTAGAAGAAATCTGAGCTGAGAGAAAAAGGAAGGACAATCCCCAAGACGACACTGAAACACCAAGTAACTCAGCATAGTTACAGCTGTGTAGCACCACCGGCTGCCCTGACAGCTCCCGAATGAACTAATTCAGATTCACCGGGTTTGGTCCTGTTTAGATGCATGTACGTGATGGCAAAGTGACACACAAGTCACTGCTGCTGTAGAGCTTCAGCGACACTGTCTGCCACAGCAAACCAAGCTTCCCCTTCCATGACTTGTAGAGCTGAACCTTTGGAGAGTCAGGATATCCTTCCTCATTCCCTAAGCTACTGTGCAGGTAGAAGCACCAGCCAGAATGAAAGCTGCACTTGCTTGGGAGGACACCCCCCAGTGAGCTGGGTAAGGGTGAAATGTCACTCGAGTTAGTTTTATATGTGCCCATCAGCAGGATGATGACAGAACAGAAAAAGCTCTGGGGTGAAGGTCATTTGGAACAGGATACTAGGGAACCTGAACATACAGAAAGTAAGAACACATTCCACTAAAAGGCACAAAATATTTAGCCACAAGCCTACAACTGTTGCCTTAGAAGCAGGAGGGACTCTGGTGAGCTGTAAGACATCGAGTGGTTCCACACAGATTCCCCAAAATGGTGAATCTTGCAAGTCTGAACAGGTTGTGCTCAACATAACATATTCTTCACGCAGTTTCAGGCTCCCTAATGTACTTCTATAAACACATTTCACTGTGATTTCACTTTCTTCTTTGCATTTGTGTATTTAAAACACCCATAGAGAAAAAAAAATAAGGCAAATGAAATACCATTTCCTGCCATGCTTACTTTCTCCCTCTTACTCAAAGTCACCTTAATAGGTAAACCCAATACTTGTATTTTTTTTCTATCAAAAGTAAAAAAAAAAAAAAAATCCTGGTCATGTTATGCTGTGATCAGTGAACATATCCAGGCACTCCTTCCCCTCCCGTGGTGATCTGTGAGCAGTTTAGAACAAGAATAGTTTGTATTTGCCCATGAGTGCATCTCTTCCATTTTGAATCAGTCATCATCCTAAGTCCTCAAGGTCTCCCAGTTATCTCTTCATTTCCTCCCCAGTACTCAGTGAGGCCTCTGAATTTTGTATCATCACAAATACTATCAGTATACTCTTCGTTTTCCTGCTACAGGTTGTTAAAAAGAAAACCAACCAACTAAAACAGTCCCACTACTGATTCCAAGAAAATTCAGGCTTTTCACAATCTCCATCATTCATTTTTCATTAGTCACTCCCTTACCCTATTTGCAATTCTCCTACCAATTTGCTTCTCCAGCTTGCTTGGTTTCTCATGGGACACCACAACAACATTGTAGAATGCCTATTTTTTACATCACATTTCCTAATGTAGAAGAAACAGCTATTTGATCTAATTTTCCATTAACCTTTTAATTATTTGTTTGCTAAAATTGGCTTCAAACTCTCACAGCAGATGACTGCAAATAAAACAGGTTTTTAGTTCTATTTCACCATTCACATAACTTGGCCCACTATCTGAATGAGGTTTTTGATCAGATATGGTATGCAGCAAGCAGACAAACCAGGATGGAACACGTTGCTTTGTACGTGACAGCTTCCTAGGCCTCATCACACTAGGAAGAAGGCTACTTGTAAGACTTGAGTTGAAAAGTGTAACTTCCAGAGTAACAACTTCTTCCAGGGCTGTCTCTTTATGTCTATGGATCACTCCACACTAGCAGCCATACTTACCCTGCCCCTTTCCTTGTATAAGCCCAAATATACATGTGGTAAACAGGGATGAACAACTAATCTGATTTAAAATTAATTCCAAGGAGAGTTTTAACCTGTTGAGTTCCCCAATCAAATTCACATCAGAACATAAATTCGTGTGCCAGATGGAAAAGAGGGGAGAGGCACAGCTGTTTTCTGTGACAATGATGCTGGCTTAAAAACAACCGAGCAGCTGGGACGTAGGGTTGTTTAGCACTTTGAAAATCAGGACTAATAAATTTGAACATAAACAAGACAATATACGCCTGTAAAGGCCATTAATATATTTCATTTAATTGATGAGGTGGCAAAAAATACTAGATCAGTTGTCAAGCAGGAATTGGTTTTTTCCTTCTAATGATGTGCTGCCTCCAACTGCCCAAAACGAGCATCTCATCCCTCCAATGGCTGAAGCACTAAAACCCTTTAAGATCTCCCTTAATATATGGATGCAGAAAAAGAAGTTGGTCTCTGCTGCCACTGTGCCATGGAGAACAAACTGAAATCACCTCCATGCCCTGCTGGCAGCCGGCAATTTGAGCCTAAATTGGGAAGAGAAGTAGAAAATAATTTGGGGAAAAATGAGGCTTGGATCCTGGTTGCTGAATACAATAGGATCCTTTCTCCATTCTCATTAATCTTCTTCCAGAGGAAAAAAAACCCACAACCCATACTGAAACAATGAACAATAAAAAGTTATCCTTGTAGTTATTCCTCTTTTTGCAAGGCTGACAACTTATAATGATCACAGACAAACACCTAAAGGAATCAAATGCTGCTTTATCTCCTGATGCTGCTTTCTAACCCAGTTAGAAAGGTTGTGATTTAAACTATGATTGCATGAACATATTTAATTTAACTTCAAGTGTAAGTGACCCATTCAGTTTGAAAATGCTTACAGAAATGATTTGACTTTTTTTTTTTCAATGCACTCTAAAATAATGTACAAGTATTAAGAACATAACTTTGCTTAGCTGTGCAGTCAGGGACATATTTCCTCAGGATTTACAACATATTTGGCAAAGACTATGAAAAAATGAGTACAGTACTTCAACATCTGGAATTTGGCCATAACTGTATGCTCTCCATAAAAATCAATTTGCAAAGAATTGTAAGAAGTCCAGCACTTTTATGGATCCAAGTATTTTCTACATTGACTCCTCATGTATAAATTATAACAGGGAATTCATATTCTGAACCAAAGAGAAACCAGATGCAAAAAATTAAAGGTCTGGGGTAACAGTTTAAAGTTTCCATGCTTCTCTCTTTCCCAAGATGTCATAATATCTGTTGTCTTATAGTTTCTGTGACATGTGGCAATACATATGCCAATGCATCAAACTGGACACATCACAGTGAAGCTGTGATGTATTTATTCCAATAAATGCAGCTTGGGTAAATAATTGATTAAAGAGATAGAAGTTCATTATAAATTGTAAATTTTGCCACTCTTGTTAACACTACTGTTGTTAAAACTACCCTAAGTCACTTCATTCAAAACCGGTTATTACCAGCTCAGTAAAAGCACCAGAAATTGTCACTTTCATCCCAGCCAGTATCTTTCTGCTGGAAATGTAAGTAGGTGGAAAAAAAGAAAGGATTTAATTAATATTACAAAAAAACCCACCCTGCAATTTTCTCTTTTATCTACAGGTAGGGTAACAACTCGTGTTTCTAGGGGAGATTATTTGGAGCGGCTGCAAATTTATTCTCTTGATCAGCGCTTCACTAATCCACCAACAGGAGCCACGTATCATTTTTACAACTGCTGATGCAGCAGGCACATTTTGACAAGCAGTGGCACTACCAATTTCAGAAATTAAGGCTTTAAAGCTCTGTCCTGCAAGGAGCTCAGTGCTTTTTCTTTGGCAATTTTTCAGTTGTTATCCCTAATCAAAAAATCACAAATGAGGGAAAACTACTCATGGCATACAGAAATGAGCATAAAGAGGTAAGTGATACAAGTCCTATCCCCACAGGCAGGGGATGCATATTGATACTTTTGGGCTGCTACAAAAGGAGCCTGTACCAAACATGCCATTAAGCCTGTACAAAGCAGTCTTCTACATAACCCTAGAAGGCATTCTGTGCTTAA
This sequence comes from Oriolus oriolus, assembly GCA_013400235.1. NCBI lineage: Eukaryota > Metazoa > Chordata > Aves > Passeriformes > Corvidae > Oriolus > Oriolus oriolus. The sequence goes on from VXBT01004752.1 coordinate 502,859, forward strand.
ATCCACCTTGAATTTCCACAAAGCAAAACTGAGTAGTTAAAAAACCTAATAAACTAATGTGTTAAAGCAGAGAGAACGTGGTGCTAAGTCAATCAAGCCATCTTATGATGCAAGGTCATAGTTTCAAAGCAGCTGCTAATGGAAAGCAGCAGAAGACGACAAAAGTAGCTGTTCCTGTCTCATACACCTTAGGGTCAACCTCATTACAACTGCCAGTGATGAAAATCATGGGAAATACTAGGTCAAAAGCTAAAACACAACACACATTGAAGCATTCTAGTTTTTCAGATCACTAAGTAAGAGGATGGCGACATGACAGGCAGCAATACTGCTTAAAGAAAAAGCAAAAGGCAAATTGTGCTTCCCTTCCATCTTTCTTCCAGCAGTAAAATACTGTAACACATTCCACTAAAAAAGCACAGTTAAAAACCAAAATTTGCTCTTCCAACACAGCAAGATTTACCTGATGGAATACAGGCTCTTTCAAATTTAGGTAAACCTGGAAAGATTAAAAAAGAGAAATAATTTGCAACAGAACCATCATAACATTATTCATCTAAATATTGCCAAGGCTTGTTCTGTTAGAATCAAGCCATAGGTGCCTACCCATGCACCATTAAAGTTTATTAAACATTTGAATTTTCCTCTGACAAATCCTGAGGTTTTAACTGTGGAATTATTTTAAACTAAGAAGCACAAATAGAAACATTAACATCTAACATAAGGCTTCTAATTTGATAGAATTGAACACATACAAAAACAATCAAGATGCTGAAGTTACCAGATGTTCTTGATATGCATTGCAAGAAGAAAACATACTCAGCTTTGATTTGCTATTATTAATGCTTTTGACAATAATTTAACATTTCAATTCATTTTACAAAAAGCCAGTAGTTCTTCCTATTCTTAAAACAGTTCATTTAATTTATGTTCTTGAAGAGGGAAGGGCACTAGACATTAGGCATAATGCACTACAAGTGTAAAAAAATTTAGGAGAAACAGAAGAGGCAAGTATTTTGGCAGCTGAAGATGACTTATAATAATACTTTAATTTTTTAAGAAATGGTTATCAACAAAAATTACATAGGAAATTCCATCTGTGGTTGAGCCAGCACAAAACTAAATTTATCCATAAACAAAGAACACTCCACTAACAGAGGGAGTCAAGTTAGCTGTGACACAAAAAAATTAGAAGCATTTTAACTAACAGCTAAGTTCTTTTCTTATTCTGCTTGTTTTAAAACACCAGTCTGCATCCTGGACTGGGTATCACAGTTCACTTTTTTCAGTCAGACAGGAAGATTCTTATTTCTATAGATGAATTAAAGTGAGAGAAGGTGAGGAATACAGCTTATCCAAGGTCTCATATCAAGTCAAAGGTGACTTTTTCTCACATTCCTATTCTAGCAACTGGATTATTGCTTTTCTTCCTCATTTATTCTATACAGTGGTTTAGCTAGAAAGGTTTCAGGTTTCTCTGGCCAGCAACATAATTTTCCCAACAAAAGAATAATTTGTCTTTCTTGACTGGAAGTGACAGAGATTTAGTATTGCCTCTATAAAATTCCTCCACTGTCAGAAAAACTGCCAACCCAAGGGTGAAAACGCTGTATTAGAAAAAGTTACTTACTATGCTGACTACGACGCTGTATGTTATTAACAAGAAAAGCAGTGGATAATTGACTGTATTCTTGTACTTGAAACATTCATACCTGGAAGAGAGAATAGAGGAGAAAGATATCATTCATCACTTACCATATAATGGATGCAATTTCCAAGGTATATTATTAAAAAATTTGTGAGAAAATTGATCCAAATTAGTGTTAGGCCCGTCAAGAAATTCTAACTCCTCCAATAAAGATGCATTATTATAAGAGAAAAATTCATACTTTTACCAATAAATGCTTTTTTAAAAACCTAAGGCAAAAAAACCCCAACACTGATAAGCTCAAGCATATGCCAAGAAGTAACCCACTCTAAGAAAAGAGTTTGTGAAGCAGAAGTGTTTTCAGAAGGAGTTTACAGGGTGATAGTGGATGGCATATTAGAAATTAGTTTAAAATGCAACACAGCTGTCAAAAAAACATTACTGAGCAAATGGCAGTGTAGGAAAAGGACTGCCTCACAAAACAGTGAACTCAGATCTGTTAAAATGTAGATTGTTTATGGCTTCACTACAGCTGCAGTGCAGTAAATTTGCTAGATTGGGTACTGGTAGAAGGGGAAGGTAAAACCACCTGACTGCTCCCAGTATGTAAAACAACCAATTAAAATTACCTTCACAATCTCTACACTACACCTCAGTCTCAGTTGTGATGGAAATACACACACATCCCAGACTGTATCTCCACCAGAAAAAAGGTCCAAAAAACCCCAACAAAAAAGGATTTTGAGAAGCCCATTATCATCAGAGCTGGAGGAGGTTGTCTATTTAATTCCAAGTTACATCTTCTAGTTCCTTTGTTCATAAACTTTGAGAAACAGACACCATCATGAATGGATAAAAGGAAATAAAATAAAAACACATCTGGGAAACAAAAAGTCTAAAGGCAGCACAATGTGCTACATTGCAAAACAGCTCGCTGAAGTAATTACACAGCTTGAGAATCAGCAGGACTGAATGATGTATAAGGGAATGTCCTGTGCACAACCACCTGCAACCTACCTTCAAGCAAACCAAAACAATTATTAAAAGCCTCCTAAAACTACACATTAGCTCATTTTTTGGAGCATTTTAATTGCTATCAGACACACATACACAGAATCTTATTAGAGCTATAAATGCAGTAACAGACTTCAGTGCTTTTGAAGATAATATGGTAACCACTGCACAAAAAACAAATCAGATAGATTTTTATAGCCACTTCTCATCCTTTTTTCCAGTCACATTCAAATCAGACAAAATAAATGCAAAGGCAATTTCAAGGAGATAGGGAGCTACAATGGAAATATTTCCATTGAAAGAGGCATTATGATTCTGGTCTCGAGTTTGTACAAATCACACTAATGTATGAGTCACAAACTGAGGGCAGTTTCCACAGAGAGGGGTTTAGTCCTACAGCATCCCATCTCCACTGCAAGCTACCAGTAATCTTCACCAAGACATCACAATTTTCAACAGCTGAATATTTGATATGTTCAAAAGCAAAAAGACTTTTTTTTTCTCTTTTTGTCTGCAACAAGTTGATTTATCATTTGGATTTGCCAAGTGACAGAACAAATCATGTTAAATCCAGACCTTGCAGCAACAGGCAAGAAAAAGCCAACTTAGGGTATCTTTACAGTTGTCAAATGCTACATTGCTCCCAAAATTAAACAGGAGAAAACATCCTGGCATCGCATTAAGCTGTCATGCATGTTCCAAGACACTCTCCCCAAAATATGCATTCAACTCCTCATAAAATCTTTTCCCTTTAATTTTCCAGATGAGTGAAAAGCAGGTTTAGCCAGAAACCTGAAATTTGCATTTGGAGCCAGACTACATCATAGAAATCCAGCTCAAATAAATTATAATGTTGCTAATTTTGCAGGCATTACTGAAGTTGATTTTATTATGTCTGCTGTTTTTATACAAGTAGCACTGAGCTCTGATTGTATACTACACTAAATCTTTAATGAGTGGGTTTTTTCCCCTACTGAAAAAAAACCCACTGGTAAAATATATCTAAGTTAGCAAAAACTAGGACCAAAGCCAGCCTGGTACTCTAATATCATAATGCTGTACCAAAACAGATCTCACTGAAAGAAGTAGAAGCTTTCTCTCTATATACACTAAATTTGGCTTCAGAGACTCTACATTTCAGAAGTTAACATTTCATAAATATTCAAGGAAAAAAATTAACAAATACTTACAGGCAGTAGACAAACACACAACAACTGTATATCATTGGCAGTTCATCCAACAGCTATAAAAAGCAAAGACATCAAAACATGAAAGCCACTTTTAACTCAAAAGCTTGTCTAAGTTAATTAAGGAGAGGTAAGTCTTAAGTAAACAGGAGTTTTTAAGCATTTGGACATCCATCTTCTTGACTGTACTCTTACACGTAGCACAGTCAAACCCTGTTCAGCTACCGAAAGCTGCTGCATTAAAAAGCTTATTTCTCTGAATCTTTTGAATATTACACTTCATAAAAGCCCACGCCTTCAAAGAACCTTGACATTTTTGCTGCTCATACCTCTTAAAATATTTGTAAGAATTAGTTCTGTAAAGCCAGGCTGAAGAAGACCATCCCATCTACAGCCTTACAGTCAGTAGCATCTTCTTACTTGACAGAGAAACTGAAACATAATTTTTCCATAGCATAAAATACAATTTTAGCCTATTAGGATGGGCAATATGCTTGCATGTTTACTTTCTAATTTTAGAAATTTCTTACATTGTTTTAATTCAGAGACAGGGATTTTTGTTTGTTTGATGTGGGGCTCCTGTGGGCTGTTTTGTTGGGCTTTTTCCCCCAGAAATTATGGCTGCATATAATGTTTTATTGTCTTAGATAATTTTTATACTTTGGGAGAAGACTGTTGTGTTACAGCCAAAACAGTTATTTCTCCAGGAACTTGCTGCCTTAATAGAATGGAATTAAAATTGTAATCACAAGAGAGTTGATTTCTCAATAGCAGGTAGACTCAAAATTGCCATTTATCATTAGAAGGAAAGAGAATCATAGCATCATTTTCTTGTAAAACTTCTCATCAAAGAACTTTCATGAATTTCTGCTCATAAATATACAGTTAAACTTACCTCCTCTTAAGAAGGACTGAAAATCATGGAAATGAAAAAGCATACAAATGGATCAATGAAGATCCACAGTCTCTGATTTCTAATATGTTAAGCAAACATTAATAGTTAGGGCTTTTAGAACTTTTAGAGTTTGACTTCTAAGAAAAACAAGAACTAGATGCAAAAAAGATTTTGACCTTCTTCCATCATCACTCAAAGTTCTTGATGGCCGTGCCTGTAAAGAAATTGCTTTCCTACTACTGCTACAGGGTATCTAATGGTTCATAACCATGTTACTCTGAACAATGAGACTTGTTAAGAGCAGTAAGCAGCTTGCTCAGACCCATTTACACAGCCAGCCTGATTCTGCTCGGTTTGGGGTAATTTTCTAACTGCACAGTCAAAAACTTCATTTTAGCTTTGAAACTTCCTATAGCAGAAAGGAAAAAAAAAAAAAAAAGGATCTAATTCTTTACAGGAGAGAGATGTTTTATCCTGAGTGTGAAGTATTAGCTTATTAGCTTGTTGTAATTTTGGTCATAGAAAGTTCAGGAAATGTTTCACAACAGTGCTAAGCAGCTCTGCTGACCAGCTGCCACTGATAGGGCAGGTGTTGCTTCTTCCCCCACACTGCCCATGCCTCTCTCCAGCGAGGTCAGCAGACCAGCCTGACCCACCGGGAGCCAGGTCCAGGTGCTGAGCCAGCACACAACCAACCTGGCAAAGCAAGGTGTAAATCCCAGGACCTGTGCATTGCAGGCTCAGGACCACAACAGGCAGCACAAAGACAGTATCAGGAACACTGAGAGCAGCTGAAGCTAACAGGTGTGTTAGGTGGCACCTTCCCATCACATTAGTTTACCCTTGCTGTGATGCCTTAGAGGGGACAAAATAGAAGCAATAGCTGAATTCAGCTTTATAGTAATAGTATTTTATAAAATCAGTGATGTGCTTTTCCAAGTCTGATAGGAATTAGCTACAGGATTAATTCACGTGGCTGTTAAAGAGTGTGAGTCATTTAGCACCTCATAAAAGAAAAAGGCGGGGGAAGAACAAGAAATACAGGAAAATTTTTCAAATTTGGACAAGTGATTACACTCAAGTTCATATGCTGGCAGCATCTCAGGGACATTACAGTAGCAACAAAGAGCCTCTCAAAAGATCTTAGCTAGAATTTGCATGCAGAAGACAATGACTTCTGTATCCAAAGGAATGAATGCTTCTTGAAGTACTGTCAAAGGCATGCCTGGACAATGAAGAACCATGGAAAGAAGGGAACTCAGGGAGCTGATTTCACTGGCTAAATAAGTCTTTTGGATTCCTGAGGAATGCACAATCAAGCAGATTCCCATAAAAATAAGAGAAAAAGAGGTGATCTCTTCAGAAGTAGTCTAAACAACTGCTTTCAAGAACAGAAGCTTTCACATTTTTCCTAGTTTAGCACACTGAATTGATCATTTACAGTATTAAGACTGCAAAATAAATGTTAAAAAAATTCTCCTTGAATAGCTATCAGTGCTGATTTTTAACCACAACAAGAGATAAAGTGAATGAGAAAAGTTTATTTACTGGTTGAACTGTTTCCTCCATGGTGATCAGTAAGCAAACAATTGGAATAATTATGGACCCCTCGTGGATTTCACTCGGCTGCCAAAATAAACTTACTTTCTCTGCCTCACACAAAGCCTTTTACATCAGTTGACAAGATGATGCAAGACATTCCTGCTTCCCTCTCATCTGCTTCTGTGCCCACTTTTTTTACCACAGTTCATAGGCCCCTTAGTTGTTCTGATGCAACACCAGAACTATTGGGCAAGTAGCAGCAAAGTGACTTGGATTAAAATAAAGCCTCTACACGCACACACAAAACCCCCAACAACAACCAAAAAAACAACCCTCACCAAAACTAAAAAACACCCAAAAAAAACCCCACCCAAAACAAAACAAACAAAAACCCACAACCTCCCCCTTCACAAAGGGTGTTAAGTCTGGATCATTTTAGTGATTGTGGTTTCAGGGTGCCCTTGCTCACCTCTGCACCAGTGTGAGAAAGAGGATTTGAAGTACTGGCCATGATAGGAACAAGCAGCTGAGGGAAGACATGAAAAAGGTGGAAATTCACAGCAGTTTCACCACCGAGTACAGGTAAATAGCACCCTAATTTGGGAGGGCATGGTGAAATGGCTCTACAAACCACCCTTTTCATGCCAAGAAAAGCACCAGATATTCTTACATGGTGACAAGGGTATGCTCTGTGGAAGCTGACAGTCTCCACCACATGCCAGAGAGATACAAACCAGAGCATTATGGAGGCAAACACCAAACAATCAGCAATACATAGGTCCCGTTGTGATCAGCAGAAATGCAGGACTCAGTTCAGCTGCCACAGCATAGCTGCCTAAAGCCACCTGAGATACTCTGTCACCTCCAATACACCAATCCAAGACTGGCAGATGTGACGGGAATCTAAGAAACATGCACCTCTGTGGGATGGAAGCTGGAGGCTTGAGAGAACACTCACAGGGTCTAAAATAACACTAAACATCTCTGTTTAGACAAATGAATCTTTTTTGAGCAAAGACTGTCAGTGGAGTCTGGAAATGATTCCAGCCAAGTGCCTCTCTCCACTCCACTGATTTAACTGTATTTCCATTGACTGTGGTGGGAACACAGACAGCCAGCACAGACTTTTAAATGTAGGTTTCTTAATTTTGAGCAGAATCTCACTTCACCCCGACTTTAATTCAAAGATGCATTTCCTTAATCTTTGCAGACCTAAAAGAGGATGACAGGACAAGACTTCTTGTGTCCCTTTGGAAAACAGGAAATACCAGGACAATCCCTATGCCCTGTGACTTGTTACAGAATGCTGTCTGCTCAAAAATAAAAGAGAAGCTGACTCAACTACTGCTACTTAGAAGATACTAATTTCAGTATTAATGCTACAGGTACATCTAGATAAATAGAAACATAAAGATGAGAAAAGTTACAATAAATAGCAATAACTCTAGTTTATACTGCTTGCCATTATGCCAAAGCTGTGGCAATTTTAAAATAACATCTTGTGTAAAAGATTACATGATTTCCCAAAGGCTAAAGCTTCCTCTACCAACATAAGCAATTGATTATAGCTCTTACTTTAGACGCAAGTATGTATTTCTGTATATAATCAGTGGAAAATACCTATTGAAACAAGATCTGCATTACTGCCTTGCTGACAGCAGGAGTCATGAACAATGATACTTAAGGTAGATTAGCTCATTTTATAGAAGTTTCATCTAGTCAGGAAGTGGCAATATGCCTGTACAGCAAGATACACACAGAAAATGATTCACAGCTACTTATCAGTACTCACCTGCATTTCATACTTCAGGGTCATGTGGAAGCACCAAGAACCCAATCCCACAGCTGAAAACAAATGAAAACTATCATCAACATAATGGCACACACATAAAATTTTCAGGTACATTAACTTATATGCATGAAATGCATGCTTAAAAGTGAAAAAGAAATTAGAATGTCAGCATTCCACTGCAGGGACAAATGCCCAATTTTCCACAATCTTCTACTTTATATATTAGTCACCAATGAAATCCCCGAATTTATGGGGCTTTGGGTGTAAGCGCCCTCTTTACCTCCTCTCAATACTGTGTCCTATGAACTGGGTGTAATCTCAAAGAGGAGAGGAACAGAGGGAACCCAGAATGAATGGAATATTATACATCAATTTATCTTTTTCCTTTTTCTTTTTTTAATTTTAAGTAAACTAAGATTTCTCTTTTCCGGTCCTTCTATAAGGCAAAGCATCATTCAATAACTAGCACTCCTGGAAGCCTCTCAGTATTTCTTCTTACTGTCAAGTTTTAAAACATGTATTTTACCAAAGCTTTGTCTCCATAAAACATGGTGCTAATAACACCAAGGGCTTGGGTTTGGCCCCCACAGGGGCTATTCATTTAGGAGCTAGACTTGATGATTCTTGTGGCTCCCTTCCAACTGAGACTATTCTGTGATTCAAAAGCAGAAGTGAATTGCTACTACAACTCAGAACTAGAAATTCAAGGTAAACAAACCAACCTCACATAGTACGGACTTGTTTTGTGAAATGAGATCACCGTTTCCGGGTCTTCTACATAGAAGGATGAGCTTTTAAGAAATGATTTATATTTATATGAAATACTTTCTTTACACATTTTGAATTTACTTCTGAAATTACTTTATGAGACATATGCTTTGCCTATACACAGTTTTTCAGTCAGGCATGAATAATGCTTCTTGGAAGTTAGATTTCACTGTTTAGAGCAAAGCTGGTACAGCATTTAATGCATCATTCATTACTTTGAAATATTATCAGTAAAACACTCTCATTAAACACCAGCCCAGTTTTATTTTGCAAGAACAAGTACAGTAATGTACTTGTCTCCCTTCAAGAAATTATGTTTTACCTCAGCCTGTAGTTTCATAGAAAGCCAAGTAATTTGCATTCAAGCCTTGACCACTGAGTAGTGCTGCCATGTTTTGCGGCAAGAGCATCACCTTTACACACACCAGTCAAGTTTCACCGATGCATAAACAAGAACTCTATCTCTGTGCACCCTGTAAAGGACTCCCAAGACAGTCAAGAGACATGTCTGGAGATGCTTCCTTAGATGTTATTAACTAGAACTGTGATTATTACTCTTACTCAATGAAATTAAATACCTAAGCATGTAACTTTACTGAAACACGAAACTGTAATATAGCGACATTTCAAAGTGTATTACCAAACACTTCACTGTCATTAATTCTCTGGGAAAATTAAGCACAGCTCCCTACCAGAAAATAAACAACCATATGCACTTCTGTAAACTCTGATTACATTGGTTTGCTTCTGAAAAATCTTTCCAAACAATAAGCAACAACTGCTTTCACGTTCATTGAGATTCTAATGAGAAATTCGCATAGCCATTTTTCTATGTACACAGAATATATGACAACAACAGTTCATTCTGGAGAAAAAAACCCCATTAAGATCATCATTAAAACAGTGCCATCCATTATCCTCGCTGTCAGAATACAAACTCTTACAGTTTGTAACAAATGTCATTTTCAAGTATGGGCAAAATCACTGCATAAGAAATTTCAACAGATTTTAAATTAACAAAATATGTTGTTGGGGTTTTCTTGTTTGTTTTTGTTAACATTATTTGGGTTAATAAATCTCAACAATCAGCAACTGAACTCCTTCCCTTCCCCCTACATGATGAGAGGCAATTATTTCTAGATTAATTTTTCCTCTCCAGGATTTGAAATAAAACAAAAATGTTGCAGATATTAGTGTTTCAACTCATTAATCCCATGACTACAGTTAATTTCTACAGTTAAAATGAATAAAACCCTTCTTGCTTCTGTGTAATAATCACATTTGGAGTTACTCTGATTACATACTTGTGCTATGCATTGCAGAACAATGTTTCATCTATTATATCTATCTATATAAAACAGATATCTGGAAGAAGAAAAGCTTACAGGGACAGATCATATGGTTCAGGTTCCAGACATTTCTAAGAAATATTTACTTCCCAAAAACCATCTGCAATGAGACATCCTGCCAGCTTTGTACTTTTCAAAATATGAGTGATCACGATCACTGCAATGACAGAAGTTTTCAAGAGAAGCAACTTTCCCGTACAGCAACTGACACACTGAACAATAAATTTGCTCCCTATCGTGTAAGCAGGGGTTACAGTTTTCATATTTTAGGTGTTTCCTTTTGCAAAGGAGCTTAACTCACTAAATGCTGCATATTGGTTGGGAAGTTTTAACACCATCTGCAGCAGTAAGTACCATTTCCTCTCTAACTACTGTAACTCACTTTCCATAAATACTAAAAGCCACTTGACATTTTGACATCAATGAATGTCCTAAGTTACAGGGAATATATATAAATTATGTACTAAGCACAGAACACACATTAAGTCACAATATTATGAGATCAGACTGGCACTTCAGGAAGACTCGAAATGCAAAGTCAGGGCTGCTGCTGCCTGTAGACTAACAGGGTCTTTTTCTGTCCTGCAGCAAACACCCTGTGTGGTTACTGCCAGCAGATAAAACAGTGGTGTTAGGATGATGTAAAAGCAATACGTCTACAAACTTTACTTCATACACATACTGCCAAAAAACTTAAGGGCAATACTTATGGCTAGAAATAATCTAATACTATACAAAAGATCCAGCTCTATATATGAACCCTATAAACCTTCAGGCTTTGAGTCCTAGAGGGATTTTTTTTCAATACTTTTAGGAAGCAGCAGAAGCATTACATAATCAGTGATAATTTAGTTTGATGAAACTATCCATCAGCATTCAAAATTCTCATTATGAGCCTAAATCCTTTACAGAAAAAGCAGCTTATTAGAATTTTGAAGAAATGGTAACTGTACAGGTACTGTATGAAAATATCCTGAAGGATATTTGCTCCAGATGCAAACACCTTTATTTAGGTATCTACACATGAAATAGGTGTCAAAGCTTCCACTAAGAGAATTTCATTACTAAGAGTAATTCAGCTGGCCAAACAGGTATTTTAGAAAAAGTCAGATGATTCTCCTGGCTTTACTGACTGCGCTGGCAGACAGCATCCTCTGCACAGCTAGACACATATGTTTAAGTGTTCAAATTTGGAGTTGAGTTCTATTTTTTTTTTTACAATGATAGAACTAAACTAAACAACAACATACTACACCATTAAAAGTTAAAGAAAGAAACAAGATGAAAAAGTAGAATTCAATTAACTATTTTAATGGATTCTTTTGTGTTGTAATGGTTTCCCTGCACAGCATAAGAGACAGGAGACACCCTGGTTACTCCAGACGCACAGCTCTACAATTAAACTCCAGCTTGGCTGGTACTATTCCCAGACACTGCAGAACAAGTGTCTGCACTAGCGAGTTGTTGGAACAGTCTGTGGTATGAGTCAGGCCTGTTCCAATAAGCACTTTCCCCAAGCAGCTTCCAGGCACAGCCCAGCAGCCGGAAGAGTCTGAGGCCCGTGCTCAGCAGGGAACGTGTATGCGGTCACCTTGCTTTGGAGGCTAAGATGAACAGACATGGGCTGTTCCACGCTGCTTGCCTTCAGCACTCAGGAATGCTCCCAACCACAGCTGATTTACCAACATTGACACAGCCCTGGGAGCTCCTCTACAGGTGTTAGGTAAGAGTAAGGGAATTAACTTTGACTGAACTGTTTTCACAGACGCAGAGTTTCACTGGAAATTAAGTTCAGTAAGTTGCTTAAGAGTTCCTATGGCTATGCCTAATGTAGAAAAATTTTTGCACCTTTTTTTTCCCCTCCACTTTGGCACTGCTTGAATGACTGAGCGCTATCAAACAGGCCAAAGAAATACAAATCAGAACAATCCTTCTAAATTTTAAGTGGAGTATCTAACAAATATTATTCCCTCGAGTGCTTTCTTATTTCCTTAGGTCCAGAAGTTACACTTTATATATATACACACACACACACACACAATATTCCAAAAAAAATCAAGACCCTTCTAGAATACGAACCCTTTCAGAATCACAGTTCCCCAGGATGCATGAGAAACTGGCATATGGTAGAACCTGATACAATACCCCAGCATCAAAAGGAACTACTCAAAACCAACTGCTTATTCCTTGAGGTAGTAACAGTCTGATGCTTTGTTCCACCTACTTCAGGTGATGCAACATACTGAAATAATGGCTTAAGATTATTCTCCATAATTTATACATTGATTAAATGGTTCTCTACAGCTTAAAAAATCATATCCAGTTCCCACTGAGTTAATTGAGAACATGCACTTTATGCTGAAAGGCAGCAGAAAAAAGGGCTGAGAACAGCGTGCTGTACCTCAAAGGCCTTGCTGAAAAGTATAACTCAGTCTCCGCACCAGTATGAACAAGAAATTTATTTTAACAATTATTTAGAAATACTCCTTCTTGTTCTGCCAAGATCTTAGCATGTATGTGAAACAAACAGTGCTTCCATAATTCAAAATGCATTTGCTTCAAAAAGGAAATAAATGTCAACCAAAGAAATTGCGGGTATAGAAGTTGAGCACTGAACACGGCGTGGTAAAACACAAAGAAACTGACAATCAGCTAAATGTCTGGAAGCATGCAAAAGAAACAGCTGATTTGGATCAAAATAATGTCTAGAAACAACACCTCTTGTGTTCTCAAATGCTAACAGATTTAATTTTAACGTTGGCTTTGACAGCTGTCTTTTAGTGTCTTGTAAAATCTCAGTAACTATTCAAAATTGTTAAAACCTAACTAAAGTGCCCTCCCTTCCACCCCCATCTTCACAGCAGAATTGTTAAAGAACTTCTACTTTGACAAAACAACCCTCAGTTAGACGCTCTGCTACATGGTCTTTGATTAGGCATGCTGCCTCAAGTGAAATCACAAGTTTGTGTTAAATTCACTCTCTTTTCACACATTAAGTCTACACTTGTTTGTTACAAATTAAATAAATAGCGTGAAACCGGTTAATAAATAAAATTCATGTGATGGAAAGAATTCCGTCTGGTACTTTTCTTACAAAAAGAATTTTCTGTACACTTATTCTATCTCCACTTCAGTATGCTTCTTGTTCAGTCACATGCACAGAAAGAATGCCAATGTTCCTGGCACATTTCAACCATATTTAAAATTCTTTTTATGTTCTCATTCACTGCTTTTATTCTGTAGTAGAGCAAATGTTAAGAGGTTTGTGATTCCAAATCATCCTGTTCCTGTTTTTCACTGAGAAACTATAAAGTCTTCCACATTCCTTTACATCTTTCAACTGCTGTAAAACAGGGTTACGAATACTAAAACAGACACAAAGCAGAAGGGAAATGCTTTTTGGAGAGACCTTTAATGTTAGGTTCCAACATATGAGATAAAAATCAAGCCATACAAGCATTTAGCACTTCAGACAGGAATCAAAGCCAGCTCAGTCACAGATGAGCAGGGCCTAGATGGAACTCAGGACCGCCTTCCAGCACCGTTGTCTGAATGCAGGCTGAGCTCCCCCCTCAGCACACCACAAAGAGGAAAAACTGAAGTCCAAGGTACTTACTGTGATCAAAGATAACTTTTTTTAAAAAAAATATTTTAAACATTAAATGGGACTTGAAAAATGCCCATCTGGTGTAACAGCCTGACATTCTGATCAGATAGTGGCACACTTTGTCCATCATAACATGTCACTGATAGAGGTAGCCACAAATCATGGTGAAGACAGAAGAGTTTTAATTTAAGGGGTTTCCTTTCGTAGTTTAAAAAGAGTGGCAGTATAGGATACTTTGATTCAAGAACACCCAAAATCAACTTCAGCAAATATTTACACACCATTTCTTACCACATCTTTTTAAAAGTAAACCCTAACCTTTAAGATTTCTCTCTATTTCACACTGAGACAAAAATTAATAATTACTTGAAATCACAGAAAGCCTTCAAGTGGCTAATTAGAAAGTGTTCAGACAACATGCAAAGCAGTGCATTGCTGCTGCCTTTCTTTCACATAGATGAGCAAAGCTGATATAACTGAAAACTTGTGAAGTTGCACCTCGTATATGTTACAGTTTAACTGGTATCAAGGATACATTTAGCATATGGATATGTGTTTTTCAACAACGTCTGCCTAAATACATAATATGCCAGTCTTAAAAGTAACATTTACCAATCCCTTACCACTCCAAAGACTGGAAAAAAATCTCCATAGACAGGAGCTATAGCAAACACAGAAATCCTGGGAAACACAGAAATTCTATGAAATCTAGTTTTGACACCGAACTGCCAAATCTAAAATTTCTTCAAACGTCTTTTCTCAGAAGGAACAAGACTTCTAGTCACACAATTAATTTTTCAAAGGAAGTTGGTTCTTTTCTGAATTTTGTTATTTTAGAATGGACAGACTTCCCTTGAGTTGATATAAACATCAATGTCACCTTGTTCTTCCATTCTTGCAAAACTTCCCAGACACAAAGGCAGTTAGGCTGTTGGGTGATACATGCCAAAGAGGAACTGAAAACAAATTCAAAGTCATGAAAGAATACCTTTCCAGTTCCCTCTACATCTTGGCCACTTCCTGTATTACTCTTCCATACAAATGTCACAAAAATATTAATGTAGTGTGAAATGGTTTGTAAGTAGAACACACAAGACACCTTCTGTAAATCACTAGGAAAGTACAGAGCAAGCTAAGATGCACTGAGCAGGACTCAAAGCCAGAAAAGGATCACTTTAAAATCAGAGTTTATTTAGTTGAATTCTAATGTCATGACCCTCCAAAATATAAATTTTCTGCAAACATTAACAAGTATAGCAAACTGAGGCCTACTTTTCACACACATAGTATTTGGATTTAACTACTTGGTTTATTAATATCTAGACACATTTTTCATTGCATATCTGAGCTCTCTTTATAATGAAAGAGCAAATTAAGTTTTACACATACCTGTAAGACACAAATACGCAGCTAAATACCGTTTTTCAAGGCCATCTTTATAGGTCTGAATCGCACCATAGATCGGAGGTAGAATGAAAATCAGGTTACTCACTGTGTTCCCTGTAGGACAGAAACACAAAGCAGAGATTTAGAATTGGGTACTACGCACTTTAACTAAATCTAATGAAATTACATTCACTCATTAGAGACAGGTTCAACAGTTTTCATCCAGAACACTGCTCAGCAAGACACCACTGCTCTCCATCCCCAGTCTAGTGGAAGGGGTCTCTGCCCACGACAAGGGGCTTGGAACTAGATGGTCTCGAAGGTCCCTTCCAACCCAAACCTTTCTAGGACTCTGTCCTACATTCTACCCAATGCAAAGAAATGACATGTGTTGCAGACACCAGAGAAAGCAATAAAAGCCAATAGCCCAGCTCTTGCACACTGATTTAGATTTGGTTTGTTTTTCTTTTCCAAACTGTGCTGACCTAAACAAAAGTGCAATGAAATCCTGCAAAGTTTAAGTGAAACAAAAGGAAATGGTGCATCTCTCAACAGAAGGGATGCAGATTCAGCTTTTTAGCTTAACCACAAATCACAATTTTGAGAACAGAGGTTATGTTATGGGAATTAAATGCCATACAATTTGGGAAAATGAACTAATCTGTTAAAAAAGGCTTATATAAAATAAACTGCAAATTTTCACACACCATCAGTTAAATACATATAAAAGTGAAATCTAATTTGCAAATATCCCAATGAAATATATAATTTATGAGGCTATGAAGACACCAAAAACCCCCCTATTTCTGTGTTTTTTATTCAGCAGAAAATCCCAGAAGCATTTCACATTCTAGAACACAGAATAAGAGTGAGCAGGTCTGGTCTGAATCACACCCCTAATTCAAGCAGCTATTTTTCAGGATAGATGCCAAGATCCATCCTAAAGAAAAGCAAAGCCTATTGAACTATGTTCATATAATCCTAAGGTATTGCAGCACCTCAAAAAACCAAAAATCTGTACTTCACAGTTTTAAAGAAAGTTCAGATGCAAATGGAAAAAAGGTTATTTCAGAACACACGTAGCAGAAGTGTACCTAGTTACCTCAAACAAGGTAGCTCTTCCATAGTCTCACAAAGTAGGTGCAAATCTCACTTTGAGACAGTCTTCTCAATCAGACAAAAATCACATTTGATTTTTATCAGAACTTCTTTAAATCACTTCCTTATTGATTTAACATAATATCCTGCCCAACCATGAATTTCACCAAGTTATAACAGTCAAACCAGATGTGCCAGAGATCCCACTCTTCAAGTCAGCTCTGTAGTAAGTTCCTCCACATAAAAGAAGCCCAGCTGAAATCAAAAAACCTTCTGCAAGGATATACAAGTTTATGCCAATACAAAAGGCCTTTTTAATGTTTAAATTCTTTGTGGAATCATTACCCTTTTACCACATTCCCACAGTGTTGCAATGGGTAGTGATTCACTTTTAGCAGAGACCAGGTTTGCAAGACATTCACTAAAATGCTGTTGTGTGACACAGTGACCACTGCCATGCCTTCTGTAAATCAAGCAAATATGTCACTGAACCTTGAAATGTAGAATAAAGGTTACATAGTCTGGATAGTGAAACTTCTGCTTTTTAAAGCAGTCCTCAACTATGCCCATTTTCAAGAGAAGTCAGTAGACATTATATAAATGTCACTGTTCAAGGTCACTTAGTTATGAAACTGTCAAAAACCTGGCAAAAATTCAAATATGAAAATGCCAAACAAAAGAAATACCATGATGTTTATCCACAATTGGGAAGGCACATGACTGGGGAAGAGAGTTGCAGTAGGATAACAAACTTCAGATGGGTGCAAGAATGCAGAAAACAGATTCTTCTGTAGGAAAGGGAAGGTTTCAACATTTCCTGTAAAGCTATAATTACGTTAAATTATTGAAAATTTATGAGCATTTAATCTGGGACCATCTTGCTGAGAGAGGAAATACCATATACCTAATCTAGCTGTACATTCCTGCCACTCCTTCTCTGCACTTCTTGGCCCATATTATTCAGCTCATTTGCAGCATGGATTAGGCAAGCCCATCTGCAAACATACTTATTGAAAGTTGTGTACATTTTTTTAAAAGGGGAAATAGAGGCAGGGGAACAATAAAGTCCTCTGGCATGCTGCTAGCAAAATTACTTTTTTCAAGAACAAAAACTGCAAGGCCTCTTGCAAACCCAAGGTCCTCAGGAATGCCTATTTTATAAAAGTCTAGCTAGTCTTTTCAGGATTATCCTCACACAGAATATCTTATTAATTCATTAAAAGGGATTTTTACTAATTCCATCAAAAAATGGCAGTGGGATATGCACAGAGAGTAGCAAAGAATACCAAGAAAGAAGAAAAACATGACACAATGCAGACCCATAACTCTAAAGTTAATTAACAAACAATGAAGTGAAACAAGCTTTGAAGGAAATAGATATGAAAGTTGAAAAGGGGAAAACAGTTCAAACTGTCAAAAAAAAACCCCTAATCTTTTTTCACTAAATTTCCTTTCTTTAAAATGGGAGGAACATAATGCAGCCAAACTCCATGGGAAAACCAGAGACTGGAGAAACTGCAACTAAGGCACAAGGCAGAAGACATGTAAAATAATTAAAGAAGAAATTATTGGTTATGCCTATAAGAAATAGAGTACATCAGAAATTTGATGAATGCACATGGATGGACCTGGGCTTAACTCTGTACAGCATTCTTACATATCAGTCCTGGATTCCTTGAATACTGGTCCAGGGAGTGACCTACTTTTTTTTTTAGTGACCAAAGACTGCTTCTCAATATTTTGTCATCAACATGTCCATCAACAGAAAGGCAAACCACATTACCTGAGAGAGAAATGAATGAACTCGCAGAGTGAAATGACAAGAACAGGATTAAATATGACGGCCAAGAATACACCTTTCAGTGTGACTATGAATCCTTATTCCATATGTAGAATTAATCAATTTGATGAATATAAAAAAATGCAGAAAAGTGAATTTAGACTGTATGGTAACTGACCACAAACCATCACTGTACGTACCAAACCCCTTAAATTTATTTCCAGTAGAGGCAAGGAAAATAGTTATGTCTTCGTGCAAGTCAACAGTACAATACACTGTTCTTTAGTTATTGACAAAAGAAAAGAGAAAGCTCATCAGGTGCAGAGAAGCTCCACTCAGATGGGAGTGATGAATGGGAGCCTACAATTTCAAAAGGGACAAAAATTGCTCAGCTCAGCTCACTGAACAAAACAACGGCTGGATGGAATAAAACTGTGCTCTGTAAAGACATCATGGGTCAATGCCAAAGACAAAAGGGAGCTGTTTGAACTGAAGGATAATACTGACAAAGACTAAACAGATATAAACTAACCCTAAATAAATACAGCCTAGGATAAAGAGGAAAGCTTCCTATTAAATAGGAAATATTTACAACTGCTTCCCAACAGGAATGAGCAGCACAATGAATCTGCTTTCAGGGTGGATCTTAGGAAGTTCCACGATGAGATTACATGATGCGGTAGCATATCGGAGTACTAAACCAGACCACGCCCACAAAGATCATACATGGTACTAGGTACAGGGCTAAATTAATGTCTAATCATGATAATGTGACTGACTGCACAAATTTTCATAAAAGTCTTTCAAGACTGTTTTAATGCAAACCATTGTTTCAAAGTAATGTTTTATTCATTGAGAGAACGCCATAGGGTACCAGAACAAAAATCAAATTTATGCAAAACATCTCTTCAACAAGCTTCTGTCTGTAGGAAGAACAGTATGAGTGTTAAACCACATCTGCTTCCCGTTCGACAAATACAGCAGCAAAACCTGACAAGTCTTTTTATAATGCATGTATATTCACAGTCATCTTCAGGCCCTAAAAAATATGTGTATTATCATTAACACACAAAGATCTGTACAAAGACTGAGCACAAACACAAAGAAAAGTAACTTAAAAGGGGAAATAGTTTCTACAGGCAAAACAGGCACAATGTACAGCTTACTGTTGTACAGACACTGTACACACAGTTGGGAAGGACACAAATTTGAAGTAACTTTCATAAGGTTTCCATTTTTCCAAATATATTAATTCCACACTAGAAAGTAATTGCTACCATAAATTTGGATGAAGAGTCAAAAGACAAAAACAAAGTAAAGTTGTAAATAAGTTGTAGAAGAACATGGTCATAAAGGAATAATAAACAGGATGCAAAAAGATAAGGAAAAACACTGGGAGTTAGAATAAAGATGCTGTTTTTGGTGAGGGAGGAAAAGTGCTATCATTAAAAAGATGTAAAAATTATCATGTTCAGCTTTTGACAAGGTGATCGGTGTGATTTACCCTGTGTTAAGAGATGCTTTCTCCTATGTTTGTACACAGAATGACGGCAAGATTTACCAATCACAAGGATCTTTTCAAATTTTAAAATGTTCTTGCTCTCTCTGTCAAACAAATGAAGACTTTTCACTCTCTTATGGTTTCTACAAGACTCAAAACCAATAGAAATAAATGTTACCCTCACAGAGGAAAGAAGAAAATATCTGCAGTTTAGAAAGTTAACTATACATAAAGAGCTCAATTAATATCAGTACTAACAAACAACATTCATCACAGTAAGATTTTTCAGCAGTAAGATTTTTCATTACAGTAAGATTTTTGCATCCCACTGTGAAACAGGAAAATAGCAGCCACTTTCCTAAGTTGTAATTAAGTAAAACACACGAGCAAACAAACAAGGTTTTGAGGTTGAAAACATTGATTTCATTGTCTGGATATCATGGTGCTCTGCACAGTAAATTCCTGGATTACATAACTTTATCTTTTTCCATCACTGCAGGAAGAAATTAAATATAATTATAAAAAACAAAACATGTCAGATGGCATTATGTAGAACTTGATTCATCCTTCTAGATGCTTTCAGATATAAGGAATTCTGTTTCACGGCTTTTGTTTCTGGAATCATTTCATGCACTTCTGGTGCAAACTACAGCTCATTATTAGAGAATTTACCAAGTTTAAAGAAATTGCAAAGCAATACAATTCAGGCACATTTGAGAGCATAACCATCTACCATTAGGTATGCTCTCTTTTAAAGAAATAGAGTTTTCTTTCTCTTAGAAGGCTCTCTATGGATATGAAACCAAAGATGACACAAAGAGAGGATTAACAGTGAAAGGAAGTTGAGTCCTGGGGCCCAGCAGCACCAGATAAGGTGACACAATGAAAGATAAAAAAGATATTTGGAAATTAGTTATGAACTGGAGGAGTAGGTAGTCTAACAGCTTAAAGACTGAGGAGGAATCTGGAACAGTTCCTTATAGGAACAGGAAATTCATTTAAATCTAATATGGGAGTTTTTACTAAGATCCAAGTATTTCATAGCTCACTTACCACAGCATTCAAAGCGTCAACACAGGTATTAATCTGAATAAAACCCAACAAGTTTCCCTATAGTACATGCTATACAGTATCAGTCAATAATAACCAAACCAGAGACAGAGGTTTGTATCACTGATGTTTGAAAACAAGAGCATTTCGTGGTAGTTCAGAAGAACCACTACACAGAATCACCTGGCTTGGCCACTAACTTCAATCTCGCACTGTTTTCGCTTACAGCTTATCACCAGGAGAGCAGAGCAGCAATTAGATTTTCACTTCCACCAGCCAGTTTTAATATCTTCCACTTCAAAGTCTACAATAACTGCACTTCAGAGTGTCAGGAAATGAAAACTCCTGTTTCTATTTGATATTTCAGAAGGACCTCAAGGGGCGAAAACCAAGTCATCCCGACAGGAATTTTGCCAATATGTAATTACTGGACTCCCTACTTGCTAATGTGCATGAAGGATCAATATAAACTTCCTGTCACTCAGTGAAATACAACACAGTGTCAGTGCAGGCTGGAACACAGACCAACACTAACTTAAAAAATAAAATTATAAACCAAAAATTTAAAAATGGGAGTGTGGGGTGTTTGTTTTTAAGCTACAAGATCCATTTCTTACCTTGTATAATTCTCCTTTCCAAATACTAAGCTAGCCTTGATTTTGTTTACTGGGAGAATTAATTAAGTTACAACTTCAGCAATTCAGCTGCAGCTTGTATTGGCCACCACATCTCTAATAACAAAATGGGAAAAATACTGAAGGAACTACTGAACTATATAAGATGTGTATGAAAGCTTCCTGAAGCTACGAAAATGAGTACACATAAATAACAACTCAAATCAATGGATCTTTACTGAGACTACTAGACCTTCCTAGGTATTTAAAATAATATCAGAAATCTATAGAGCAAGTTCACATAGATCATAGGAATCATACAATTAAAAGACAGATAAAACAGCACAGAAAAATGTAATGAAGTACATTACAAAGGAATGCTGCATTAATCTAGCTCTATACAGAAGTTGTCATACTATTACGAGAAAAGCTGTAAGGCACAAATGAGAGGGAGGGAGTAGATACAACAACTAGGAGTACTACAAAGGAAAAGAAAGATCTGAAAAGAGAAAGAACAGCTACCTAAATCTCAGCCAGGCAGAAGCTACAAGAAAGCAACGTGGAATCCAAAGGATTTACATGGGGGAAGGATTGAAAAGAAATATTATTTGCATTACTAAAGAAGAGCATTCTGATGAGCACTAACAGGCTGAACCAAGGGAAAGGGAAGTTTCAGTAGGACATCTAGAAATCAAGCATTTGGCAGTAGCAATATCTCCCAAGAGAAACCATGAATTCTGGAAGAGTTTCAAACAGAATGGACAACACACTGCAAGATACACAAAGAAAACAATCCACTGTGGGTGAAGGAAGGTGGCAAACGAGGCGAGAACACAGGCTCCTTCCCAAGGCCAGCACCAACTCAGATGCATACCACTGGTGTGAACACACTGCGTTCCAGTCGCACGTGTCTCAGCCCCAGCAGCAGCAGAGCTGCTTGCAGTAAGTCCAAGTGCTGGGACAAGGCCAAAAAATCTGAAGGCAACATTGCTGCAGCAGAGCTGGTGGCCAGCTGGGAGGTTTAAGTGTTTAAAGTCAGCATGCGGGTCAGCACTTCTAGATCTTCTAGGCTGCTTCTCCCTTGCTGGGCCTCCATTTCTCCAGGATATGTAAGTTGATATCCTTCTGAAGAGGTAAACCATTTCAGTGATATATTGGATTAGGGAGGGGGAATGAGGCAATTGCAGAAAAAAAATTAATTATTAACAACACAATTTGATTTTTTTTTTCCAGTGAACATTTATAAGTGGTTCCCACATGCTGTATCAAGCGATACATTCTGATTTATGGTTTTACACACTTTATATTCCAGCTACAGAATTCTTTCCCTTGGCATTCATCATACTAGTCCAGCTAATATTTTTTAGATTATTTTAGTCTGATTACACTGTTTCACGTTGTATTTGTGTTCTTCAAAACAATCAAAAGATACTAGAAGAGAAAGCTCTCGACACTGCTGACTAACAAAACACACACAAGTAAGCTCAGTTCAAACCTGTAAAGTGTGGGTGTATTTTCTTTTGCACAAGCCTCTTTGGTATGCACACCCTACAAAAGCCCTTATTATAAACTGCTTCTGAATTGCCCTAGGTTACAATTAAGCTATCCTTTTCCTTACCCTCATCTTTGCAATCTGCTTTGCTACTGTACAGAAAAGACATTCAAAAACTACAACCTAACAGAAGACTAAACTAACACCGACCTTGCTTCTTATGTAAAGTCTACTAAGAATAAATGAGTGAAAGCTAATACTACACAAATTCACATTTTAAAGCTCCACTTGTTTCTTCATAAGAAACCAATACCCTTGAAGACACCCTTGGAATCCCAGAAATACAACATTTGTGTTTATAGCGCAAATTTAAATTTGGATGGTGAAACATCTATTGCTGGGCCAACAACATTTTTGCTCTTTCCCCTCAAATCTAAAACACATTGGTCAACTATTTAGTCTCTTTTACTGCAGGGTCTAAGCAACCCCAGTCTTCTGTCTTGATATTCTTGCAAGACAGGCTGGATAAAGGTGCCGGAGTCACGAAGAAACCTGCATAAAACTGAAGTCAGGACTTTCAAACACCAAAGTGTTCCTCTAACCACTTGGCCATCCTTAGCTGCCACAATAAAAATGAATGAATTCACCACACCACTTCTCATAAGTAAAGTTTCAAAGTAGAAAGTACAGACACAGTAAGAACTGGGTACTTTCCAGAAACAATGTTTTTGTTACCAATTCTCATGTTTAACATAATGAACTTCTCCTTCCTCTAGAATTCTTAAAGGCTATCACAAATGAAGAAAAAGTGTCTAAAGCCACAGAACTTGTATTGATTTTTTTTTTTTTGAGGAAGGGTGACTGCTGATTTTTTTAGAGCGATCTGTCTCAAAACCTTCAATGAGTGAAGTCTGAGATCAGCATGAACTGCTCTCCCCCAGAAGAGCATTAAAAGGGCAGATTAAAAATGTGGAGGACCAGCTGTGAAGTTTAACAGATAATTATGAAAGCAATTCCAATGAAAATATTCTGAGGTGATAGGCCAGAATAAAGATAGCTACAACACCTAAATTAAAAAGCCAAGTACTGTCTCTCTTTTGAAGCCTATTATCTTACTGTAGCTCTATGTTTATCACACCAATGCCAGTCACAAGTGCCTGGCATTGTGGAGCATTAATAAATGGCTTTTGCATTATGAGTGTACCATTACAGGAAAAATAACAGTATTTAAAAATGTAATAATAAAGATGCTAGAATCTATTTGTGGCCATTTTTTGAGACTGCAGGAAGCAGCTTGGATAAATATGATAGTACACACCATCTTTACAGGACATTTTATTCTCAATCCAAGAAATTCACAATTAACAGGACTACAAGGAATAAACTTGCATTCCAGCCAGCTGATACGCCATCCTGTCTTATTTTAATATTGCTTTCCTAGGGTATTGGAAACCACATGGAAAAGAAAGCATAATTTCCCTAATAAACACGAATCTAAGACGATAGCAAGCACACCAATTACTCTGAAGTACACCTGGAAGGATTTTGAAAGCAAATTTAAAGTAAAAACAGTTGACACAGGCAGATCATTTGAAATACCAATCTAGAAAGCTCGCTAAAAGCAAGTGCTTACATCTGGAAAATGCAATCAAAGTCTAAAGAGATTAGGCTGAGATGATGTAAAGTTAGAATATTACATGCAATAAGCTTGTTGCTGAAGGGCAGATTTGCTTCTTTTATATCCTTTACTGGAAAACAAAATAAAACGTATTTTAAATGTTATTTTAAGGCAGGTTAATGATGTCAGACTGGAAGGAAATAACAGACATGGAGAAGATTACTGTTCAGCCCCTGCTAAAACTAACCAGTGACCAATACTGTCGTACGCGGACACAAAGGAACACACAGAGCCAGTTCAGGTGAAAGAGAAAAATGAGCAGAGCTCCGGCCCCAAAGGGCCGCTTCTTTATTTTATACACTTTTAGAAAACCTCATGGATTGGAAGGTGACATTACCACCCCTCAACCACATCGGTCAAAGGAGAAATCCATCAAATTTCTCCGCCTTAGGAGAAAGAATGAAAACATCTTAGGTCGGTTAGAATAACATGGCTTATGTTTACAGAAAGTGCGTGAGAATTCTAACTACAGAATTAAAAACGTTGAAGAACTGTGAAAAGCAAGGCAACACAATACGATATTACACTGATCATCCATTTAATTTTCATCATTCTTAACTCCTTCCAGCCATTCTTCTGTGCTGGTATCAGCATCCTGGCTTCCTGTTCAGTGTCTGCACCAACTCCTCTAAGTCTAAGGGTCTGTCCAGCAGAAAGCACAACTTTTAGCAGCTGACAGCTTTCAGCAATCAAGTACATCCAACCCAGCATCTGTCAGTCCTCACTACAAATGGAAAAACCAGCTTGAGGCATGGAAGCTGTGGGTATCAGCCCAGAGGCTCTGGTAGGACTCTTCTAGGCGCTATGCAGTGACAGAGGAGAGCTGAGCCTTAGAAGAGCCCAGTATGCTCACTGGATTGTGAGCAGCAGAGAATAATGTGTGCCAGTGCTCCCGTCCAAGTATTTGTAGCTTTAGCTCGAGTAGCCTATCTTTAAAATCCAAATCCTCTCACTTTCTTCCCTTTCTTATTATCAATATGGATTTCCTCTGGGTGTCCAGAACAATTAAAGCCTCCCCTACTAATGACTGATGCCATTCTTTTGCCCTACTTGGATGGCAGGTAATTAAAGGTGAGATACTACGTGACAAATGCAGGAGAACACGTGAGGATAATGAAACTGGTCAGCAACCACAGCCTGATTCAGACAAACAGCAACCACTCAAATACTGATTGGTGACATTCACGCTCTTAGCAGCAGTATTAATAAAAAATTCCTCCTGCAACTAAGTATCTTTTTTCTTTTTTTTTTTTTTTTCAGACCTGCCTTAAATGAAAAATCCTAAGGCTTCCTGGAACATGTGATGACAGGCAACTGATCCCAGAAATTACCTGGAGTCATCATCTTCACTCCCAAATATCTAACTTTCTCTCTTTTACATAGGTACTTCATTTCTCTAAAGTCTTTATAACCTTTTCCAGTTAATATAACAACCTCCAGCAAGAGCTTTCAACAGTTCCCAATTAATTCAATAATGCAAGACTCAGAGATTGTCACTCCTAGTCTACAACTTCTAACTCCAACTGTATTCTTTAGTCACTGTCCAATTGCATTTCAAGACAACCCTATTGTTCTTGCTTGAAAAGTGAAAACAAAAAAATTGGCAGTCAACTATCCATCCACAAAATCTTGGCAAAAGCTATTTATCTGGAGGGAAAATGAAGCTTCTTCTCTGTAGAGACAGTAAGATCAAAGTCTGTATCTTAAGTATCTCACAATCTAAACCAAATAAAGGAAGAGATATAAAATACATTGAAGGTTCAAGTTTTAAACACTTTCTTTTTGTTATAAATATAAATTAATATAGTACCTACATAATAACAGTTCATAAGGTGGGTGGGAGGAATTTGGGCAGAAGTCTGTCTTATTCAATAAGATACAAAATAGTTGAAAACCATATACAAATTAACCATATTCCCAACACAAATGGTGGCCCACAGGCTAGCAGAGGAAATCTTCTAGAGGAAACGCTTGAGACAAGTGTAGAAAAAAAATAATACAAAAGTCAAGTGGGAATCAGCACGGAAGAGCTCGGAAGGAAGTGCGTTTAAGAAACGGAAATTGCTTTACAATATTTCTTGGCAGCCCAGAACAGAGAGGAAAGAAAGGACATGACAAATTAAATTGCAATAGACTCAAGAGTTTCAGCATTTCAGTACTGCACTGATGTTAGGCATTGTGCAGGAGAATATATTATGAGGAGCCTTGCAGGATTATAAAACTTGGGCCTTCAAAGATTTAACAGCCACCAAAAACTCTGAGTGAAAAGCAACTGTGGTATCACAGATCACAAAGGCATAGCAGTTTGTTTAAGTGAACGAAAACAACATCTGCTGTATGATTTCACTACCACAGTGCATTTCTCTGCTGCTTTCCAAGGCATCGACACAATTCAATTGAACTGATTCTTAGAGAGACACTGCACTCACCAGTAGAACAAACCAGCAATGACGCTCTGGTTTTCGCTCTGCTTTATCTAAAGAAAGCCCTGAACTTCCACACTGCTGCTGCTAGCAGCAGCTTATGAAGATGGCATTGAACTGGTACAAACAGAAGTGCATTGCCAACCTTTTTTCTACATTTTTGCTACTAAATTGAAAAAAATAAAACAAAAGTTTTGTTTCTCTGATTTTCCAGGCAGTTTACTCATACACTGGTCAGCACATTGTGTACAGTTTGTTCTTTGTGCTTATACCGGTCATTTTCACAACTGTGAAAAGGACTTGAACAAAAATTAAAAAGAGACAAAGACATCAGTTTTCATTCATGAACAAAATATTACCCGGAACAACTCTGAGTTTATATATTTGTGGGTTTTTTCTTAAGTCTGTAAGATCTAAAATCTAAAAAAAAATAAATAAAGTCTCTATCCTGTGGAAGGAATGCAGGAATATCAGTAGAAATACACCCTGCAGCATGCAATAACCCCCAGAGCAGCTTGGCTGCTGAAGTCTGGGGCCAGCACCAGACCTGGAAGTCTCTGGCAGAAGAGCAGCACTGCAAACTCCCTCCAAGAACAATCAAATCTTTAATGAGAATCACACAAACATGAAAAGGTTTGCTGTGCAAAAATGGGAAGGAAGAAACTTGTAGAAGAAAAATACACCCATTTTGCCTAGAAGAACTGTAAACTCCACTCTGTGATAACAAAATCAGTTCATCAGTTCTGTTGGTCACTTCAGCTTCCTGTTGCAGATGACCCATTTGATTTCAGAGCAAGCCAAATCTGCAGATCCTCTTTCTCAAAGACATCCAAGTAATTTTTCAGTTACCCCTGAGTTTCCTCAATGAAGCTTAAAATACCCATTTAAAGGGATCACAATAGCATGCTTTCCAGTCAGGAAGCAGGTCTTTGCCTGAACAAACAAATGGTGTTAACCAGGGAAGATGAAGAAAGATCTGTCATTTATCATCAGGTTAACACAGAAATACTCTGCCCCAAGACTGAAAGCGTCCAGACTAATTTTAATGCTCAGTGCTCTAAAGGACTTCTTTGAGCTAATATTGCATCTGTTTCCCAGATGCTGGTTCTTGTTCAAAAGAAAATTCTTATCCAACTGGAATTAGCAATTACTAAAAACCCAGCCTACAGAGTAGTGGCATCTTGAGCTTACTGTAAATAATGAGCTCATTAAAGCACTGTATAAATCAAGAGCTTCTACGGTCATATCTTATGACCATTAAGTTGATTCCTTGAAATCCTACTAGGTGGAATACATATAAAATTCATACAATACATACAGATGTTCAGCTCACCCTTAACACAATGTCTTTTCCTAATTCTGCTTGTCTGCTTTCCTGCCTGAAGAAGTCCACATCTTGCCTTCTCAAGTGTAAAAGTCAAGTCTCAAACTAAGATCCTGAGCCTTGCCCAGCTTAATCAGGCCACAGTCTTGTCCCCTTCTCCAGTTCCTCTGGTTAGAGACCAGAATCTGAGCTTTACCCAGACTTGGCTAAGGGAAAATACCTTCCTGTTCACAAAGCCAGCCAGAGATCCTTCAAGAGACACACACTGCACGTACCATTTCAGGGTCACTCCAAGGACACTGCATTCAGAAAACATGTCCAAAGGAACCAAGGAATAATGTAAAACCAAACAAAAGAAACTCAAGCCCCAGGACACAGCTGGGAAACAGACATACTGCTGGACACTAATCTCAATTTTGAAATAAAGTTTGGAATTTCCTTCAGGAAAGCTCTGCAATATGCAGGGCAGGTTGAGTCACCACTTGGTGGAGAGGCAAAGAACTGAAGAGGAATCTTGTTTCTAGAGGCTGAGGAAGGGGCACAAAGGGTACAATCTCTCCACTGAGATTGACAGAGACAACAACTTCTGCCGCCCAAACTCCAAACACAGTGAAGTACGTACTCTGCCAGAGGATGATGGACCTGACTGTAAAGGAGATAACGATCCTGCAGATGCTGACTGCACTGATCATTTAGAAATATCAGTTTTTCAGTCACCGATCACAGTGCGCATGCAGCATACTTCTTCAAGGAAATTAATTTTTAGAAACAGAAAAAAAATATCATGGTTAGACGCTCCATTGTATTGAGCTAGCACAAAAATTGCGAATATTTTATAACTGCATTTTCAAGTACAAAGGAGGGTCTGTGCCTGAAACCTTAAATCTAAACAGTGCCCAGCAAAATCACTGAGCCTCTACCCTGAGCTTGCCTATATGGACATATTCAGATCAATTAATGGTAAATGATTGACACTAAAGCAGTGTTGCTCTGGGGGTTTTTTTTATTGTAACCTTCTCTAGAATTTCTCTCTTCATGACACGTTCTTTTGCTCTCTGTAGTATTTCCACAAACACAGAATAACCAAGCACCTTTAATTCATGCAGCAGCTCAGCTTCTCCGCTCATGGACGGAGGAATGTCTGTAATTAATGAGGCAGGTGCAAAGAGCCCCCAGCTAGAATGCAATCTAAGGTAGGTAGCTTTGCCCTGATAACCACTTGCAAGTGGGTTCTCTTCTAGCATTATAACATCATTTTTTGATACATATTTTGAATTAAAAGAACTCTTTGCATTTTCTTAACCTTTCACGAGCCACAAACCTTTCCATGATCCTCTTGAGGTAGTCAGAGAAACAGCCAAGTGTGTGAGCACTTGCATGTGTTGCAAGATAAAACAACGATACACTGCTGAGCTGCTGGGACTGGAGACAATTCCCAGGGTTCCTTTGAACATTTTTCCAGTGATTATTAAATCTTTCTTCTTTTTAAAAAAACCCATCTTTCCCACTTATCTGTGAAAGGCATGAGCAAATACAGAAAATGCATTACATAAATAGCAGTTTCACACACACAAGACACAACAAACCCCGGACTAAAGACTTTTTGTCTTTCAATTACAACAAAAGTTTTTAATCTGTGATTAAAAGTTCATTAAAAGTAACTTAAAAGTCAGCAGTGTTTCTTTACAATCATTTCTTTTACATTAATTTTCCTATTTCTAGCTACAAATATATATTCTGAAAATTCCTATCATGCCGTTCATAAACCTGTCTGCCTAAGTTTGCACATAAGAAAGATTAAGTTGTACAAATGTCACTGCTCTGTTACCATTTGGAGTGGCAGATGTCCAACTGCCAGCTGTACAAGTACTGAATACGAAGCACTAATTATAGAGTAATCAAATGCTTTGTTAAACCATATTTAAGAATTTTATTGTCACTTAATAACTACACACATATTAGTAGATAAACACACATGTGGTCCATTAGCACAGCATCTGCCAAGTTTTAAGCATATCCATAACGTGATGGATAAATGAGAACTGATGATTGGAGAAATCAACTTTCCAAGAGCTTTAGGCCCTATCTTTCAATGAAGACTGTTGAGAAAACTGAAAATTAAGCTGTCATGAGGTTAAAGATAGAGTTGCATCACAGATGAAAGATAAAAAGCAAAGAATAAAAAATAATATATGAATTAGTGGTGGCAAAATGCATCAAAACAGTGCGACAAGACTATCTTTAGGCTTAAGCCAAGAATGTACATTTACAGCCCAGGAAAGGAAACAAATTAATGCAACAGTATTTGCCACTGATTCAAAATCAAATAGAAAGAAATAAAAAAACATGACAGCAGAGACCATCTGGCTTATGATTTTGCTTCTGCTATATTATTCTTGGGAGAAAGGAATCCCTCTTTCAACTTCTTTTTGTCCACAGCACAAAAAACAAGCTAGAAGCGTTCATCCTAAAATGCACCGCACAGCTGAGCATTGTTCTGCACACTCCACTTGACTTCACACTCACCATCAATTAGTTTAATGGTTCCTTTACCCTTTTGCCTGCAGTGTCCCCTCAGTTGAGGGAGTTCCCTCAAGAAGCCAGATAAATTTCCAGAGGAAACTTGTGATGTGGTTTCCTCCAATTAGGTCATTAAATTTACACACTCAAATCTCTTTCAGTCTTAAAGTCTATGGGCCTGGCGCATTGTCTTCTGTTAAACCACTCTTTAGAACTCATCTGTGTCATGTCATGTTTAAATCATTCCATCTCAGCCAGGCTGTTGGGCTGATCACACCCAATTAAACTTGATGCTTCTTCCTTCATCTTCCACTTTCTCACTGAAAGAACAGGCAGAGTTCTTGAAGGCAGACAGTTAGCTTTAGTTCACATAGACAGTACCTAGCCCAGCAGTCTCTGGCTGCCTTCCAACGCCTCTGGCAAAAAAGACAAAATGCAACAGGACGCCCAAGAGGAACAAGTGACAATCTATATGTGGCAGTACAAACTCAACATTAATGACATTATTCTAAGTTTAAGTAAATTTTGCAAGTTTATAAGTTCTGAAGTAATGATCCCCATGGAAAACAGAAATCTCTGCATCTTTGGCAGCTGTCTTCTCTGAGCAATGCCTAAAAAGAAACAACAGTATTTTTGTGTCACTGTTAACAAAGTAGAGAATGCTCGGATGGCACTCTATGCCATCCCAGATGTGAGAGAATGAGATATCTCACATCGAACAACACAAGTAATGGTAATCTTATCTCAATCTCGTCTGAAGCAAAAATCAGAAGGCTTTAAGGAAGAGGAACAAAAAAATAGCTAGAAACATGGGCAGATTCTCATGACTTGAGTGGATTTTTTTCTAAATAAGAGTCCCATAAGGAAAGCCTAGTTACAAGAAGACACTTAACCAGATCTCCAGTGAAAACAAAAACTAATGGATCTTACTCCGGAAATGATAATAACAATAATAAAAAAAAATATTTTCTTATACGAAGATATCAGAACATGCTGAGACAAGACCAGAAGCCAAGAAAGAAACAGGCTTCCTTGAGAAGCCTGAAGCAATGTTCTAGATGCTTGCTGCTGTAAATGCCAGCATAAGGATATACTATCTCTAAACCAGTCATGTTGTAGATGATGCATATTACTCATGGACAATGATAGCTCAAAGCAACATAACTGGAAACATGACTCAAGTTTGAGCCAAACTGGAACAC
This sequence comes from Oriolus oriolus, assembly GCA_013400235.1. Taxonomy (NCBI): domain Eukaryota; kingdom Metazoa; phylum Chordata; class Aves; order Passeriformes; family Corvidae; genus Oriolus; species Oriolus oriolus. Next base: position 534,729 of record VXBT01004752.1, read on the forward strand.
AGCATTCTGTTGATAATGACAACAAATTCGCCCCCATGATTCTCCTGACTGAGAATGGTAAGCCCTCATGTACCACACAGGGCTCCTCTGAATTTCAAGTATTTGTTTAAATTGGTACTACTCTGCATGCTTTCAGCAAAGGGAATATGTGAAGATTAGTTATATTCACTTATCATATTCTACAAGAGAAACTCTTTTTACAGGGATGACTGAATACGGCTCCTGTCATAGACATTCACATCAAAACAGACCCTCAAAACTCAATGCTACGTGGGCTAAACTGACCTGAAACAAACCTTGCCAAAATAAAGAGTAAACTGTAACATTTGAGTGCAAGGTGTTAAAAACCAGAACTTATATTTGCCCGTTTTCTATTTGCTTGTGTGGGAGGATGGTGGGTTTATCCTTTACTAGTTTTCTTAATCGAGTGTACAGAAATTTGGGTAATTCAGCATTCAAGCACTGGGACCTGGAAAGATTCAGTTTTAAAGAAGGAAAAAAAAGCATGTCTACTACTTGCCCTCCAGCACACAGGAGGCAATCCAGAACTCCTGAGAAACCCTGAAAAAGGAATTACTACACCATACAATAGTTTGATCAGTGAGGGATGTAACTCATTTTAAGGCTTAACAGAGTTAAGCTCTCAAAACAATTTTCAACTGGTTTTCCATTTCAATTGGTTTAATATTCCACAGAAGGATGTAGAACAGTTAGTCATCCACCTCCACAGGGGAGAAGAACTGGCTGTGTGCAGATTCAGGCAAGAAAAAGCATTTTTCATTATTAAAAGAAATGAATTTTTGAATACAGGTCATTGTATTTGGGATACAAAAGAATCAAGATATCAAGAGAATGCAAGTATGAAGGGCTACACCACCACCTTACCTCACTTCCACATCTCTCACTACATACAACTGATAAGCTGTCATAATTTACACCAGTTTTTTAAGGAGTGAATGTCAAGGAACTGCATGTGGGCTTTTGGAACACAATGTAGCAATTTTGTACTAAAAGTAGCATATTAAAACCAAATTGCTAAATGGCACAAAAACGTAATTTGCACAAGAAGCTTTCTCTTCAGCCTGCAACCTATTTGGTTTGGACCTGCCAGTGCTCTTCAATCTTTGGGCCTCCAAAGTTTCTTATAAATTACTAATAAAAAACATTTAATGCAAAAATTTTTACATACAATCAGCTTTGCCTGAGTGGTACCAAATCAGAAACTGGTTTTCACTCTTCTGTAAAGTAAAACTTCAAATAACATCCCCACAACACTTATTGCCTCAGACCCTGAAAGCACTGTTACAGAACTACTGCCGAAGAAAATCTAATCCATCTTGGCATCTGGACTGAAATTAGCTGCTGTTAAGCTAACCCTAAACTGCAGCGACCTTACTTACTGTTTTGCATTTTATAGTTAGACCATCTAAATGCTTTATCTTACTGCACAGCCCTTATATACAGTTTTTTCCGTGCAACTGACAGACCAACAAACTATGGTCCCAAACACCAAAACCATAAGGAGGGACCAGACCTTGTACAAATACTCCCTTTTTCTTCAGAACACAAGCCTTTCTGCCTCCCATTACACTCATCCTCATCTTCCTTCTCCTGAATAATCTAAAAGTGGATGAAAAGTATCAGTTAACAAGGCAAACAATGCAGGGATTATTTAGAAAATTTACATGTTAGTCAAATTTATTTTTACATTAGTGAAGCAACAGAGCTTCCTCTTCCCTATAAGAATTATCTCACAAATTATGCTTGACAACAAGGAAAGCACAAAAATACACACTCTGCGAAAGTCTCATTCTATTTAAACTTCTAAGTTTGTCCCTTTTTAAGAGTATTTAATTTTGTTTCCTTTTCAGCCAGCCTGCCTCTTCTCAGCCATAAATCTACACACCAACTTCCTTTTTCCTCTGAGCTTCTAAGCTGCTTATGCTGCCACTGTTCATTTCAGATCCTGTTCTCCTTCCTATTCCTACGCTCTGAAGCCTCTTTCACAATTATTCATTTTGGATCCTCACCCATGTCAGTGTTTGCAACCAGGAGTCACAGCTTGGCATGGACACCCAGAACCCTCCATCTTCTGCATGCCAAGCTCTTCCAAACCGCTGCTGAAGCATCCCAGCTATGTGAAAGGCCTCTGCAGATTGCCCACTTCAAGCACTTCAGGGTAGGTGAGCCTGGTCACTTTAGTACTATTTTCCCAGGGCTCTAACACTTCAAAGGCAGCTGCCCACCTTATATATGTGAAAGTTTTTTGCAGTACAGGGCGTCTGCCAGGCAGCAGCACATAATTATAACTACTGCACCCTTTAAAGTCGCTGCCCAGGATACAAAAGTACTTAGTTTTTCAACAAAACCTCAGTGACATACGGCTTGATCTTTTATCACCTGCACGACACTCCTTTCTCAAGCACCTGATGGATGACCCTGTAGTTGAAGTGCCTTCTTTCCCTAAAACATGCTAAATCCTGCCTGTTTCTGAATAACAGAGTTTCGAGGTGAAACCAATGGCCTGCTCTGAGCTATCCTAAAAGACAACCACGTGCAACAGAGCGACCCTTCAAGCCTCTCTTAACTCCCACCACCTGCAGCACAGCAGCCTGATCGATGATGGTCTTCACGAGGCACTAAAGACCAGCTGGGGAAAGGTGTCTTCCCCGGATGAAGCCGTGCCTTGCGTAGGAAGATACCTTTTCCCTCCCTGAGCAGTTTCACTTGGTTTGACCGTCCAGACTGGGCAGATGGTCCCACCTCAAGGGGAGCAGAGCACCAGACCCGTGCGGCTTCACGGCGTGGCAGCCCAAGCACGACTCCAGCGAAAACCCCTCTCTTCTCCCATGCCTGTGGTGCCACACAACCACCTCAGCTCCCGTGATAACCCCGGGACCCACCTCACGGGCCACCCCATCTCAGCCACCCCCGCAGGCCCCCGGCACCCCCGCTCCAGCCCGGCCATCCCTATGGACACAGGCCGAAGGGACACGCGTGGGATGGGGGCCCAAACAACACGCTGGGGAGAGAGGGGCTACACCACCCCGTCTTCACGGCACGGATTCGTGGGGGAAGGCGGTAGGAAACAGCCATTTCCACCCACCAGGGTTGGCTGAGGGGCAGCGGCACCGTCACCCCGCAGGAAAGAGTGGCCAGGGAGGAGAAGGGATCCCCCCGCCGCGGGGAGAGAGCACGAAGGGCTGCGGAGAGGGAGAAGGAGGCGGCGGTGGGACGCGGCACCCGGGGCCGGGGCAGGAGCCGGGGCCGGAGCGGCAAGTCACAGAACTCGGCGATGTAGTAGGAGACGGCGTAGTTCTCCTCGCACCACTCCAGGGTGGAGGTCGGCGGGCCCCAGTAACCTTCCCGGTCGGCGGCCGGAGCCATCGCAGCGCCCGCTCCAGGCTAGAGCGGAGCCAGGGCACGGGGAAACGCAGGGAGAAGGGCGCCGGGCCCGGAGCGCAGTGGCGGCGGGGGCGGGAGAGCGGGCGGGGCCGGCGCTGGGCCCGCCCGGACGGGGAGGAGCCGCGGTCGCCATGGGGACGGGCTGCGGCCTGCCGGACCGGGGAAACGGGGGTGGAGAAATACATCGTGGTGGAAAACGTGGATATGGGGAAAGTCTGTGGGGAAACACCGGCGTGGGGCACGCTTTGCTCTCAGGGAACCTGCGCGATGCCCGTGTGGGGATGAGACGGGAGTGCAACATCACGGCGCTCTCCTCACCCACTTTTCAAGCCCGTCTGGGGGCACTGAGGAGGTTTCCTCACTCAGCTTTCCACTCCGGTTTTCCTTATAGACTTCATGGAGGGTTTGTAAGGTGAGCGAGGCAGCGTGCCGCCGTCATCTTGTTAAAACACAGCTTCACAGCATCGTAGAATGGTTTGGGTTGGAAGGGACCTTAAGGACCATCTGGTTCCAACTTCCTGCCACAGACAGGGACACCTCCCATTAGACCAGGATGCTCAGTGCTCCATCCAGCCTGGCCTTGAACACTTCCAGGGATGGGGCATCCGCAGCGTCTCTGGGCAACCCGTGCCAGTGCCTCACCCCCTTCACACTGAAGAATTTTTTCCTGAAGGCAATGAAGAGGCAAGTGTTCCTCATACTCGTGGGCTGGGAGAAGGAAGGAGGTTTTTTATAGCACTGCCTACTAAATGGGGGTTTTCCTCTCATCTGATGCCTTATTTAGTTTCCTCAGTGCTTACTACGCGTACTATACTTACACCCATAATATGCAAAGTGCTTCTCAAGCAGAGTTGGTATCCAGAGGCAAGTACAATCTAAAAATGGAAAGACTTGAGACACAAGGGAAAAGACTAAAGTGCACAGTAAAGGCCTGATAATACTCTGTGTGCTTTATGTTTCAGAAGGTGATCCAAAGACTTGAGGAGAAGCTTTGGGCAGACCTTGGGGGCTGCACACAGTGCTTACACCCTGCTGGCCAGCAGAATTTATTATACCTGCATATAAACACACAGACTTCTTTTTCCACATCTTATTTCTTCTCACCTTTCCTTCTGTAAGCTAAGAAATGCCAATCTAAACACAGACCTTTCCTACTGTAAACACTGCTGTTTCAGAATGTGTACATCTATCTTGAAGACCGTCTTGTCTTCTGAAGTTCAGTTTGTATATAATTGCTTCCAGCCTCAGGTGGAGATGTATTTAACATATATCACTATTTTTCATCATGCTATAAAGCACTAAAATAAAATTTATTTTAGTGATGGCAGTGACAATACACTTAAATTGTCAAAACATCTTCAAAACCCCTGTGGATTTTTATATGCAGACCCGTCTTCCTATATTTTTCAGACCTAGTTTACTTCCACAGATTTAGACTTTCAAGATTGGGGCCTGGAAGAGTACCAGACTGATTAAGATATACAAAAGTGGCTGTAAACAATGAGGAGGATTCTGTCCTGCTTGATGCACTTTAGCTTTTCAGACTTTTGAAGGTTCAGTTTATATGGTAAGGAAGTAGGCCTCTGATCTAACTTTTGTGTTCTCCTGAGACACCATTTTAAGATGTCGTGGTTTGACACTGGCCCAACGCCAGGCACCCACAAGAGTCGCTGGCTCACCCTCCCCTACTCCAGCTGGGCAAACGGAGGGAACAGAGGAAAAAGGGTTAACGGAGACTTCATGAGTGAGATAAGGAGAGCGGGAGAAAATATTTCAAGGGCAAAACAGGCTCAATCTTAATTACTGAGTGAAATTTATTACTAACAGAATCAGAGTAAGATAATGAGAAGTAAAACAGGCCCTTAAAACACCTTCTTCCCCCCCAGGCCCTCCCTCCTTCCCACCGACAATGCAGGGAGGCAGGGCAGGGGGGTTTTGGTCAGTCCATCACCAAGATTTTCTTCCGCCGCTCCGGGAGAAGAGTCCTTCACTCTGAGGCCGTGGGGTCCCTCCCACGGGAGACAGCTCTCCGTGAACTTCCCGCCGTGGCTCCACTCTCACAAGCAGCAGCCGAACCGCACCTGCTGCAGCGTGAGTCCCTCCCACGGGCACACAGTCCTCCCAAAACTGCTGTGCCGTGGGTCTCTTCCCACGGGGTGCAGTCCTCCAAGGACAGGCTGCTCCAGCCTGGAAGCAAGGGCCCTCTCTCTCCACCGGGTCTCCCACTGGATCACAGCCTCCTCCAGGCATCCACCCGCTCCGGCGCGGGCACCTCCCCCACGGGCTGCGGGTGGATCTCTGCATTCCCCGTGGACCCATGGGCTGCAGGGGGACAGCTGCTTCACCATGGTCTTCACCATGGCCCACAGAGGAATCTCGGCTCCGGCGCCTGGAGCACCTCCTCCCCCTCCTTCTCCACTGACCTTGGTGCCGCCATGTTGTTCCCTCACATATTCTCACCTCCTCCTCCTCTTCTCTGACTAAGAACAAAATCTTGTGACCTTTGTTTTGATTTTCTTCTTAATATGTCATCACAGAGGCGTTACCAGCCTCTCTCATTCGCCCAGCTCTGGCCAGCAGCATGTCCATCTTCAGAGCCATCAGCCATTGGCTCTGCCGGACATGGTGGGAAGCTTCCAGCAGCTTCTCACAGGAGCCATCTCTGCAGCCCCCCTGCTACCCAAAACCCGGCCGTGCCAAACCACAACATAAGATTACAAGTTCTTGATAGAAAAATAATTAAAATTTGAAATCACAGTTTTTCAGAAACTAAGGAGAGAACTATGAAATATTTTAAATATTAACTAATAGTTGAATATCAAATATTTGCTCGCCAGGAGCAAAAATGGCAACAATGTGGAAAAATGTAGACAATTTTTGTAATATTGAATTACAGTTGGCTTTAAATAAATAATTTAAAATATTGATGCTTGTTTCTTTTCTCATCATGTGCATGCTGGCCATGAGAAGATTTGCCGCCACACTAGAAAAAGAAGTCAGACATGAAACTGGCTTTAAAACTGGGTAAGATAAATTTAAGAAAGCTTGTATGTGGTTGATACCAATAATGTAGATTGTCATCCATTCTGATTTCCATAGAAATACAAGAAAAATCCATAGCTAGGCCTTAATGTCAATCACTAGGGAATTTTTATTTACTTGGCACCTTTCTGGAGTATTCTCCATCACAATGTGCATTTACTTCTGCCTTATTCTGTGGCTTGGTTCTCTGCTTTTGAACTCTGACAAACCTTTCAGTCACTGCACTCTGAAGGATAGTATTGAAGAGGCAGCCCCAAACTATTATAATACATGCTTTTTTTTTCCCCTGAAAATGTTTTGTAGAAGTAAACTTGTCTTCCGCAAAACCAACTTTCACCTGTTACAGGAATACATATTAAAATCAGTACTTTTCCTCTGTAACCTTGAGCTATGCCTTGTTCTGTCCATTACTGCACAGGATATAAGGTGACAGCCTGAAGTTCTTTGCATCTAAATGTGGTCTGTCTGATTAAAGGATCAAACCTACCTCTGTCCAGGTGTTGGATTTTCTTTGTCTGATCTGTACAACTTATGGAGGGAAAGTCTTGTTTCTGAAATAACGAAAACCAAACACAGAGCTCCTGAAATGCTTATTTTCAGTATTACTAAAAATGTACTTGTCGTGCCCATGGAGTAGTTTCCTTTGGCCTCAGGTTGCCTGTGGCAAAGGATCCTCTTTCAGTACAGTTTAATGTTGCCCTGAAACCTCATGGCTTGACTGATCAGTGGGTAATTGAATCATGTCGGTTTACACCACTAGAGGGATATGTCCTGTCACTTTTGTGTGTGGATCCAGTAGTGTTTTGCTTGGGAATGGGAAAGGACTGCTGTTCAAAAATGGCACAGGTTCAGCTCTTTGTGATTAGGTAAATTCAGGGAATGACACCGGAGGAACATTTTTATCTCTCTCTGCTCTGTGCAAACACTTTATCATGGCTGGTGCTGCTGGTTGTTTTATTTTCGCATAAAATGAGACCTAATAAACAGATTGTTTAGAACTCCTTATGGAGATGTGTTGGGGAAGATTGTACTTATTCCCTCTCATCAGTGTATGTGTGCAAAGGGGAAGATAAAGCTGATATAAAATATTGAAGATGTTTTCACTGCTTGGTTCTCATAATGTTAAAATAAAGATACCAGTCACAAAAAATAAAACTGTATTTTGTCCTACAAATTGCCTGTTCAAATTTTACAGGTAATTATGCCAGAATGGTTTGGTTGGAAGGGATCTTAAAGATCCTCTAGTTCCAACCCTGTTTCCCCTCCATAGGCCAGGACACCTTCTACTAGACCAAGCTGCTCAAAACCTCAAATAACTTCAGGGATGGGACATCCACAGCTTAACTGGGCAACCTGTTCCAGTGCCTCACCACCCTCACATAAAAGAATTTCTTCCTAGTATCTAATCTAAGTCTGCGTTCTTCCAGTTCAAAACCATTTCCCCTTGTCCTATCACTCCATGCCCTTGTCAGAAGTCCCTCTCCAGCTCTCTTGGAGCCCCTTTGGGTACTGGAAGGAGCAGTAAAGTCTCCCTGGAGCCTTCTCCAGGCTGAACAATCCCAACTCTCTCAGCATGTGTCCATAGCAGAGGTACTCCAGCCCTCTGAGCATCTTATGAACTTGTCCCTCTTCTAAGGCCTTTCTTTTTATCAGGTCATAGCATTTACACCATCTTTGGTGTGGAATCCTGGGTCGTGACTCTCAGCTCAAAAGTCTTACTTTCCATGATAATGTTGTTTCTAAATCCTGCAGCTCCAAATGTCATTATTGGCAGCTTTCTGAATTGCCTAGTCTATACCGGTTACAGAAAAAGGGCATCAACACCTCTAGGTTCTGCAAGCCCAATCCTGTGTAACATGTAATTTTTCCCATTGATTTATATGCAGATAGCATGAGTAAGATGCTAAAAGTAGGATTATAAGAGGTTGAATCAGACTCTTTGTAATGTGCCCTGAAGTTTGAGGGCTCTTTATGAGCACTGGTGCCGAGATGATGATAATTACACCTGGAGTAATATCACGGTAAGTTATTGGCACCTGAATGAGTGAAAAACAGAAGTTGTTTCCTGACATGAAGAAGCATCTGATCCAAGAAACTTTAATGGACTTTAGCAGATCTGATTGCCTGCTCATTGCTAGGTAAAGCAGAAATGCCTGTTCTGGAGTTAAATGGAGACAGACATTTGTAAATTATCATCAAGGGGACTCATGTCCTAGAGCCATATAAATATTCATAATTTCCCCAGTGTAATATGGCTATTCTTAGTCATATTCTCAAGGCTATTGTTGCATTTTGGCAACTGATTGCGGTGGTGAATGACAGCATCACGGATTGCGGCTCTGTGGATGCTGTGAGCACCCAGCACTGATGGGCTCAGATATGAATACAACCACCTGAATAGTGTTATAAAGGATTGATGGAAACAGGGGCTCCTGAGTGCAGATATTTAGGGAAGGAGGTGCAGCTTGCCAGGGACAGAACAATGCAGAAGATGGTTCAATCCTACACCCAATCTTCAAAGCAGATTTTGGGGAAGTATTTTTTCTCTGCACCCTTTTTCCAGCAAAAGCCTGTCTGCTTACGTCTATCAAGATGTATCCCAAACCCTTTAAAATCAGAAGCTGAGGCAGGTGATACCATCCACAGCAGGCCCCATTTTACCAATATGAGGATGTTTGCTTTCTTGTAGCAGTGGATTAAGCTGAAGCTTTTCTGCACCTGGTGGTTACTGCTCTGCAAATACACAGCCTGCCTAGGTGTCTCCAAGCACCTGCAGCTTTCAACCCATTCTACTAGTATGAAGTAAAATTCATGTCACTTCACACTAATTTTCAGGGTTGAAATTGGTACGGGAGGAGATAAACCTGCTGTTCATCCATTCCCAAGGGAGAAGCAGTTGACATAGGGAGAATTGTGGAAGGAGAGCTCTTCTCCAGTTATCAGAGCTTAATTCACCCTTGTATATGAATCAGAGCCCTTACCAGCTGCAAAATGTCTCTGGTAAATGTATGCTGGTTTAAGCTGAAACATCAAATGAAAATCTATCAAGGGAAGGAGACTTTTCAAAAGCACAAATGGCATGTGCCTCAATCTCATTGACTTTCAAAGGAGTCTGGGAATGGGTTTGCCTTTGTGCTTTGGAATTCTTCTAGTGCTTTAAAATAGTAAGAGCAAATGCCATAACAGTTCATTGTTTACACTTGTAAACAGCTTTCTCTTTAGGAAAAGCATAGCAAGCTGTCTTTTTCTGCCTGCTAATTTACATACACAGATCTCAGTATGAAGAGACTCACACAAAGTTTGTAACAATATTTAAGTGTGTTAATTTCAGTTTGAATCCTGCTTTACAGGCTCAGTTCACTTTCTTAAATGCTGGCATCTTGTGTCATTGAAGATTCTTTCAGAGCAACACCTGAAGGCCAGGCAGGATGCCCTGGGATCACTGGAACTTCCCTATATCCAGTGTCATATCCCATATGGTGCTCAGGTGCTTTGTCTCCAAGACCGCTAAATGTCTATGATTTTATGAACTGAATGAAGCTTAGATGTCTGTCTTTTTTGGCTGGATGAGGTTGGGTGAGATGATGAATCCCAAGTCCTTACTCTCTTCTGAAAAACAACTCCCCTTCAGTTTGAGGTCAGTGAAGCTCCTGTTAGGTTTTCTGTACTCACAGCATCCGTAGAAGGTGCATACGTAATTGGCTCTTGGACTTGCTTTGATCTCAGATGGCTGGAATTGAGGCATTTATGGAAAGCAGTCTCTCTGAGAATCACAGAATTGTGGAATCATTAAGGTTGGAAAAAGCCTCTAAGATCACTGAGTCCAACTGTTAATCTACCACCACCATGTTCACCACTAAGCCATGTCCCCCAGTGCCACATCTATGGGTTTTTTGAACACTTCCAGAGATGGTGATTCCACTTCTGAATAGAATGGTTATGTTTGGAAGCACCTTAAAGATCATCTGGTTCCAGCACCCCTGCCATGGGAGACAGGGTCACCTTCCAGTAGACCAGGTTGCTCAAAGTCCCATCCAGCCTGGCCTTGAACACTTCCAGGGATGGGGCATCCACAGTTTCTCTGGGGAACCTGTTCCAGTGCCTCTCACATTAAAGAATTTCTTCTTTATCCATTTAAGCCTACCCTCTTCCAGTTTAAAACCATCTCCCTTTGTCCTGTCTCTGCATGCCCCTGTAAAAAGTCCCTGCCCAGCTCTTTTGTGATCAGCTGGGGATCAGTCAAGGACAGCTCAGTGACCACCCACTGCAGGAATCGAAGTCCCAATGATATAAGTGTAACTTAAGGCAAATTTTGAAAAAAAAATATTGTCAAGAAGCAAGAAACTGGCTGGAAGACAGGCTGATCTGGTTTGTGAGGGAGAAGGGCTGAAACTTTTTATCCTAAAACTGCAGTAGGAATGGATTTGGAATAATTAGCTATTGCCAGTGTTTCCCCTTTTCTTATAACTTTTGGTTTGAGGAAGAAAGCACCCATAAACCATTCATCAACTGTATTTTGTGGAATGAATCAATTAATGTCTGAACATGGAAGGTGATTTATCATATTCTATAAACCCTGTCCATCCAATTGTGCACTGCTTGTCACTTGGCCTCATGGACAGCAAAAGCAATTTCCTTATATTGCTGCTCTTGAAAAATCTCTGGAACAAAAGGAGAAAACCACTAGGAACAAGCAAAGAGTCTCAGTGGTAAGCAGATGCACATATATTAAAATGTCAAATGTTAAAAAAAAATTGAAATATCTGCAGTTGCACTGCACCAACAGTGGGGAAGGCAGCTGCTATTCTTTTCCTTGATCTCAGGGAAAATGGCATATTTACCCCAAGCATATGCAAATTTTTCTATTTAGCCTGAAAATGAAGCACATTCTGTTCATTTAATGTTATATTTCTCTCATTTACTGCAGGAGGGAGGAGGACAGGAAAAATCAAGTCATTATTTACTTGACAAAATCCTTTGTTACTTTTCTGGATATCAGTTAATTACCAGTGAGCTAATCAACTTACACCTCAGCCAAAGTCTTTTCTTTAACAAGTCATTAATAAAAGAGGCTGCTCAGTCAATTCAAATTTACTTTATTAGCATAGCTTGGATATTTCAGACCTATGAACTAAAAGGGGGATAAAAGGAAACACAAAGAAATACAGTAATACATTTCCACTTCCCACTTTCTTCTGGGGTGACTTGTCTCCCTCCATTTCCACAGTAAATTGTTGATGAGCTGCCTCAGCAGGACAGCTCATGGCTAGACAGGGAAACAAAGACGTTTTCTGGAGCTTTTCTACCAGGGACCCTACTTCATTGTGGCAGCAGCTGCCAAGAAGTGGAGCTGATGTCACAGAAGTGAGTCATAGAATCACAGAATGGTTTAGGTAGGAAAAGACCTGTTAAGATCACCAAGCCCAACCACTAACCCAGTGCAGTGGTGCATTTTCATGATACCCAGCACTGCCAAGCCCACCAATAAACTGCGTCCCCTAAGTGCCACACCAGAATGTCTTTTAAATCCTTCCAGGGATGGTGACTCCATCACTTCCCTGGGTAGCCTGTTCTAAAGCTCGATAATCCTTTTGGTGAAGAAATTTTTCCTAATATCCAATCTAAACTGGGGAAGAAGACCAGCCTGACTGAACAGGAAGCTTTCACTGGAACTCTGGGAAAATAAGAGAGCTTATGACCTTTGGAAGAAGGGGCAGGCAGCTCAGGAAGAGTACAAGAATGACATTAGGTCATGTAGAAAAAAATTTAAAAAGTGAAAGTTCAGCTAGAATTCAATCTGGCCACTGCTGTGAAGATAATAAAAAGTGTTTTTATAAATACATTGACAACAAAAGAAGGGCCAAGGAAAATGTCCATTCTTTATTGGATGCAGGGAGGGACACTGTCACCAAGAATGAGGATAAGGCTGAGGTACCTAATACCTTCTTTGCCTCAGTCTTTAACAGTAAGGCAAAGTTATCTTTAGGACAACCAGCCCCCTGGCCTGGTAGATAAGGACGGGGAGCAGAAGAGACCCCCAGTAACCCAGGAGGAAGGGTTGGGGTGAGTCCTGTTTAATATCTTTACCGATGTTCTGGATGAGGGGATCGAGGGCACCCTCAGTGAGTTCACAGATGACACTACATTGGGTGGGAGTGTGGATCTGCTTGAGGGCAGGAGGGCTCTGCAGAGGGATCTGGACAGGCTGGATCAATGGGTCAAGGCAAAGTGCTGGGTCCTGCTGTTGGATCACAACAACCCCAGGCAGCGCTACAGTTTTCCACTCCAGAGTGGCTGGAAAACTGCCCAGTGGAAAAGGACCTGCAGGTGCTGTTTGACAACCAGCTAGCCGAACATGAGCCAGCATGCGCCCAGGTGGCCAAGAAGGCCAGTGACATCTTGGACTGTGGCCAGCAGGACCAGGGCAGTGATTGTCCCCATGAATTTGTGCGCACCTCGAATCCTGTGTTCAGTCCTGAAACCCTCAGGACAAGAAAGACATTGAGATGCTGGAACGTGTCCAGAGAAGGGCAATGAACCTTTGGTCTAGAGAGTGAGTCATATGAGGAGTGGCTGAGGGCTCTGGGGGTGTTCAGTCTGGAGAAAAGGAGGTTCAGGGAAGACCTTATGCTCTCTACAACTGCCTGAAAGAGGCAGTTGTAGCCAGGTGGAGGTCAGCCCCTTCTCCCAGGCAACTAGTGACAGGACAAGAAGGCATAACCTTAAGCTCTGCCACAGCAGGTTCATTTTGGACATCAGGAAGAATTTCTTCACTGAAAGGGTTGTCAAGCATTGGAGTGGGCTGCCCAGGGAATGTGGTTGACCTACCATCCCTGGAAGTGTTCAAGAAACCACAGGGTGTGGCATGTAGTTTTATGGTTTAGTTGATATGGTGATGTTTGGTCAAAGGTTGGACTTGATGATCTTGGAGGTCTTTTCCAGCCTAAATGATTTTTTGATTCTATGACACCCCAAAATTCATAGGTGTGTCACATCAAAACTTCAGGTGAGAGTGGGTCCATCATGACACATTTTTCTGAAAAGTTTCATCCAGAAGTATGACATAATTATTTAATTGCGGTGTGAATTACCTCATTATAACATATGAAGTTGCATCGTAGGCACGAGTCATGTACTGAATTCTGCCTGTGTTAAAGCATTATGACTGCAATGGTACGTCAGTGTGATATCATACTGAATTCCTGTCTCGGGTAACTTCTCCTTGCACTGAGTGCTGAGCACGGCAGCTGTGGACAGTCTGAATCACTCAGTGGTTGAATTCAAATGCCACAGTAGGTGTGACCTAAAAGTTAGGCAGTGCTTATGTATGGTTTAAACTTGACCCAATAGGCTTAAACCAAACCGTGGAACACCCTCCATGAACACTGTGTGATTTCTGTGATCTGTATTAATGTAGTTTTGTAGCTTTCTGGTAGAACCTCGAGTGTGACTGTCTCAGGGAAATGGATACAGTGACTTCTCTGTAGGCTAGACTTCAAAAGCCAAGTCTAGGCTCATCACCTGTAAAATAAGAAAAGCACCCACAGAATAAGCCTTGCTAGTCATAGGACTGGCTTTTCTCTGGGACCATTGCTGAACAAGTTTGGGGACTGAATTGTCTGCATCAATTTTGCTACCCAAACCATGTGCCCTGTTCATGAAGAGGTGCAACAGTCATAGGTTAGAGTGCTGCTGATGCTTGAATGAAAGAGGAATAAAATTCAGTGAGACTCCAGCACAGATTTGCTTCTCTCTCATGCCAGTCTTCCCAAAGAAAGCTGCAGTGGACTCAGAGGTCACTGTCGTGCATCAGCCCATTTGATCAAAGGCTAAGCAGTGCTTCTGGATGAATTTAATTGGTTTTTTTAATGCTGTCAAATCAAAGATGAACTCTACTGCTCAGAGCTCCTTATGTACCAGAGCCAACCAGAAACAGCTGAACACCTTCCTCGTTGTATGCCTTACTCCTGCACTTAAAAGGAGCATTTCTACCCTCTGCTTCCATTGTCAGGGACTGCGCTATTCACATGACCGTCTCCGGTTTTGAAGCCAACGCTCTCTGAAGGCCTTGGAGGCCAGACTGCTAATCCCTTGACAAGCAAGTGTATTTCTTGACAGTGTGATTGGTGCTGGCCCATGTCCCTTAATGGCTTGGCCCTCTGACAGCTGGCAGTGATTTTCTGATGGCTGGAGCCCCATCACATGCCCCTTGACAGCAGCAGAATAATATTCTCATGCCTGCGATAATGGCAAATGTGTTTGGAAAGCTCATGAATAAAATTCCCTTCTCTGTCTCTTTTTATAACTCTGATGTGCTTTTCTGTTGCCCAGTTTCTCCTTTAATTTTTTTTTAACCCTCACTCCACACTTATTTCTCCCACTCTATTATTATTCCTCATGTTATTGGAGTATAGTATATATATATAGACAGACACTTCTAATTTCTTCCCTTCCTGAGACTCAGTGCTCATTCTTTTGGTCATTAAGCAATATTCCCCAGATATTGTGGGCAGGAGGCTGAGTCCTGTGTAAAACTGCCATGCAGAGCCCCTCTTAGTTTACTCCTACCAGCTTCTAACAATGCCAGTTCCGTCTTCCATCACCCTTGGTTGCCAGCTTTGCTATTTATTTTCAAAACATGCCTTTGACTCTGGTGTGTTTTCTCAGGAAAGTTTGGGCTTGGTTCCACAAGCCTGACAGACCTCCTGATTTGAAAGTGCAGAGAGGAACCTTGGGTACAGGGAGGCAGGGGAAAGGCGAAACCATGGTGTAAAACCTGGTTTTCATTTTTGCCTCAGCTGATGGACAGTATGGTTTGCCCTCAGCTGAGCAGTAGGTGGTGGATGGGACTTAGAGCTCATCTACATGACTGAGCAGGACTCAATAAAGCAGAGTCTGTGGATTTTCTTAGCGGGACTTACTATCCCAGAGAAACTGGTCATGAGAGAGAGGGAGGGAAGAAGGAGATTGCTGCCAGCAGAGGGGAAACCTCCTGTTTCAGCAGTCTGGGATGCAAGATTTATTCTCTAGGGGTTCTGGGAAGATAAGAAAATAGATTATCTTGCAGTTTGCAATGGCCCCTTCAAAAAGATAATGTGCTTCTAAATCATAGAATGGCAGAATGGTTTGAGTTGGAAGTGACCTTAAAGATCGTCTAATTCCAACACCATAGCCATGGACAGGAACACCTTCCATTAGACCAGGTTGCTCATAGCCCCAAATGAACAGACCTACTTATTTTTCAAAGGTGGAACAGCACTGCACAAATGAAACAGGTACTATTGTACCTCCCACTCCAACCTGGCCAGCTTCTATTTCATACCTGTCTTATGATTGCATTCATTTAGTGGTGCTGAGTGGTGCTCAACAGGTCTGGCCCCAAGGCTGAAGCAGTTTCTGAGCTGTGCTTGCTGTCTGAAAAGAGAACTCAAATCATGGAATCATAGAAACATTTAGGTTGTAAAAGACCTTTGAGGTCATCAGTTCCAACTGCTAACACAGCACTGCCAATTCCATCTTGTCACCTGTGTCTTTGTGCTACTTTAGTAGGTGCACTAGCTCCTACGTAAAAGTTCTTGAAAATGTGGTTAGGACAAGCTTCTGTTCTGTGCCATGTGGGTGTCTAAAACCAAGAGCAATACTCTGCAATTTCCTCCTGTTGCTGCACTGTGCTGTTGCTAAGAGGAAGCTGCCACAGGGGATCTTTATTTCCATAGAATCATTAAGGTTGGAAAATACCTCTAGGATCATCGAGTCCAACTGTTAACCCAGCACTAAATAATGTGTCCAAATGCCACATCCACAAATCTTTTAAATCCTTCCAAGGATGCTGACTCCACCACATCCCAGGGCAGCCTGTTCTAATGCTTGACAGCCCTTTCACTGAAGAAATTTTTCCTGATATCCAACCTAAACCTCTCCTGGCAATTGAGGCCGTTTACTCATATTGTATTGCTTGGTACCTGGGAAAAGAGGTTCCTATTGTATGGGGGTTTTGGTTCAATGCTGGAACTCCAAGTGTCTTATCCATATTGCAGGAGGATCCTGCAGCACGCGTAGGTTAGAGTAGGGCTGGTTCATCTTAGACATCAGGTCTTGAATCCTGGCATCTTCTGCATCTCAGGGCATCTTCCACATCCTGTGATGTCTTCTGCATCTCGAGAGCTTTCTTTTCTTGCGTGCTTCAGCAGCAAGGTTGGACTCCAAACGTCCCTTCCAACCCCAGCCTTTTTTTGTGATTTTGTGATTCTCTGATGAGGCTGTGGTTTCCACACTGCATTCCTCTTGCTGTTCATTATCCCTTTCTGGTTTAGGGCCAATAAACTATTTGCGACTCTTCTTCCTTTTTCTTTTCTTTGTAGGAGATATATCAGGTTCTTGATTTTCTTTTTTTTTTTTTCCCAAGCTAAGACAGTTAGAAATGTGCTTAAAACTTCAGACTAAGAATCCCCTGTACTGAACAATTCCAAGAGCTGGGACTCACCCCAGTTCCAGCACCACTTCCTCACCTTCCCACAGTGTTAGATTCATGGTAGCACAGAGATAACTGAAAACAGTGAAAGGCTCAGTAGAGGGTGATTTGGTGACTCATATTTGATGAATGCCTCACAGGCAGCTTTCCAGGGGACTGCAGGCATTTAACGCCTTCAGCCTGCTATGTGTCTAAGGCCGAGAGACTGTAGTCCCATCTTCTGCTTTGTGGCAGCAGCACTTCCAGTGCCAAATGCTGCACTGTGTTAATCCAAGCATATCAAGAGACAACTGCCTTTTGCTATTTGCAGCACGTAAAAATCAATATGCCACTTACATATCTCTGACTGTCATCCCAGTCAGTTTTGCTCTGCTATTATATGCAGATAGTTTACCTCCTTCCAGCAAAACACTGTCAATTTTCTGCATGAATACGAGAAATGCTCCAACACTGTGTCCCCATCTAAACTATAGGTGCAAGGAAAGGATTTATGAAGGATGTTACAGAATGTGTGGCTTGTGAAAAGAGAGCACTGGTCCCCATGGACAAAGATATCCTTTCTAGTTCCACAGACCTCTTCTCTCTGGTGACCAGTGATGGTACCAGAAGGAGTGGTATGAAGCTGTGTCAGGGGAAGTTTAGGTTGGGTATTAGGAAAATGCTCTTCATCCAGAGGGCAGCTGGTCACTGGAACAGGCTCCCCAGGGAAGTGGTCACAGCATCAAGCCTGACAGAGTTCGAGAAGTGCTTGGATAATGCTCTCAGGCACATGCTGTGATCATGGAGTTGTCCTGTATAGGGCCAAGAGTTGGACTTGATGATCCTTGTGGTTTCCTTTCAGCTCAGGATATTGCATGATTCTATGATTTTACAGAGAGCCAAATTCTGACCATACAGCCCAGCTATAAGGTGTTGTTGGACTTCTGTCCTGGAGGTGTGGTGGAACAGGTGAGATCCACAATTGGGAACAAGATGGGATCCAGCATCCAAGAATCCCCTGTACAGATCTCTGCTATCTGATTTGCCCCAAAGTAGACTGTTTCAGGACTGAAGAGCCAAGCTGCTGCTGAAAGCCACTATGGCCTGTGGAGTTGTGATTTTAAAAATAGAATATGAGTGAAAGATGCATGGAAAGGCAGCAGAGGGGAGAAAAGATGGTTGAGGTAATGACTGAGAGTGCCCTATGGAGAATGGACTGCTTTGAAGCACCTAAAGGCCAACACAGCATGTACTGACACCTAATTTAGATATCTAAATCCTGAAACAGTAAAATCTTGGGAGAGAAAAGCCAACGCAGATGCTAAGGGACACACAAAAGGGGTCAGATGTCAGGTTCGCTTGGCCAAGTGGGGAAACCCAGGTCCCTGTGCAGTGGAAGGACAAGCAGCTGGTACAAACTGGGGACTCCCAAACCAGGCAGAAGGCTGCACCTGGCACAGGGAAAGCTCTTCTGATCTCTGGGATGCATATGCCATGCTGAGGACTGCCTCACATGGTACATAGAGCTTGGGTCCTCTCTCAAAGTGGAGTAGGCAGGGAGGTGGTTGCTCTCTTTCCATCTTTCATCTACTGACCTGGAGGTCAGAAACACTTTGGAAAGTCAGAGGTTCAATTTATTCCCCTTCCAGCAAGGATTTCTACCCAGACCTAGGATATTTGCCTACCAACAGCCTGTTGGTTCCCAGTGTGGGGTGGAAGCAGCCTACCCTTCTCCCAGCGATGCCCAGCAAGTCAGCAACAAAGATGATATATTAAAACAATCCAAAATCCTTGCTGGAATAGGGGGCTTACGCAAGCAATCCTGGTTTGCTGTCTCTGCCATGTGGCTGGAGCCATCGTCTCCTTCTCTGTCCTTTGCTCTCTCTGCTGGGTAGATGACACCCACCCATCTCAGTGCTTGTTCTGATTACAGAAAAAGGAGTGGGTTTTGTCGGTTTTCCCTTGTTCCATTCCCCCATGGAGGCTCAAAGAAGACCTTGGGGTTTCTTCAGCAGCCTTTTTCTGCTCCCAGACCTGGCCATGGTGAAATCTCTGATCCTGCCCCAGCTCCTTCTGGGGGAATATGCCAGCAGATGGTGCTCTAAGACACCAAATTTAGCTTTTCGCCCCATATCCCAGGGCAGGGGCACCTTGGCACGAGCACCTATTTGGTCAGGGCTTTCCCACTCCAGGTACTGCGCCTTGAATCTTCTGTAGAGCCAAATGCTCAAGACGAAGTTTCAAAGGTAGATGTTCACTTTGACATCTTTCAGCTCCATCCATCCATCCCTTCATCTTCCAGGACCTTTTGTATCAGCAGAATTTTTCCTTGGCAGGGGGGTTTTCCAAGCTAAGACAAATATACTAACTTCTTTCATCAGAGCTGATCTGTTCTGGGGAAGGTCAACTAGTTCTTTCCTCTAACTTACTGATAAAGAACTGTGGCTCACATCATGTTGAAATAAAAATCCTTGTACTGCCTTGACTTGAGCACAGTGCTTTGATGAGACTCTGTTCCAGCTCAGAGATGTACCCAAAAATGCTCAGGATGGACAAAGCCACTTTCTGTTAAAAAGACAAATTTCAAGGCAAAAAAAAAATTAAAGCATTTCAGCTGATTACAATATACCCTGGACTCAGGCAAAAACCAGCAGTTCTGGGGAGAGTGAGTTATAGCTGTGCTCTGTAGTTTATGTGAGAAGTAAGGTCTGTGTTTACAAAGCAAGGAAAAGACTGTAAGATGGTGCTTTTAAGCTGTCAGCTATTTACGTCCCTTGCTTGTTTAATTATGGACTAAATATAAAGGTGGTAGAAACCAGAGTGAGCAAGTACTTGATGACTTGGCACAAAAGCAGAGTAGAACCTTTAAATCTGTGCTGCACTACTATTTGCTTCATGGCGATGATTTGTGGGGAAGCGACAGCAGGAGGTGAAGGTTTGCCTGCAGTACCTGCTTGGGTCAGACAGTAAGTATTGTGACCTTGAAGCTTAGAATCATAGATTCATAGAGTGGTTTGTTCTACAAGGGACCTTAAATATCATCTAGTTTCAACCTCCTGATCTAGCTTCAACACCATCCTGCCAACTAGACCGCAGAGTCCCATCCAACCTGATCTTGAACACTCCCAGGGATGGAGCATCCACAAACTTCTCAGGGCAACCTGTGCCAGTGCCTCACCACCCTGACAGTAAAGAATTTCTTCCTAATATCCAGTCCAAATCTACCCACTTTCAGCTTCTGCGTTCTCTTCAGTAATTACTATGAATACCTGCATTATTTGTTGCTCCAAGCTCCCATTTCAGCAACAACTCTTCCTTGCTTGAAACCAGGCTGTTGATGCTCACCTGAGAAAAGCTGACATTAGGGTGTTTGCTTCAAAATTCACATCTGGTTTTGATGGCCAGATCTACAGAAATCACCTTCCCCACCAAAATGCATCCGTCTCTGAGATAAACCACAGCAAGTATTAGCAAGAAGACTCATGTCTTGCTGAAACTGTGAGAGGGACTTTGGGTCAGCAGGATATAACTATCAGAGCTGGAGTTTGGCTTTGTGACTAGACTTAGACCTGACATCCTTTCACTCCAGAAAATTGCTGTGAGGGATTTTAGGTTAATGTGAGTCTCATTTCTGAGTCCCATTCTGGAGATGACAGCTCCCACGACAGCTGTGGTGTCCATCGCGGGAGGAAGAACATGCTGGAAATTGTGTTTAGGAAGCCCTGAAATCCTACACCTTTGCTTTTGGGAAGAGGCTGGGGGAAGAAACAAGCAATTTGATAGAAAAGGGAGAAATACGCTAGTAATGAGATAGTTGTCAACACTCCCTTGGATAACCTCATGGCAGCAGAATTATTTATAGACAGAAGTGTCTGAGAACTTATTTTCTCTGACACTGAGGCCATGGCAGAGAATTATAGCTCTGCGGGGTGGGTTTTCAAAACCACTCAATTAGGAGCAATGAGGTGCAAAATTACATGTGCAAAGAGATGGAAACATAGATGTTTGAGATGAAAAGGGCCTTGCCGGCCTGCCAGCACCACGTGGCTCCCAACAGGTCAGCAAGAGAGCTCTTTTCTAAGCATTCCGATGGAAAATTGTTCTTTTTTATAAATATCTTTGAGCACATGACTGTGATATGTGGAGCCTGAAAACTAGAGATGCTTGGGTTATTGTTTGCTGCTTTGGATGTCTCTGTGTATATAAATCACTGCCTACACAGAGAATTTGGTTTCCTTCTCTCCAGAGGAAAGAAGTTAGAAAGAACTTGATTTAAAGTAGAATTTCTGTTCTAATTCATTCCTTGGAGTAAGCGAAAAAGCTTTTTCCAAAAGGGCATATCCATCTGAAGAGGTCATCAGGCAGAGAGCTGATCAGAAACCTCTCACTGTAAGTGCAGCCACCAAGCTCTCCTTTTTTTTTATTCTTCTTTGCCATTACATATAACCCAAAATGAAAAAAAAAAGTACCACTAGACTGAAAATGAGTGGTTCTCTCACTGGATAGGGAACATTTTGCTCAGGGAAGATTTTATTTTACTACTAAAGATTTCTTTTTCAGAATGGACTGCCATTTACTGACCCTTGGGTTTGTGAAGGATCCAGTCTTTCAGACTGCACTCAGTCCCCGGGAAAAAAATGGCCCTCCAGTCTGGCTTTTTCTGAGCATGATGAACTTTGGTACTGAAAGGAAAGTACAGGTCACTGCTTATTTCAGTTGTCCCCAAGGCTTGTGCAGGTCTTTATTCAGGATGTCTCCTGCTGAATTAAACTCGGGAGAATGAAGGGAGGAAAACTGTTACCCAGTAAACCCGTTTCCAATAGAGACATTTCCCATGCTGTGCTGCAGCAGAAGGTGACACTATTTCATATAATAAAGGAGCAACCACTGATTAAGAGTCATAAAGATGCCCCGGTTGTTATTAAGACAATTTCAGATGCAATGATTTGAATGGCAAAGGGCTCAAAAAATGATCCATTGGCTCACTGGGTCACCAAGAGCGTGGTCTTTGCTCCTTTCTTGTTTCCTGCTTTTTCTTCTGCTTTCTTAACACAATCTCCATCTTTTTCTGTGATGTATACATACAATACCAGAGTCTCCTTTTCCTACATCCCTGTGTAGCTATATGCAAGCCACATCCATCATCGGGTGGGGGTAACTTAATTTTCCTTCACACATCTAAATGCAAACGTCTCCACTCCATTTGATTAAGCCACCCTCAGCTCCCATTTTTATTCACAGAAAAGAAATGGCTACTGCTAAAGTAATTTCCCAATCCATTTTAGGTGCCTGCCTTAGGGTAAGTCAGATGATGTGTCGTGGCTCTAACATAAAATGAGACAACCCCTCACTGACTTGGATTGCCTATGCCAGTTATAAAGGACTGAGACACAGCCCCGCTAAAACTTCACCAAGCCTCATGTGCCGAATCAGCAAAAGGATTTTCTCCCAAGTATTTAGGAATGTAGGCAAAAATCAGTTTAGCACAACAATTAACCCCAGAGGTGTTGGGCAGTGCTTTGGTTCTCTCTGAAGGTCACACTCCTGTGTCGTATACGAGAAGAACAGTTTAGTCCTCTGGTCTGTTGATGTTTGTGAGTCCATGAGACCTCCCCAAAGGGCCAGTGGAGAGTAGAAACAACAGGCTTAGCCATCTCAACTGCTGTACACGAGTTTGTAGCTCTATGGAGGAATTTGTCCGGTACAGGTCAAACACCTCTGTCAGACCCGTCCTCTTCTGGGCTGTTCTGACATATGCACTGAAGTCACCTTATGATGGCAAACTGTCCTCATCATGATTCAGACTCCATGGTGTTGGTTCTCCCAGTCATTGCAGGTGTATACCCAGGACACACTGATTTGTCCATTTGGGAGAAGCATGTGTGGGGTGGGGTTGTGTTCTCCCCTGCGTGACCTGTGTCTGATGCTGAAGGGTGCCATGGATCCTGTGCCATCCCTGAACCAGGGGCCAAGACTCACAGCATGATCAGAAACTCCTGGTCTAGGGAAAAGTTGTATCTGAGACCAGTGGTCTCAGTGCAGCCAAGACCCCACTGAAGACAATTCCCAGTTTTAATCCCAAATTTTTCCCTTCCCTTAATTTGCCATTCTTGCCTGATCCCCAGAGCAGAATGCAGGATGGGCTTGGGGACTGTGAGGAGGAAGTGCCATCCCCTCAGGGATGCCCCAAGCTCCAGCCTCTGGGGTTGCACTCAGGTGTTGGTCCAGGTGCAGGTTATATGCCCACAGTCCTGCCTCCTCTCCGCACCACTGCTCCCATAAAATGAGCCTTGTTCAGCCATTATGGATGCGGAGTATGTTGGCATGAAGGGAGTGCCATTCATCAGGGGGCTCCAGTCTCTGCTCACTGTGTGCTGGCCACAGTGAATCAACATTAATGAGGCAAGTTTTGGTCATTTCCACTTCGTATGCGGAATAATTATTTTCCACCCTTGCAAAATATTCCCTAATTAAACCGATGTATTTCAGCAAGGTCTTGCAAGACCAAGTCCCATTCCTCTTTTATAGGGGCAGCGTGGTCTGTGAAATCCATTGCAACTGAGCTCTGCAAGGCACAACAGCATTTTCAAGTGTTTCCCTTTGGTGGGTTTAATAGATTGAACAAATGAAAGCCCTTGGTGAAATCTAAGGTAAAGAAAGATGAAGAAAATATCATGAATTACAAAAAACCAAGCACCCAGCCTAGCTCCTCTAAATGCCCTAGGACACTGGAATATCAAATATGCAGGAGAACAAGATGAAATTCATTAAATCACTTGAGTCAGGACTGCCAACTCACAAAAATGCAACCAGGAATCTGCTGGTTTTTATGGTCTGAATTAAAATAGGGGTGACATTTCCACATGTTACCCCCTGCTTTGTAAGCCTCCCTGCTGCAAAGGGGCTCTTGGAATGCAGCATCTCCGAGCCACTGTGCTGCACTAGAGTCCTATTTCTTCTGAGCGATAGCTGTTGGACCAAATAGAGGTCAAGAACCTATTGCCTCCAGCCTTAAAGGCAGCGGTGCTCTTCAAGGAGCCTTTGCTTTAAAGCTAAATAGTCTCACTGCCGAGCTGTAGCTGCTGTCCTTGGAGCAAGCTGTTACAGCAGCCTTGGAAATGGCTGGTGCTTGTTGCATGAGCAGATTACAACAAATC
Organism: Oriolus oriolus; assembly: GCA_013400235.1. Lineage (NCBI taxonomy): Eukaryota > Metazoa > Chordata > Aves > Passeriformes > Corvidae > Oriolus > Oriolus oriolus. The sequence goes on from VXBT01004752.1 coordinate 558,783, forward strand.
AGCTGAGCGACAGCAGTTTCTTGGATGTAAACTCATCGCCAGGCAAAAGCACTATTATTGGTCTGAGTTTAGCACACGAGTGCAGAGGATGAGCCTAAACTAGATTACCCCTCATTATCTGCAGGCTGCTGATGAGCAGTATCTCAAGACCGTGTAATGTGACCTTGTGCTCATGTCTTCAGGCATTAGGAACATGACATCTGTGGCTGCTTGTTTATTTGGGTGTTGAAAGCTAAAGCAAAGAAGGAGTCTAAGTCCTCGTGTAGAGGGTCCTAGTTCGTGTGCTCTGAGACCAAGAACTACTCTGTGGGAATCTTCATAGTAGACAGATACAGGAGCAAATTGGGATGATCTCCTCACACCAGGTAGGAGCTCATCCCTTTATGCCTGGACACTTTTTCTGCTCCTAGGAGAAGTATAATTCATGCAAGCACAAATACGACTCCGGAACTCAAAGTTGAAATGTGCAGGGCTCAATCAATAGCATCAGTAACAATATAAAATGCCTCTTCACCCCAAGGGCAGAGTCACGGCAGGTTGAGACCTTAAACACGACTGGGATAGGAGGTAAGTGCAGTGACTGTGAAATTCTTACACTGTCAAACCAATGCAAATTGCAGACCACTACTGCCTCTCCCTCAGCCTGTCCACAGGGATCATGCCATGTATCTTTTCTTCTCTACATCTTCACATCTTACACCCCACCTTTCAGCCTGATATTCTTTTTTCTCCTCTTTATTTGATGTGCAAACACCAAAGGAAATACAAAACGGAGAGAGAAGTTGAGTGAGACCTTAAGAGACATGCTGGTAAAATTGTGCTCAGAGCAGAAATACATCAGTTTGGATATGGAGCATTGCTTTCTTTTTATCACTCTGCTTATTAACTAGACAGGGTTTGGTTTTAAGGACAAAAAATAAATCAAAATGAGCTTAAAGGAATGGTGAGATAAGGGGAAAGATGTTTGCCTAAGTTATTTCAGATCATGAAATGCTTTTAGCTCCAGTTGTTAGGTAGGGAGCCAGCTCCCCATCTTACTTTCCAGTAATTAGTAGGAAAAAAAAAACCAAACCAAAAAAACCCTGGCAGTTTGCCAGACATTCTTTACACATAGAATTATTATCTTTTTATCTTTCAGAGATAATACATTGAGCTGGAGGAGTCAGATCAGAACATGAATATCTTTGTTGTAATTCCAACTCAAAGGAACATTTCTTTTCTGTAGTAAAACATAACAGCATTAAGTGGCCTTTATTTTCCATTGCTGTATTGCGGCTTGGTGCCTCGTGTAGCATCATATGGCTGGATCTGCAGATGGGGTAAGTTGGGTGATTTACCAGTAAGGTAAAAGCTACAGCTATTGGTTTAACTGGGGCCCTTGCTCTCATTAAACAAAGCCCATCTAGCCCATTGTTTTTGGTAAAGTTATCTTGAGGTGATGCAGCAGATCATCAGCGTTAGAATCAAATTGCCAGACACAGGAGACAATTAGTGCAACAAACAATGCAGAGGTACTGGGAAAAAAAAAAAAAAGTAGCCCAAGGAAATAGAACCAGATTCCTCAGATGTGGAGATTCAGGGAGACAAACAGAAATTCAGTGGTGCTACTAGAAAAGGTGGTATTGAACAGTCAGTCTTTACACTAAAAATGTAGCGACCCCGAATCTCCTGCCTGAGATGAATTCCTAGTCAGCAGCCTGAAAGAGACAAAACAACCCTCTGCCTCCCTCACAAATTCTTTCTTTTGATTATTGTTTACTTGTTCTCATATCAAACACTCAACTTGGGTGTCTTCTGTCTTGGTTATCACCACCACTAAGGAATGAGCTTTAAGTCTACCTTCTTGGAAGCCGGCTTCTCAAGAAACCTTCTTCAATAACAGGTTTTTTGTGTCTCCTTAAAATGCCTTTCAAAAGCATCAAAGCACCCACTAATCGTTGTTCTCTGCCTCACAAATACCTGGATTTGTATGGCTGCATAAGGATCATCTCGGATTGGTTGACTCTAAAATATTTCATTATTTCACTCTCAGGTAGACAATCAGGAGTCAGAAAACTTTTGCGATAGTCAAGTGACTTTGACTGAGCTGAGCAACTGAGCATTGCTTCCCACCTTGTGGTTTTCATGATTTTCCAAGGTCTTATTCATGTCATTCTGGTCTTCATGTAATTCCAAGAGATGCCCGAAGATCTTATCTTCCTGTACCACCTTACAGGAAGGATCAAGGAATCACCCACTCACATCCTAGGTGGGTGGAACCCCACAGTTTGATGCCTGTGTCTTGATGAGATCAGTTGCTGCTTCACTGGATGCAACCTGGATTCCAATACCAAATTGCTCCGAGAGTCAGCTCAAAAGAAAAGGAAAAGCCCCCAAATTTTCTCCACAGATTCTGGATTCCAAGACTAGATATCTGTAATGACCCCATATGCTGTAGCATCAAACTGTTTCCATCAGCGATGAGAGCAGAGAAGAAACAAGCAAATTTAATCAAGCTTCAGCTGCAGCTTCTCATACTTAAAGCTGTAAATCCCCAGGCCAAGGATATCACACAAATCACCTGAGTGCCCCCCTGGCAGGATGGCTTGGAGGTGCAGCCTGTGAGCCAGGAGAGCAGCTCATCGCCCTCATGCCCAGCCCCTCCACAAACAGGACCTTGCAAGCAGAGAGGAATCAGAGCAGGTGGAATGTTTGCTGTGCAGCAGACACTTGTTAAATCAAGCACAGGGACATAAGTGCTGATTATCTGATCATGCTAATGAGAATGTTGTATTTTTTAAATGCATTTATTTTTTTTGATTGGAGAGAGTTGTGGATTTTGATGTGGAGGATGTGGATGATCCTGAGAGAGTTACAGGGGCTTCACATTGTTACTACAAGAAAATTGTTTTAAAAGCTTTTATATTAAAAAGGGAATTGGATTCTAAGAAGAGTATAACAAGCTGAGGTCTCGTGTTGTCAGGGGCTCTTAGAGGTTTACACTTCTGGTCTTGCTGCCATATAGAGCAATGTGTGTGTTTTTTTGTGTGTGTTCCCAGTTATTTACCTGTGAATTTACAGCAGTTTTAAGTCAATCACACTGATTCAACCTTAGATGCACCACAGAACTATCAAATTCCCAGAGGTCACCAAGGCCCTTGTTTGCCACCTGATGCACAGTGGTTTCCCAGTTCTTTGATGTTCCTAAGGGGTATATGTGTCTTCAGAAGGATTATTTAAGTGCTACTAATAAGCGACGTTGGTTAACGAAATTCCTCTCGCATTCTCTCAAGCCTCATTCCTTCAGGGATCTTATGAAGCACAATTTGATCAAAAATCTGCTCCCATTTTTCCATGTTAATCAATTAGCTAGTGCCAGGGCTTTCTCTGGGGACTGGAGCACCATTCAGTTATCTGTTGCTGTGTTGCCAGACTGGGTTGTGGCTTGGCTTACATCTCTGCTCAGTTTCTGAGCGAGTTTCAAGGGACAACATGGGACAGGAACCATTCCCAGTAGGCAAATGATATTCAACCCCCCATCTGCTGACCATCAGGGACCACAAGCAGAGATGCAGGAGCTGTAGCACGGTGTCTCTGTATCTCTCTGTCATGCTGGACAGCTCTTCCTAGGCCAGCCTTTTGCTATTTTCCTGGTGCTTCAAGCTGTCACCAGGACATGGTTAGCACAGCACTGAGCCCTGACACAACTCTGTGCAGGGGATAGGTACAGGAACAGAGCTGTACTCCTTGAGGCCCTGGAGCATGGATGGCGAGGACACATCTGCCTCAAAATCCTTTCCCAAAGCTGGCAGGGAGATAGAAACATCTGCCCAGTGAATAAAGTGTAGGTAATAACTTTAGATTTTTGTTCCACATCTAAGTAGATTTATCATTTAATAATAACCACCTACTCTCTGAAAGACTGCTCTGGTGGAGGTGAATGACAGTGTGAGCTGGTCCCATGTTCCAAGTCTTCCAACCCTTACTGCCTGCTCTGCTCCGGCAGCGTGCTGTATCACCAGTGTGGCATCAGGCAGTGTCCTCAGCCCACTGGGACAGGAGACAGGCAGACCCATCCAGTGCATAACTGGGGTTTCCAGGTCCCTCTTCCCTCCCGCACCTTCAGAGCTCTGGCTGTTTTGGCCATCTCTTGGCGGCTGTCAAGTCCCATGTAGGGACTTGGCTCTGATGCAATGATCATTGTCAGATAAAATTAATGGAGGTCATCTCATTCACACAGAGGCTGGTCAGCAGAGCAGAGCTGTGTGACGAGCTTTAATTAGATCCACAATGATTGTCCTCCCTGGGGGAGTTGTTTGGTGGCTTGCTCAACAAATTCAATATAAGTGGCTCGTTGCCACTGCGTGCTGGAGGGCAGCTCCCTTCTAACAAGCGTGGGGAGGAATTTCTGTGAAACAAATTAGAATGGGGTTTAGGGATTTCTCTCCTTCAAACACATGCTTCTGTGCTGTTCCCTCCCACAGCCATGTGTTTGGTCTCACTCTTCTCTTCGACATACACCTTTCCCACCTACCATATACAAACCACACCTTTGCACACCCTGTTTCTGCTCCTCTCTTACAACTCTTGAGCCTTGCTCTGTTCTGTTGCTCACAGCCAC